>JAHHFK020001112.1:600000-898509 GCA_024533555.2 Aedes koreicus | reverse complement strand
TATGTATAGCCGGTTTTCGCCCCAAATCGTATTCGGAGTTGGCAGCACCCTCTCAGATTTCAACGAAACTTTCTGGTGTATAGACCTTGACTAGATGAGCCACTTTGCTTACTTAGTTTCTTCAATTTTTGTCTAGACTGTTTTTTGAAAGGGGCTAAACGGTTTTTTCAAATGTGTTTAATTAAAAAATGACTACTCCTACAAAAAAGTGTTGTATGGGTGATTATCACAAAATAAATCAAGTTTTAAGAATAACATATTGAAAAAAAAACCAAAATGAGCTCTACACTGAAAAAAATCATTTAAAAAAAATTCAATGTCGATTTAAAAATAAACACCATTTTTGATTTCGATGAAATTTTGTCTCAAGATAGGTAATTTTTGGTAATGTTTTAGGTAATGTATTTAAGGTAATGTTCCCTACCAACCGTTGATACATCACAAGATGGGCACTTTCAACGAAAAAAAAAAAGTTTTTCTATCAAAAACTTTTTCATGTCCCATTGATTTTTGTTTTCAGTGTATTTTGTTATCAAAAACTAAACCAGTGAAGGTTATACGACTATGCTGTCCTCTCGAAATGCAATGCAACTAAATTTGTGATGTGAGACTATGCAAAAGATTGGCAATAAACTGAATGTTTCAGCAATGGTATTAAACTTTTCAACATTATATGGACCCTGTAGTTGATCTGTTGACGAGATTGACTCCAATGATGGGATTGATGGTACCATATCTGTATGATAAAAAAGGTTAAAATTATAATAATGAATGCAGTGGAAAGTTTATAAAAGAAGTTAACATGTTGAAGGATAACGTACCTAACTCATGTTCGATTTGTTGACCACTCGTTGACGGTTCTGGATCATCACTGCCCACTAATTGATAGTTGCATAGTTTCGTCGTTTCCATCCGATTGGCGTTTTTTTTCGTACTCGGACCTCTATTGTGACTTATCAATCCACGACATGACTTACAAATACTCATCTATTCGTCGATTTCATGGGTATACCATGGGATATATGTCTATTATCCTTGATGACATGGTACGTAGGTTATGATGGTTGCACTTTGGATTGTTTATTTTTGCACAGCACTTGAATCTGCTGAGTTTTGATTTACACGATTGTTCCATTATGACACTTTTCAGAACTGCTTTTTATAACCTTTCGCAAAGAGAAGTAACACGTTGAATGTCACTGATTCACTTTCTTGTTTAGTTTATATTCGGTTTAGGTACAACTCTTGATTCGTTTCTTTCGATTAGGTAGTTCGATTCTACTAAATAGCCTTACCTAGTATTAGATAAGAAAAGCGTAGAAACGTTTTGGTAGAAATAACAGTAGCACATATGAAATGCGTGTTCTAATATTGTATATTGAGTCGTACTTCTTGAGTGCTGCTGCGTGAATATGCGTGCTTCGCTTTGTCTCACATCACAAATTAAGTTTCATTGCATTTTGAGATGACTAGATAGTCGTATAACCTTCACTGGTTTAGTTTTTGATAGCAAAATACACTGAAAAAAAATATCAATGGGACATGAACAAGTTTTTGTTAGAAAAACTTTGTTTCCTTAAAAGTGCCCATCTTGTGATGTATCAACGGTTAGTAGAAAACATAACTACCTATCTTGAGACAAAATTTCATCGAAATCAAAATTGGAGTTTTTTTTTTAAATCGACTTTGAATTTTTTTTAAATTATTTTTTTCAGTGTAGGGGTCATTTTGGTTTTTTTTTTCTATATTTTTTTTATAAAAACTTGACTTTTTTTGTGATAATCACCCATACAACACTTTTTTGTAGGAGCAGTCATTTTTTTTATTAAACACACTTGAAAAAAAAATCGATAAAAAAAGTATATCCCTTTTCAAAAGACAGTCTAGAGAAAAAAATGAAGAAACTAAGTATGCAAAGTGGCTTATCTACACACCCAGAAAGTTTCGTTGTAATCTGAGTAGGTGCTGTCAACATTTGTTCCAGTTGGCGCGAAAACCGTCTAGAGTGAATTTAACTGAGGTAATTGAATTTTTGCCACATTAACTTTCAAACACTGGGACTGGGAGACAAGCAGAGGTGATAAATTAGATAAATTATTATTGGATTCCATGTAATAAACATCATAAATCTATATCGCAACTTTTTTTAAACCATCGGCTGGTGGTAGCAAAAATGGTAAATAGTTAAATAAACTATTATACGGAGTGAATATAGCATAAAATGGTGTCCTGCTGGCCAAATAAACCAGAAATATAAACTTCCAATTAGTATCATAACTGCCGTCCATTTTAGGACGACTAATTAAATTTTAGAATAAAAGAGTTTGCGTTTAAATGTTTTTTTTTCTTAATTTAAGTTTAACAACCACTGCATATTAGCAAAACCAGTTTCAGATTGTTTGAGAGTGGCACATTTGACAGAGTTTTTTTGTTAAAGCCAAACTTGAAATGTAAGCAACGGCTTTTTCCACGAATGTCTCGACATTGAGAACTTACCTCATTGATCAACCAAATCATGTAAGACTTTCCAGCTAGAACTTGTGGTTTACATGAGTACACTTCATGTCACGTGATATTTACCGATAAAATCATTGATTATGTTTGTCGGTTGAGTCCTAATGTAAAATCTTTGTCGAATTATATGCTTGTCATTGAATGCATTGGTCAGTTAAGATCGGCATATAGGATGACAGAATAATCAGACAACTGGACCTGGAGACGACGGCTGGACCTGCAGAATGCTCTGAACTACCTGGAGTTTTCGATGGTGACAATTGGCGAAACTCTCCCACAATGGCAAACCGTAATCGAAGTGAAGAATGATTTGCTTATGAACTGAAAACTTATTCTTGGTCGATAGAGTAGACTTTTGTTGATCAGCGTATGTAGAGTACTAAATTTAGTTGAGGTTTTGTGAACATGCGACCGGAGCAACAACTTGCTATCTAGGGTAAAGCCAACGTAGACTACTTCCCCGGACCAATAGATAAGAGTTTTACAGAGGTGGACTTTGACATCTTCTGGCGGAATGCGTCGAGATGACTTTGAATGCGGAAACAGAATCGTCTGTGTTTCAACTGCATTTACACTGATTCAACTGCATTCAATACACAGTTATTGAAATATTCGGACAGAACATTTAAACCCTCCTGAAGTTTTCCAGTCCGAGCACGAATCACTCGACCCTTATAGATGATGGAAGTGTCGTCCGGAAACATCAACCAAATACCACCACCCGGCAGCGGAGGAACATTTGACGTGAAGATGTGTAATAGGATAGGGCCTAAGAGGCTCCCCTGGAGAACACCAGCATCAACGTTAAAAGTATCAGAATGAAAATTGTTCTGGAAGACCTGGAAGGATCTGTCCAACAGATAGTTTTTGATAATCTTGACAAGATATGAAATCATATCCGCCCGGCTAGTGTGCTATATTACTAATGTTGAATTGCATAGCTCAGAAAGAAGAGGGTCACGAATGTGCAGTATGAAGCAAAAATCATAAGAAGTGACGGGTCAACGTAGAATAACAGAAACATTTCAATATAAACCAACCATGTGTATTATGATAAGTATAAATTAGATGATACCATTATTAGTATACAACAACGCGGTCCTACGTGAACCTCGTGGCTACATCCTTGATATAACCCACCTCTAATTTTATTCAACAAATGGATGATTCTTTATTGTACGGGATTAAACTTGAACAAGACCGGATGAAATTAATATTATTCTTTCACGAATTTTCGAATTTTTGATTGAACTCTTTTCATCAAGTTCTGAACAACTGTTTTATCACATTTTTTGGACGCCTTAGCCCAAATTTATTTGAACTCCTACATATTCTCAGCTGCCTTACCAGTCTTTTTAAAGACCCTCTTCACAATCGCCCAGCGTTCGATGGGCCGAAGCTGAGGGCAATTCGACGGATTGATGTACTTCTCATCGAAATCTATACCCTTTTCCGTGAGCCAATTGAGAGTTGTTTTGGCGTAATGCACCGAGACTAAATCCGGCCAAAACAGTGGAAGAGTACTATGCTTCTGATATAAAGGTAACCACCTCTTCGGCAGACACTCAGATCGATAGATTTACGCATTGATTGTTCCGGTAGTGTAAAAATTGGAGACTTCATACCGCAGGCACTATTGCTTGCCATACCAGCACTTTTCGGCCACACTTCTCCACTTGAATCGACCTCTCTGAATCGTTTACATCCTCTCCTACGACGGTAGTGGAATATTGTGGACCTGGAAGGGTTTTGAGTCTTCTTTGACGTCGTCCATCAAAATGATGCAATTTCCGGGTCCTTGCTGCTGCACTGTGTTTGGCGATTTTCTGCTTCTTGTAGGTCTTCAGGTTGTTCCGTTTCTTGAAACGTTGAATAACTCCGACGCTGATTCCCGCTTTATTGACCACTTCACGTATCGATATTGATTTGTTCTTCCGAATTAGAGCTTTCACTTTCTGATCCAGTTTAGGGTTGGAAGATCCGTGTTTTTTGCCTATTCCTGGCAGTTCATCCCAAACTTGGTTGTGATGAATTTAATTAGGAATTTTTAATACACTCGCGTGATGAATTCTAGAGCGTTTCGCATAATTGTCGCATAGTTACACCCTTTTCTCGTAGCCATGTGTCCAAAACCTAAATTTTTACGTCTTTTTCAATGCACAACATTTTTAAAACGAAGAATTTAAACCGTGCAAACAACTTAACAAACGAAACATGACAGTAGAACGTACAGCTTGCTGTGATTGACACATTAAAATCATCACAAATACACGCATACAACGCAAATGTACGTAGATAGCTTATATTTGATACATTACATTCCACGTCTGACCGCAGTGGGCTCTTAATGTGTTTTATCGTGTTTTGCCGGAAATCTCAGTTCGATTTACGTGCGTATTGCACCGTTAACCGTGACGTTCGATAACAGACGACCATCGTCTCGTTTCATGGCCAGCACAATTTAAAAAAAAACAATTTTCCAGCACAAGTTTATAAAAGAGCCTGTATTAGGAAAGAGGTGACCTTTCATCTGTTTAACAACTCTCCTGCTCAATAGAAATAGATTTTTGGATGACTATGACAGATAATTGCTTGTTTCAATCGATCAATGTCGCCTCTTTTCTAATAAAGGCTCTCTAAAAATAATAAAATTCATTACACATTGCTAAAAAGTCCCACGTCACCGTTGCGTACAAACCCACAGGGGTTTGTACAGGGTTGTTTTGCACAGTTTTTTTTCATTAATGCCTGTCCACATTAAACTTTTCTTTCAGTGTAGATTTTGAATTATTTCACGGAATGCTGAAACGTTTCACTTACATGACAGCTGAAAGTCTCCACTTTATTTCGTGGTACAACATGATTGCATTCTTTTTATTAGGTGCGCAACTAAGTTCCCGCTGTTTAGCAATAGATGGCGCCAGTAGTAAGTGCTGGTCGAATGTTGTACATCTCAAGCGTCATAAACCAAGCTCAGACATATGGTAAACAAACCGCTTTGCCAAATCAGTGATTTTGGTTTAGTGTTATATATTTTGGTTGTTTGAAGATGTCTGATTTCGTGCCAAATAATCGTCATTTGCGGGAAGTGTTGATTTTCTTCTTTCATTCGAAGAAAACGGCGGCTGAAGCACATCGAGAGCTCCAACAAGTTTACGGTGATGCTGCTCTGAGTGAAACAACGTGTCGTGATTGGTTTCGTCGCTTCAAAAACGGTGATTTCAGTGTTGATGATAGTCCGCGTGAAGGAAGGCCAAAAAACTTCGAAGACTCTGAATTGGAGGCATTGCTCGATGAGGATCCGTGTCAAACGCAAGAAGAGCTTGGTTCAGGATTAGGAGTTTCCCGCCAAGCCGTTTCTAAGCGATTGCATGCGTTGGGAATGATTCAAAAGCAAGGAACTTGGGTTCCTTACGATTTGAAGCCAAGAGATGTTGAGCGTCGTTTTTTCGTCTGTGAACAACTGCTCCAGCGGCAAAAAAGGAAGAGTTTTCTACATCGCATTGTGACGGGTGACGAAAAATGGATTCATTACAGTAACCCAAAACGGAAACATTCATGGGGACTGCCCGGGCATGCTTCAACATCGTCGCCTAGGCCGAATATTCACGCTGCGAAGGTTATGCTGTGTATTTGGTGGGACCAAGTTGGTGTTATTTATTATGAGCTGTTGAAACCAAACGAAACCATTACCGGGGAACGGTATCGAACTCAATTGATGCGATTGAGCCGAGCACTGCACGAAAAATGGCCACAATACGAGCACAAACACGAAAAAGTGATTCTTCAGCATGACAACGCTCGACCTCACGCGTTGCGAAACCCGTGAAAACCCACTTGGAAACGCTCAAATGGGAAGTCCTACCCCACCTGCCATATTCCCCTGATATTGCACCGTCCGATTTTTACTTGTTCCGTTCTTTTTTTCGATGGCACATGGTCTCACTGGTCAGCAATTCCACTCATATGATGACATCTCAAAATGGCTTGATTCTCTGAAAGCATCTAAAGTGACGAACAGTTCTATCGAAATGGTATTCACGTTCTACCAGAAAGATGAGAAAAAGTCGTAGCTAGTGATGGGCAATACTTTGAATAATTCGTTTGTAACATTTGTTTTCAAAATAAAGTTCCTTTTTCACCAAAAAACAGCGAGAGCCTAGTTGTGCACCTAATATTATTGAGAAAATCCCAATCTTTCTGTGCGCAATGTGGCTCGCAAAGTTGGGGAGTCAAAATCATCCGTACAAAAAGTGAAGCAGAGGCAAGGACTGAAGGCGTACAAAGTGATTAAGGTGCCCAACAGTGATGACAGGCAAAATTACACTGCAGAAAGTCGTGCTAAGGAGCTTTGCACCAATTTTTGCAAACATTTTCTTGTATCATAATGGACGATGAAACATACGTACTTGAAGACTATAAACAGCTTCCGGGTCTGGCTTTTTATATCGCAATGCAAAAGAACGCTGTGGCCAGGCATTGCTGGACAAAAAAGGGGTCCAAATTCCCCAAGAAGTATTTTATTTGCAGTCCATATCTAGTTGTGGTCGAGAATCTAAAATTTTCGTCTCTACCGGCACTATCAATAAGGATGTGTACGAGAAATTTCTTCAAAAGCGGTTGCTTCCGTTTATCAGAAGTCACGACTCTCCAGCTCTGTTTTGGCCGGATTTGGCCGCTTGTCACTATGCGAAATCCGTCCTGGAATGGTATCAAGTACAAGAGGTCAAATACGTGCTAAAAACAGCCAATCCACCAAACTGTCCAGAACTTCATCCAATAGAGAAGTACTGGGCTCTAGTTAAGCGGAAACTCTTCCAAACTAAGAAGAAAGCAAATGGTACCGATAATTTCAAGAGAAGATGGAGAATCGTCACGGCGGGCGTATCTGAGAATATCGTACGGAGCCTGATGGCGGGTGGACTACAGAAAGTTCGAGAATTTTACAGAAAGAAGGATTAACATCTTAATCAATTGTTTCTAATGTAGATATTACTCTATTATTGTGAAATAAACAATCGATTTTGTTAAATTATGGGTAAATTTTTTTTTTGCTGCTATTATTTTGGTGTCCAAAATTTAACGTGGACAGGCTTAAGGACACTTTACACCAAGGTGAATTCGGCCAGTTAGTGCTATTGATTTATGACTTATCTCATTTATATTTATATTTATCTTTGATTTCTTTTCTGCTCTTATCCTGTAACTTTTCTTCTCTAATTCTATTTCTCCTACCATTATTCACTACCTCGTCTTCTATATTTCTTTATCCACTTTGCATATCTTCTTCCACTGCATTTATCCGTCCTTGCTCTTATATTTCTCTTCTGCACTCGCTTCTTCTATTCCTCCATTTCCAATACTCTGTTTCTGCTTCTCTGCATCTGTATCGCTTCTTTGGTGTATATTTTTCTGGTTGTTTTGCTCGATCTCTTCTTTTGTTCCTCCTCTTCCGTATCTGCTTTTTGCTTCTTTTGTCCTTCTTCTCATCTCGGTTTTCTTCTTCCATTTATTTTTGCCTTTTGTGCTTCCATTTATGCTTTTTGCTTCTTCCTTTTCCTTCACTTTGCTTGTTTTTTTTTCATTTAATTTTTACCGCCTTTCTACTTCCGCATTGTGTGTTCAATTCTTTCAACATTTTGTCCTGCTTTTCTGTTTTTGTTTGTTGCACTCCTCGATGCACCCGTTTAACTTTACTATTTCATTGTTTTTTTTTTCTCTTTTTCACTTTAACACGTCTTTCTTATAGCACTTCGTTCCTCATTTTTGTCTTCTTTTGCTTCGATCTTCCATTGCACCACCAGCTGTTTCCCGCTTTGCTGCTTCTACAGCCTTGCTTTATTTTTCGTCGACTTCTACTTTTATAACTTCAGCTGTATTTCATCTTCTTTTACTACTATTCTTCTATTCTACCGATGGTGTTCTCCAAATCCATGTTTTCCTCATCATTTTTCGATTTTATTTCGTAAGTAAAGACTGGACTCGGAAAAAATTCATTTTAAATAGGATACTTCTCAAATTTTCAAGGATTAAATAACTATTTATTAGCTATGTTTTGGCATAATTTATTTATTGAATTTCCTCCCTCAAGCTGAATGCTCGTACATTTCTCTTAACACTGCTCATGAGATTTGGACAAGGCTTTGTCCATCTTCCTTGCACAATTTCTCCCAGTTTTTCTCCCAGTCAGTTCCTTGCACAATTTCTCCGCTTTTCTTCAACTTCTTCTTCATTATCGCCCAAAACTCTTCGATCGGACGAAGTTCTGGTGTATTTGGCGGGTTCGCCTCCTTCGGGACCACATTAACGCGCTTCGCTTCGTACCTATCCATCACAGGCTTGGCGTAATGGCACGAAGCGAGATCCGGCCAGAACAGCGTGGGACCACGGTGAGAGCGGAGGATGGGCAGCAAGCGCTTCTGCAAGCATTCCTCTCGATAAATCTGCCCGTTTATGGTGCCGGTTGTAACGAACGGCTTGCTGTACCGTCCGCACTCGCAGATCGCCTGCCACAACAGGTACTTCTTCGCGAATTTGTCCATCTTTCTCTTCCGGAACTTTTCCGGAACCTCCATGCGGGACGTACCGACAAAAAACTCGAGGCCGGGGATTTGTTTGGTGTCCGCCTTGATATATGTCTCGTCGTCCATGACGAGACAGCCTGGCTTGACCAGCCACTCACGGTACAGCTTCCGCGCACGCAATTTGGCCACCGTGTTTTGCTTGTCAGTCCGGTTTGGCGCCTTCCTGACCTTAAAAACACGTAGCCCAGCCCGCTTCATGGTCTGCTGGATGAACCACTTTGACGAATTGACCTTTTTGGCCACGTCTCGGGTGGAAAGGTTCGGGTTATTCTTAAAGTACTGCCTTATCTTCCGCGCCTTCTCTGGGTATTCTGTTTTCGGTTTCCGGCCGCTTCCAGCGCGCCGCTCGATGGTCTTTGTCTCTAGGAACATCTTCACAACGCGAGACACGGTAGAATGGTGGATTCTAAGCCTTTTGCCGATCCATCTGTGCGACTGGCCAGGATTATCGATCGCGGCGCCCAAGATTTGCTGGCGCAGCTCTTCTTGTTTCGAATGCATCTTGAAAACTAAGTGAAGCAGATCGCGGTAAATCTTTGCACACATAAACATTACACTCTAAAGTAGTACTACGCAAAATTTCATTAATTTTTACCCATGCGATAAAAAGTTACACCCAAAACAAAGTGCCGCTTTTTTTCGAGTCCAATCTTAAATTTGTTTCTCACAGTCATCATAGTTTCGCAAGGCTTTTGGAAGGGTTATCGGGTCGATTCCATATTCCGCTCTATTTTCACCATATTTTCAGCAGTGCAGAATTATATGTCAAATATATATTTATTTATTTATTTATTTATATCAAAATATACTTGTAGAGTAAGGACTTCTCCTTCTAAAATTCTACAATCGGATTTTATGCGACCACATCTTAAATTCTAGAACTAAATCAATTGATGAACGTATTTCCTTATAACTTATCTAATTCCTTCCTTCTAGCCAATCTATACATTCGCGATTGAACCGTTTGCGTGAATGAATAGTTTTAAATTCAGCTGGAAGCTGATTCCACAGAATAATTGCTCGCACAAAAAATGAGTTTCTATAACGAGAAGTATTAAATTGTGGCAAAACAAAGCTTCTGGTTCGCGTGCCTCTAAATGTTCTGAGTTTTTCAAACAAATAACTGGGACCATTGTGAATTATTTTAAACAGAGTAGAAATGTATCGCATTTTAAGAAAAACATGAAAAGAGCATCCAAGTAACTGACGATGAAGATGAGAAACTCGTGAAAATCGACTAATATTGAATATCCAACGGACACATCCATTAAGCGCAGTCCTCAATCTATCAAAAGCAGCTACAGAGGCATTTGATGTTAATTCCAAGCCGTAAGTGAAATGGGGAAGTAAAAGAGATTTAAATAATCTTATCTTGACTTGAACAGACAGCATGCTTGCAGTAAGTCTCAAGTGGCGTAGGCCAGCATAGATTTTTGAGCACTGCGAATTAATGTGTGCATCCCATTCTAGATTATCCTGAAAAATTACTCCCAAATTTGCTACCTTCTCGACATAATCTAAAACTTCTTGATTGAAGAGTATATTTGGCAATGATGAGGGTCTCTGACGTCTACTAATAAACATAACTTTTGTTTTGGAAGCATTTATAGGTTCAAAATGCTAAGTAGGTTTCGTTCTGACCACCGACAAATATTTTCAAGATCAGAGTTTATTAGCCGAGTCATCTCATCAACTGCAGAATCGAGAGAGCAAAAGTATAGCTGAACGTCATCAGCAAATATGTGTATCATACAATATTTGAGAACAGTTGGCAAATCATTTATAAATAATGAGAAAAGCAATGGCCCAAGCACTGACCCTTGTGGTACACCTGATAGAATGTTGACCGATTTTGACAGAGTTCCTTGAGTTTCAACAACTTGGGTGCGATGACTAAGGTATGACTTTATAAGGTAAACTGCTTCCCGAGAAAATATAAACTGGTTTGAAAGTTTTCTCAATAATTTGGTGTGAGATACTCTATCAAAAGCTTTAGAAAAATCGATAAGAAGCAGAAAAGCTACGCCTTTTTTGTCCACATATTCATGGACGTCATCATGGACCTTCAGCAATGCTGAAGTTGTGCTATGACCAGCTCTAAAGCCTGATTGATACGGAGTAAGCAGGTTGAAGGAGTTAATAAACTCTTGCATTTGTTTTTTAGCAATCTTTTCGAAAGCTTTGGACAATGAACAGAGTATGCTAATCGGACGCATTAATTCTTGCTTTTTTGGGTATAGGAATAACTTTCGATGCTTTCCATGATCGGGGAAATTTAGAAGTCGAAAAGATCAGGTTGAAAACATAAGTAATTGGAGTAATTATATGGGGTAAAATTAATTTGATAAATTTCAAAGGAATACCATCTAGCCCAATAGCGTTTGATGTAAAAGATTCAATTACTTGAGCGACTTCTAACTCGTTGCATGGAAGAAATCCGAAACCATTTGGATTAGCTGGAGGAATCGGTGGCAATTCAATGTCACACGTAAAATTTTCACTGAAAAAAAATGTTAATTTCATCACCAGAATTGGAGACCTGCACTTGACCATCAGTAGATTTAGCAATATTGAGCTGTTTAAGTTTCGTCCACAATTGCTTGCTAGAAAAATTGGAACGTATGGCTGAAATATAATCTGCTTTTGCTCTGTTTATTAAATGGTTAACACGGTTACGCAATCGTTTGTACTGCGCATGATCAATATCGCTTCTACTGCTAGTCCACTGACTGTAAGCAATATTCCTCGAAATCATAGCATTACGAATTTCTTCGCTAAAATGGAAATTAACCGATGAGGAGGAGGAGGTGCGGACAGGGACGAATGTATCATAAAGCTCTAACAAACGAAAATTTAGGAAATCTACTGCAAGATCCGAGTCTTGCATACTATAGAGCACAGACCAGTCTATTGAATCCAGGCTGCTAAATAACTGTCCGTAGTCAATTCGTCCATAGTCTCTATAGAACTTAGGCTGATTAGAAGAAGCACGAGAAACATTAATCGATGAAAATATAATATCATGTTTAGAAAAGCCGGGCGCAGCTACCTGATTGAAATTAACGACGAATTCTTCATCATTTGTCAACAACAAATCAATAAGAGAGCAACCTCCAGGATAGAAATGAGTTGGCACTTGATTTACGCAACTAAATCCAAAATTATCAATCACATTGCAAAAACGCGTGCTTTTGTTGTTTCTTTTGCTTAGGTCCGTGTTGAAATCACCTATTAATATAACATTAGAATAAAGCAGCGAAAATTCAAATAATTTGTGATTCAAAACATCAGCACAGTCCACTCTAGGCGGACAGTAAAAAACACCCATCAAGAACTTTTCGTGAATTGTCTGTATCTGAACAAAAAGATATTCCGTACGATTACTATCACCAACAACAACAAATAAATCGGACCTCGAAATCACTTAACAACCCAAATCAGGCTTGAAATAAACACAAATACCTCCACCACGGCTGTAAATTCGATCATGTCTAAGCAAATTATAGCCAGGAACTGCAATAGTATCATCTGATATTGAATCGTTAAGCCACGTTTCAGTCACACAGATCACATCCATTTTACCGTTAACAAATAAATCTCTAAATTCCTCAAATTTGCTCATACCACGAGCACACAAGCTTTGAATGTTCATATGACACAAATTAATTTTCTCACTATCGAGAGCTACATTCATCACAGCACGCGGGATATCCGCTATACCATTATTTGCACGAGCAACACCTGCTTCACTAACCGACATCAATAAAAGAGAATGATACGGACAATCGCAGATGAATTTGACTAACTATTTGGAAGGAATAGAATACTAAGATTACAAAAACTAAAACATAAATATCATTGATCATCATTAACAACTGTACTTATTCCGACTGTGGTCATGTACTTGGAGGTTTGTTGAAATTGATACATGGAAACTGAAGGGATGGAAACACGGATAAAATATGAAGGAAAATAAGAACAATTCAGTGGAGAGGTTTGCGTTGATTTATTACTTTCAGGAGTGGAATAATCATGGGAACAAAAGGAATGGATACATGGATAATCGTTGAAGGAATATGATTTAACAGGGAAAGGTTAATTTTTAACTCGCAACAATCAATTCCAACTGATCTTGGTTGCAGACTGGGTGAGCTGGGGAATCTGCATTGGGCTTCACGTAGACTACTCCATCCCTGGTGAAAACGTTTCGAATACGGCCATCCTTCTTGAGTTTCAATGCATAACCTTTCAACTGGCGTACTGATTCACTCAAATTTTCATTCAGATACACTCGTTTGTTTACGTTGAAACCAAGCTGGGTAAGGTTCAGAACCAATTTCATCCACTAGAGCACGGTTACCAGCTTCAATTTTTGTCTCAATGCGCTTATTTCCATCGTCGATCATCGCCTTCATTCGTACCAGCAAATCGTCGAAATTCTCCATTACGTCTTCGATGTGGTCCAAATCCTCCCTGGATCGCTTGCAATTATTATTCACGTTCGTTGTGGCAAGAACTAGCGGCATTGTTTTTTCTTTACTCTTTTTAGAGGCCATCGAACGAGTGACGGAGTTGTTTGTGTTCATTCAAATGACGGATCACAATTCGAGCAGATGAACACGACGGATGATGGCAATTGCAAAATGGTGAGGATCAATGCAGAAAAAGCTGCGATATAAATTATCAACTAGCAGCAAAACTAGCACAGGCAGAAACTAAACTTCGCGTTCTACAGGTGAAGCACCTATTAGTGCATCGGTTTAATCACAACCGGTGTTTTATACAGCGTCAAAACACGAATTCAACCTCGATAACCACAACAAAGCAATTCACTCACTACCTCCGTACATTGTCGTATTTGCAATTCACTTTAGGTTAATCAAATTGTTCTGCAAGTTCCTGCAAGTCAGGATTTGCCTTACGTCCGTACAAAATTTGCGCGCGCGCATGGTTTTTATTTGTCGCCATTCGGAATGCAAACACCAATCACAGTTTTTTTTTTTCATCAAAGGCTCCCAGCTATGCTTCAACGAAATTTTTCACTCCTACGTGCAATATTTCAAAACTTACAATGATTTGTAGGTGTCCGGATTAATGTTGATATATATACCTTATACTTGCGCATTGTCTAGAAAGAAGAAGTTCACGAAAATGCAGCATGAGCTTTTGTTATAAAATCAGACAGTGGCGACAGAGCAAGCTTATTCTGCAGCTGATGGTTGTGACTATTGCAGTATTAAACATAGAATGAAACATAGTTAAATAAAAAGAAGAAGACGATTTTAAGCCATTTGCTACCCGTTTTTGAGGACCCTGAGAGGGAAAACTAAAGGTTCAAACATGTTCATATTCAGATTTGTATGAACAAAAAAAATAGGTCACTTGTAAGTAAAATATCAAACTGACTATATTAATAGCATGTTTATCAAGTTTCAAGATAAAAAAGCTTGTTAGTTTTACGATCGAATGGTATTTGAATGATGCACCTCTGTTCAGTCGAACTAGAGTTATTAGTGTTCAAAACCATTTCACTTTAGCGTAATAGTCTAATTTTTCAAACTTTTGAAATGACTGCTGGTATAGAAAACAGAAACGTAGTTCTACGTTAAAACAAAACGTTGCACAATGATAAGTTGTTTGTTTCAATAACTGATCTTATTGAAATGGATCCTGTTTTTCGTGAGAATTCAACCATTGAGCAATGGAACGAAGGGCTGTTAACGAATTCGTCAGGCTAACTGTTGCTTGGATTATAACTATAGATATTTTGCTTGATCTATTTTTATGCAATATAGGACAAACAAATATGATTGAAACGTCTATTTATAACCATAGAATGGTTCTAAAATTATGTCACTTTCCTTGAAAAAGTTTGAAATGGTAAGTCGATAAGTCGACTTAATTCTTTTCCAATGATGCTTGGAAGAAGCAGTCCTAACGCTCAATTCTGGGAACAAATTCCTTCGAAATGAAAGGAGTTTCTTCACAGGTAAAAGCAAAATAACTTACTTCCAGACATTCATGTTCGGAATGCAACTGCTGGTCAAACAAAATAGATGTGAATTTCTTTCCCAGCGGCAGCTTAGAAATTTCACACAATTAATGTTCCACTCTAATTATTGAATTGAAAACCAGTTGGAGTTTGAAAAAAAAAAAACGATTATTAATTGGAGGGAGGGGTCGACCCCGGCGTAGTCTCACGCCAAAGTAACGAGTTTGAATCTCAACCCATAAAGTATTTGAGTGACTACGATGGAACATGAACCAGCCCAAGGCTGAAAATCTCGATGATCAAAAAATATTGGGTAGTAAAACATTAGTAATTTACAGAAGCTTGAAACATAACTCTAAGACGCCAGCAGGGTCCTACGTCAACCTTACGGCTATGTTCCTGACATAAACCACCTCCAGGTTTTTTTTAGAAAATGCAATAAATAGCCTTCATTTTGGTGTGACCTTACTTGCCATTCGATTTAAATATCATATTTATTTACTTACACATTGTTGCTTACTTCTCTCACTTCTCTAGTCGATAAATCTTGTAAACTTAGTAACGAAACAATTTCGGTATATAACTTGAACAGTAAATCTAGACTCTTTCAAGAATAATTAATGGATCCAAAATGTGAAACGACGCCATCAAATGTAGCATTCTACTATCAAGCACAATCAGACTGCGCAATGCCTTTTTTAAAAGCCCTCAAAAAACCAGCTTTAAGTAAAATTATCTCCTGTTTTACAGTCTACCTCCCAAACCGCAGAAAGCCGTGAAAAAATTGTTATACTCTTCTTTAGTGCTGGCTGTTTAGCTGAATACAAAGCATTTCAAAGTTCGGCGATAGCAGCATCCAGTGAAGGAGGACAGTAGAATAATCCTATTCAGTTTTATTACCAAACCGTGAAAGCTGCGACGACGAAATTTGTCTGCCTCTAATGGTCCCTCGTGCCGAGTTGGAGCCTATTTTTCACAATTTTCAATGCCGTCAAGACGCAATTCAGCACAATCCGAATACCGAATCACAGACGTCGGGAAACCGTCCCCCCCCCCCCCCCCTTTTCGGGCAAAGCAACAGGAATTCGTTGAAGTACGTGAAAAACCACCACAAATAAGCGGGAATGTGCCGGAATCGGAACACAGCGGGCAGTTCATTAATAATCGACAAATCCCCCCTTCGCTCTCCACCGGCATCATCGGCTACACTCGAGAGAAATCGAATTAAAACGATTCGTTGACAAACCGCAGTGGGGAATTTCTGGACTTAATTCTACGGTTTGGCTTACATTTTTTTCTGATTAATCCACCTAATGTTATTCTATTTTAATACAGTAGTTGGCAGTTGATAAAAATAAACCTTTTCCTCCGTAATTAGCTTATCAGAAATTCCCACAACGGATTGGAAAATGCTGGAAAAGAGAAGCCTCACCCGACAGATGAAATATCGATTTAGAGGGAAACTTTCGTGTTCAGGAATGGATCTTGGGCCAGCCAGGACGGACAAGATTCAAAGTTTGTTTTGCTCTTCGAACCGCCTCCTGGGATGATAATGGTTTAAGTTCGAGAGTTATTGATTGTAGAAAATTAATTATTGCCTCTCCTGGGAAGTGCTCATTTCGATAAATCAAAGAAGGGGGATTTCTGAGAATTGAATATTCTAATAATCTGTTTCAGCACTGCATCGGCGAGAAAGGCCGTGGTGTCGATAACTGTCTACATCAAATCAACTACTACTGGTAAACTGGCAGCTGAACTGGAGCCGGGATACGATGGTGATGATGTTTGATGTTTGATATTCAAGCACGCAACAAGGCAGTTTCTATTCAAATTTGACTCGATCAGTAGCTTATTATCAAGACGTAGAAACGTGCCACACACATGAGTGCTTATTGGCAGCATTAATAGAACTTTGATCTGCCCCAACGCCCTGACAGCTCGCAAAGGCTAAATTGTTTTCGGTCCGTTGGGTATGAAATTTTGGCACGAGAGAATCCGCTTCTCGTTGAGATAATGGGAGGCAGTAGGAATATCAATTTACTACTTTTTAACTTAATTATATTGATGGACGTTGCAACGTCGTAAAAATGTAATTCATCGAAAAAATTGGTTGATAATGTGAACTTATTGATAGAAATATGTAAATATTAAGGCATTGAAAACATTCATCAGATATCCTAATTTTTTTTTTCAAAGATCACCCTACAGTTCAGTTGATTTTCTAAAGGCTAATCCTTAGTGTTTTACTAGTGAACTTATTATCTAAATACGATGGTGGTCAAAATTTGGTCGGCTTAAACATGATGCATTTCCTTTCATCGTGCATTAAAGAATTTTGCACACCCCTCATTTTGAAGATGTGTGCGTGTATCATCCTGTCTCAATTTTGATTTTGAGATTAGCACTTCAGTTATCAAAATGTCGTCGAAGGAAGAGAAGCAACGCATCAAAATGTTGCACTTGCTTGGCGAAAATCCAAACTACCCTCAGGCCAACTTGGCGAAATTGTTGAATGTGGCTAAATCAACTGTTACCAACGTATTAAAAGTGTTCGGTAAACGTTTGTCGACAGCCAGGAAAGCTGGATCGGGGGGGAAATCGAAACCCGAAGGCCACGGCGACGACAAAAAGAGTTGTCCTCTGTTTCGAGCGGTATCCCAACCTCTCCGTCCAAGATATCGCAAGGAAGCTGGGAGTGGCGCCTTCAACCGTGTACAGAGCTGAAAAGCGAGCTGGACTGTCGGATTACAAGAAAGTGATGACTCCAAATAGCGACGATTAACAAAACACGTCGGCCAAAGCACGATCGCGAAAGTTGTACAGGACGATGCTGACGAATTCTGCTTGCGTTGATGGCACAATAAACTGTCAAAGTTTGCGAAGAAATATCAGGTGTGGCAAGTCATATGTACCTGTGGCTACAAGAGCAACGTTTACATTGCGACCGGAACCGTCAACCAGAAAATTTATCTGAGCGAGTGCTTACAAAAACGTCTACTGCCTTTCCTGAAGCGACACAATTGTTCCGTTCTATATTGGCCTGATTTGGTGGTATCCTGTCAACAACGTTCAAGTGGTGCCCAAGAACAAAAATCCTCCCAACACGCCAGAGCTCCGCTCAATCGAACAATATTGGACCATCGTCAAGCGGAACTTTAAGAAGACTCAAAAAGCTGTTGTGAGAAACAGTTCAAGGCAAACGGGCGTTCTGCGGCGAATAAAGTGGACATGGAGACTGTACAAAATCTTATGGCAGGTGTTAAACGAGAGACCCGGCAATTCGCATTCGGTAAAACAGAAGCTTAGCTGAATATTTTTCTTGTGTTTTGTATTAACTGAACTTGAAAAAGAAAAAGGATTTGACTTATTAATAAAAAACTTCAATCGACTCACACTCAATACTGTTTGACCCAATTTTGATCGAAACACCCTTTAGGTCTAGTGTTCAATCAAAGACCCGTCACTTTCGTTGCCATTTGTCACTTTGCCTTTTTATCATAACTTGATATAAAAAATAAAAAGCAGTCAACAGCTCTTTTATTGATCCCATTGTAACGTTCCCTTATTTCGCTCAACTAACGGCTTGAACGCATTCTTCTGTTAAAAAGTACCGTTAACTTTGTTTTAATTTATTCGGCATGAAACAACCCTCTTAGGGCAGGTTGCTCAAAAATTTTCAAAGTTAACAGCTCGGGATGAGCAAAACAAACTAACCCAATCAAAAATAAAGATATAGCATAAATTAACTACGCAAAAAATCTTCAAAAACTAACCTAAAGGAAACTTGTAACAGTTGAAAAAACAACAATAATCATTTCTCAATTTTGTTTATAAGCATTCATCATCCTTTAAGGTCCGAATTTAGTATAATCTGTACGATGATGATCTAAAGTGAACACATTTCGATTACGTAGTTGTCGTGTAGGAACATAAAAGTTTAATTTTGACATTGATTCAGTTGAATCTATTTGCGACACGATGTTGTCGACAAAAAAGAAAAATTCCCACCCCTTACAACAATTAAATAATGTTCAACAAAAAACAACGTTCTACACAAGGAGGGGATAATGCTGTCCATCCTAACCTACGTAGTGCCTATAATAAAAACTGCTTTTGAATTGACAACACCATATGTAAAAGACCTGAATTTACATTTAATTCTGAAATACATTTATATCATCATCATATCTTATTTCTAAAAACAATCTCATATCGTCAGCATGTATAAGAACTCTTAGATTTTTTATAAATGAAAGATATATCGTTAACATATAAGATAAAAAAACGTGGACATAAGCGAGGAACACCAGATGTGGCTTAAATAGGATTTGATTTTTTATCATTGAATCTAACTATTTGCTGGCGATCAGTTAAATACGACTTAATCCAATTGAGGAGTCTTAACTCAATTCCTATTTTTTCAAGCTTGAAAATCAACATAGAAATGTCAAGTCTATCAAACGCTTTGCTGAAGTCTGTATAAAGAGCTTCTATGTAATTACCTTTATCCATTGCTTTCAATGAGTAATCAACAAATTCGAGCAAGTTTATAGTGGTGGAACGTCCCTTGAAAAAACCATGTTGTACATTTTTTATTTTATGTTTGACTTGACTAAACATATTTTTGTTTATAATTGATTCGAAGAGTTTTGGGATGCAGATATTTTGCAATTCCACGATAATTTCGAATATCGGATTTTCTGCCAGATTTGTATATTGGAATTAAGAAAGATTTTTTTCCATTCCGCTGGGAATTTACCGGATGCAAGTGACTTATTGAACAGCCAAAATAAAGGGGATGTAAGCTCAACTGCCAAATTTTTCATAAATATTGGCGGAATTCCATCTGGCCCGGGACCTTTAGAGGCATCCAAGTCTTGAAGACCTGACAGAATGTCATGGTCATGTATGTGACTAACAACTACATTATTTGAACAATCAGGAAAGTATGAAAAGTATTCAAAATCACGATCATTATCCGAAAACTTAGAATAAGTTTCTTGAAAAAATGTCGCGAAAAGATTACAAATATCTTCTGAATTATCGCCTTCGCTTTCATCCAAAGTCATTTTTGATGGGAAGCTACCAGATTTTAGTTTAGTTTTTACATAGTTGAAAAAAATACGTTAAAATACGTGTTATACACATTAAGTGCAGCAGAAATCGCGCAATAAGTTGAGCACAAATGTTCTTTTATGTATCAAAATTAGCTTGATTATTGTATTTTCTATACGTTTTATGGGCCTTCTGATTCCGATTTTTTAGATTGATGATTTGTTTATTGAACCAGACTGGATTTTTTGAGTTATAATTACGTCGCCTTCTCGTTCGTGGAACATCCTCCTGAATGATCTCTAACAAGATTTTATAAAAAACTCCACTGCGTATTCAACATTTTCTTCGTTCTTCAGAACTGATTGCCATTTCTCCTCACAATCCATATCTTTCCTAAAAACCCCACCATCTTCTCTTATCAAAAAACAACACAATTTTTTTTTTCCGTTCACCAAATTTTTTCCCACCCGACAATAAAATAATCATTTTAATAATAAAAACAACAAAGCCAGCGATAAATCACCAGATATTTGAAATTTGAATTCAGGAGGGAAACGAGAAACGATTGCTTCAGCGGTTTGAAAAAAATATTTCATATGATGCCATGCAAGCTTTGTCAGGTGGAAAGTACACTGTGACAAAAACATGGGTCTCATCCGCAATATGTGTTTTAACCCATACATGATTAAATTCCTTAAATTTGGATGAAACAATAAGTTCAGAATTATACTTTGAGGATATCGCAACGAGAACTCCTCCACCAGACAGTCTTTGAGTTAAGAGTAAGTCACGGTCATCTCTGAATACATTATAATTACTACCAAAAATTTCTTCACTTTTAATGCTCTCATTCCAACTAGTTTCGGTACCCAAAATTACCGAAAATGAAGAACTTAATACGTTTTTATGAATTTGACTCATCTTTAATGCGCCACTCATACGATTAAAATTCTGGCAATACACCAGAATCTCAGTAGTACATGATTCTGAAGAAATTAGTGGAAGTTCGTCAACCCTACTTACTATTGAGCCATTCTCAAGCACCTCCGTGTCAGTCGGAAAACTAGTATTATTATTATTAAAACTGATTACCTCTCCTTGATTACGAGAAGACGTCAAGTCCTGGGTTGGATCGTCGAGCGCGTTAAAAATATGGTCCTCCTCCAAGGGGTCTGGAGCTTGTCCTTGCTGATGGTCTGCTCCATGATCTACGATACTTTTCAATACTACCCGTTACTAGCTGGTACTAGCCGGTACTAGCCGCCCGCTTTGACCGAGCACAGAGGGCCTGAATATAATTCACAAAATTACAACAAATTATTAATTGGATCATAAAATGAATTTGAACACGATAAATTCTTAGAGTCATGGCACATCCTCTGGCGATGAACACATGTTCCGCGGTTTCCTCAACTCCCACGCACTCGGTGCATGCGGAGGACTGTGCATGACCATATTTATGCAGATACTGATTGAAGCAGCCGTGGCATGACAGAATCTTCGTTAAGTGGAAGTTCACTTCACCATGTCACCTACCGATCCACCCGGATAGTTCCGGGAATAGTCAGTGGGTCCACCGACCTTTGGTGGAGTTATTTTATTCTCGCTGCCATTTAACCATACATGTGGCTCTAGTGGTCTTTCAAATACCTCTTGCGCCACGTTGTTTGAAGCACTATACATCCTCTTTCATGACAATGACTATTGGCATCATCCCCGCTAGGACGCAGACCGCGTCGCTTAGTACCGTTCGGTACTACTAACTATTCTTAGGCACATAAGCCTGTGGGTACTCTCAAGCTTATCGAGGTAGGCCATCCATGCCGGCCCTCCGTACTTTGCATTTTTGCATGCGTAATCGACGTGGCTGATAAAGGACAACTGGTTTTCAATCATAACCCCCAAGAACCTCAGGGACTTCTTTGATGTTATTGTGCAATTGCCTGCACTAATCGTTGCCTGTTGCTCCGGTTTGCGGTTGTTAACAACCGTGACCTCAGGCTTATGATGGGCAAGCTCCAGTTTCCTGGGACTAATCCATATCTCCACAATGCCAATGGAGTGCGAGGCCATTAGCTCCATCAGTCTATAGATTCACCAGATACCTCTAGGGTGACTCGTCTGTGATCCCGACGATCTTCACCCCATTCGGGAACTTATGTCACAATACCTGGTCGTATATCGTGTTCCATAGCACCGGGCTCGGGATCAAACCTTGCAGGACGCCTGTGGTGACCTTTACACGCCTTTGATCCACCTCTGTATTGTACACCAGTACCCGATTCTGGAATTAACTTCCCAGATTCTTGTACAGGTACCCAGGAAGCAGGAAGCGTTGGAGAGAGTTGGCGATGGTCTCCCAACTGGCGCTATTGAACGCGTTCCTCACGTCGAGGGTGACCACTGCACAGTAGCAGGCTCCTGGCATCTTGCGCTGGTTTAACACTTCGGCCGTCTTGGTGACAGACAAAATAGCATCCACCATCGACTTCCCTTTACGGAAGCCAAACTGGTTGTTCTACAGACCACCTGTATCCTCCGTGTACTTTGTCAGTCCGTTGAAAATAACCTTCTCGAGCACCTTACCCGCCGTGTGCTGCAGGCTTATAGGTCGATAAGCCGATGGATCACCTGGAGGCCTCCCTATCTTCAGTAGCAATACCAGAGACGGCCTCGTTAAGGCAGTTAGGGTAGTTAGCTCAGTTATCATACGATCAACCATGTAAGAGAACTGTTCAACCGACCATCTTGGCGGCGCGTAGCAGCTACAGAAGAACACTCCATTCTCTTTGGCTACCTGTACTACGCTTGCCTTTTTGGTATACCAAGACACTTGACCCGCCGCCCCCCTCCCATGACATCCTTGTCATCTGGTTTCCCAGAGCAAATCATTCGGGAGGTCCATTGCAGTCCTGAGCCTTGTAGCTTGTACTGCCACACCTTCTGCACATGTTGCTAGGTTCCGCGCCTTTACAGTCCTAGGACCAAAGGCCATCTCTAACATGTCTTTGGCAGTTTGTACAGGCTGAGTAGGCATATGGACCATCCCACCTTCACCTTTGCCACTTTTAAAGCCATGCCGCATCACCTGCCGCAGCCCTCATTGTGGCCATCTGGGTCCCAAGTGGACCCTTGCGCAGCCGTATGGCTGTGACGGCAACCTCGACCTTGCACTGTTCTTTCAGTGTAATGGAGATCTCACCTGCCTCAGTTATCTCGTCCAGGTTTCTGCACTGGATCGTCACCTGTGAGACAAGAGCACGCACCTCCACACCGTCACTTAAGGCGTGTTTCGCCAGGTCTCATTTCACCGGTGTGGGTAAAGCAGTTTGGCGTCTCCGCGCATCGCTTTTAAGATTTCGGAGTATTTCGACTCCACGATCTTAACGATTAGGGTTTCGCCGTGGTTCCACTTACGGGCCTCAATCCGCTTGTTGATGTTTTTTTTATCTACTTCCATTCTTCTTTTGTACTATTGTCCAGGGACTTTCCCTTCTTGAGGTCGTCGCTCGTTTATCTTTGAGCACTCACGTTTGCGACAGTGCTTATTGGGGCCCTACCGCTCGGGCCCCTCTTGGCGCTTGGGACAACTCTGTCCTTGAAGCAGGACCTCACCCCTTTGGCACTGGGCTTAGCGCCAGGGCCGCTTTCTTTACGACCAACCGGAGCTGGTTGCGAGAATGGACCCTCCGCCACATTTGCATAGGATCTCTGTCCGACGAAGGCATTAGCCACCATCCGTTTCTTTGAAGTGCGGGGTGCCGTTTCACCTGGGGACTGTCTTGGAGGTCCCTGCTTCCTTGGTAGATGGAGTGGGGTCTCCCACGGACACCAACGCATCCATCTGCGTGTGCTTTTTAGCCACTTCCCTTCGCCTTTTCCATAACAGCTAGCCGTGCCAACTCTTTGTCGCTTTGGCCGGCTAGGAACTTGGCCTCCAGCTCCTTCCTCTCGCTATTGGCAGCCTGAACTGTCCTTTGTAACTTGAGCAGGCTCTCTTTGCTTATGTTGTTACACGCAGGTCCTTGCTTATGTTGTTAATGTGAAGTCAATAATAGCGTTCAACTGCTCGGACACTGACTACTTTGAGAAGCGTTTCCCGCTTCCTCCCCATGGCCAGGATAAGTCCACGACCATCCTTGGCCTCTCCTAGCTTGGATGCTCAGATGCCGTAGTACTTCCGCAAGTGTCGGACGTGTCGCCGAATCCCACTATCTTGCGTGGTGGGGACCTTGCAGGGCCACATTTAGCTAACGGATTCGCTTCCTCTTGCGTGTGTACGTTCTGTGAGGTGTTGTCCTCAATTTTTCTGAGTCACCCCAGTTTTCAAACGATTATTAGAAGCATTAGAATTTCCGAGAATAAGTAATAAATAGCAAAAATCAAAAGAAAAAAGTCAGTTTAGTATCCTAGAACCATCGTGAACAATCAACGTAATAACCAAATATTCAATAAAAATCAAACATTGGGGAAAGGGAGGGACCAAGTGAAATGATTAAGATAGGGAGCTTGAGACTGCCGCCTCCCTATTGTTAACATTTTGTGGTACGAAGGTGGTCTTTTCGACCCCATCTATTGGGTTGATCTAGGGCTCGATTCTATCGCTGTTTGTGTCAATTCGCTCCTGGAAAAAAATTCGCTAGTCTCTGCTTTCTTGCAGTCATCTACGCTGGTTTTCAGTTTATCATAGCCCTTAACCACAAACATAAAATCAAAATAATAAATTTATGGGCAAAGGGTAAATGCACCTTTCTTTTTGGGGAAATGCTCCTTAAACTTTGGAAAAATGCTCCTTAGATGCGTTTGCCCGGTATACTGCATTCGGAGGTATTAACCTTCTGGTTAGCGCTTGCAGGTGTTTTGACGGGTCTTAAGTTTCTTCAAGATTGTATAGTTTTGACGGGTTTTAAGTTTCTGAATTTAAGAGTCGTCAAAACGAAATTAAGACCCGTTAAAATGAAATTAAGATTCGTCGAAATGAAATTAAGACTCGTCAAAATGATATTTAAATCCGTCTTGAAGAAACTTAAGACCCGTCAAAACAACCGGCAAGCGCTAACCAGAAGGTTAATACCTCCGATTGAATTATACCGGGCAAACGCATCTAACGAGCATTTTTCTAAAGTTTAAGGAGCATTTTTCCAAAGTTTAAGGAGCAGTTCCCCAAAATGAAGGGTGCATTTACCCTGTTGCCAAATTTATGTAGGTGAATGAATGGTAATGAATGGTAGACATAAAAATATCATTTCTGTGGGACAAGTTTGAATGCTTGAGGACAATAGCATACAGGTATTTTGTGCACTATTCGTGTTAGTTTGTGAAAAATCAAATTTAAAGTAGCCTATTTGAAACCAGAAATGCTTATTATGTCCTTTGTAACTTAAAAAACAGTGCAACGAGGCTTTCCAAATTTGCATCAGTCTAAAGTGCTTTCAATATGATTCATTTGATCAAACATATGTGTAGTTTCGGAATACAATACACATTTGTTTTCCCAAGAACCCCATAATATTTGAACTCGTTCAACTTTTGCTGCCAACTCTGCCAACTCAAGATCAATCAATTTAAAAATATTCAACCGAAATTGTTCGAAAACAAATCGTTCGAAACCTCATTCCCCTCTCTTCCACAAAGTGAGCCCAGCCCCAATCCAAGAAATTTTGAAGTTCATCTCCATCATCACATCTTTTTATTTGCCCCAGTTAAGTGTCTTCAATTATGCAACCCCTTTTTTCGGGCAAATGGCCCAATCCTTCAAGTTAAATCCTTTATCGCCTTGCCACCTGCCAACCAACTACGCAATGATTGAAGCTCACTTCCTACCTTATTCTTGAAGCAAAAAAGTTCTCCACCCATTCAGCCGAAATGAAAGTCGGGCCACGTCTTTTCAACCCAGCAAAGGAATCCTTCCAAAACGGGAAAAAGAAGCAAGAAGTTGTGAGCTGCCAGTAAGCAGTTATTTTTTTTTCTAATTTTTTAATCTTGTCGGGATTTTTCTGCGACTCGGTGGAACATTTTTCAGCAGCGACGGTGGCAGCCACGAGAGATGGATGAACATAATAAGAACCCTAATCTTAGGATGCAATAAATTTCACTCGGACAGTGATTTGTCAGGATGGAGAGTGGTCCCGATGAAGAAGAACAAAAAATCCGCTCAATTCTGACCGGGCAAAGGACGTTCGCTCCTTGTTATGGGTAAATTGAAAATTCCTGTAGTTGAGCAAAATCATTGGACACTCGTAGGACACATTTGCCCTTCCAATGAGTACGAGGAAACTCTGTTCGGTGCCAAGATGGACGATAATTTCGAAAGCGTCTTCTGCACTTCTCTTGACCAGCTAATGGAAGGAATGTGTGCCTTCGTAAGGGAAATAGCGGAACTCGTTTCGTGCCTACGGCTAGGCAGGCATTTCAGAGCAGTTCAAAACTGCAAAACCACCAGGGGAAGCGGAAATTTATCCTGTAAGCAGCATAAATTACCGTCAGTTGGGCGGTGGAGGCGGTATGAAAGTTGAAATTGGTTAGTTATAACTTTAGTGCTGCCAACAGGAAGTTTTCGTTGGTTGAAGCACTTTAGATGCTGGATCATTCCAAGGGAGTTGAGCGTAAAGGACAGATGACGAGCATGGCGATGTTTCATCGAGAATCTGGCGATTTAACGGGCAGAGTGATTTAACGGGAAGATATATTATGTGCAGCGTAAATTTCCTTAGCATTTATTAAGGAACAGTGGAGTTGTTAGTATATTCTTTCACGGGGGTGGTTGGGTCAATTGTCCTGAAGCGGTGTAGGATTTTGATCAGAAAACCAATAAAGTGGTTATGTTAAAATTAACATATTTCTGAGATGTGGAAACCTCATGCGGGCTGCGAGCCGCACTGTTACCACCACTGGGTGGAGGGTTTGGAGTATCTAAGATATGCAGGGACAATAGTGCACCCTTATATCTCCCAGGCTCCAATTTTCTCCTAAAGATTGCACTCGAAAAAAATGCAACAAATCTTTTGTGTATAACTTTTTATTGCATGGGTGAAAACTGATGAAATTTTGGCTAAAACTAGTTTACAGTTAAATGTTTACATGTGCTAAATTTCGTTTCGTCATTATCTGTCAAGTGTTTTTATCGAGATGGCTTCCCAGCAAGAAGTGCTTCGACAAAAAATTATGGGCGCGGTCGTGGAAAACCCAAACCAGTTCCACAGGTGGATCGCGAAACAGTTAGGAATCGACAATTTGACCGTGTCCCGTTTGGTAGAATCGTTCAAGAAAACCCAAATGACCTAGCGGTGAGACGACCGACCCCGTGAACGCAAGGTAGGTGAAAGTTTACATCAAGCGCAATCTGAAACATTCGATTCGGGAGGTGGCCAAGAAGGTCAACTATTCCGTCTGTTTTGCCCAGCAGACAATGAAGCGGGCCGGACTTCCTGTCTTCAAGGTAAGCGCCTAACCACAACGATAAACAAAATACGGTACACTCCTAGAGCCTCATGGTGATGAGAAATTATCTCCTTCTCAAAACAACATCATCGCAGATCGTTACTCCGCGTATGGTAGAATGCAAAGAAAAGACTATATCAGTGTAGAATACGGTGGCCAAATCCCGCGCCAGGGATGTAATGGACGACGACAAGTGCAAATCCGCCAATCTCGTCAGAACTTCGCCAAAAATCCTGGGCAATTATGAGGGGCAAGCTCCGGAAAATAGGGAGGGTCTTCAAGAACGACAAGAATTTAAAAAAAGAGTGGATGAAAGTGTGTAAGAAAGATGCCGCAAGTGTTGCTCAGAATTTGATGGATAGCGGTAAGTCCAAGGTGCGGGTAGTTTGCCTAGAAGAGGACGTTGAAAAAACAAGCTTTGCAAACCTAGCTAATATGATTATAATTATTCCCTGAGAGTTTCAAGAATATCCGACTTAAAATAAATTTTTGGTGATCGTTTTTATCTGTTGCATGTTTTTCGAGTACAATCTTCACGTTTATTAAGCCTTCTACAAAAATGTCTCGACGTCCTGCCATGGCTGTTGAAAATATGGATGTCCGGCATATTCTTCAACTCTTTCGTGGCATTGACGATCAGCTGCTCTTCCGTTATTGATCGGAGGTGATCGTTGCTATTGTAGATTGACTGCGGAGTCCGACTAGAAATAGGATTCAGTAACGTTTACGTCAATGGCCTTGCAGATGAGCGGCTATCACCACGGCACATAATTCCAAACGTGCGATGGTGACGATGCCAACAGTTTCCTGGCCTGTCTTTATAGCGGACGTACCCCCACGAACCCTAGGTGTGTACTTGGATAACGGAATTGAGAAGAAAGGCATATTTATCGACACGATGCTTAGGGATCCCAGTACTTGTTGATAGGCTTCCCATTTCGATTTAATGGGATCTAGAAAAGCGTCATACTAATCGCAAGGAAGTAGTAAAAGTTCCTGGATACAAATTTAGAGCAACGATTCCTAGAGGGTCAAAAAGCTTGGCGGCATCTGATAGGATCGACCGCTTCCATGGATGTTCATCACTGACACCAATCTGAGAATCGAAACGAAGATAGTCGCATGCAGGTTCTCAGACAATTCCCAGTGTTTTGATTAATTTATCGGGCTTGAAGTGAAGAACAGATTGCGGTACAACTTATTCATCACTAAGACCATGCAGCAATGCGAGCCGGTTTGATGTCCACAATCTTAGACTCCCTATTTCAACAGTTGGTCGAACTCTGAATGTAGAAGGATTACTTCCAATGAAGTCGTCAATCTTATATTCAACACTGGACAGCCTCTTCATCTTCCGGAAGTTTCTGGACAGTACGTGTTGTTAGGTAGGATAATGGAGCCAAACCGTATGTAACCATCATCAGTTCATAGATCTGGACTGACGCAGACATGAAGAATCGCTTAAAGGTACGCTGAAACGGCGTATCGTCCAGGTGAACAAGCACCTGCTGATACATTTTGGCAATATCCGCAACTAGGGCAATGGGAAACGAACGAAGTCAAGAGATAATGTCTACTAGATCGTCCTCACAACATGACCCACGCAAAGAGCTTCATTGATGGACAACTGAGCATTGTCCCGGGATTCTCTTAGCAAAACATCGAAGTCTGGCTGTCTGGGATACTGAAATACATATCGCCAACAAAGTTCCGTAAAATGGTAGAATGATACAAAGTATCGGAGTATGGTTCTTCTACTGAGAAGTTGTGCGTAGTGGTCAATTATTCGGTTTTCCAAAATCTTTCCAAGCATTTCTCCAGCGAAATCATCGAGTTTTCGATTGCATTACACGAAATCAAGGGTGCAGGTGTCTGTGCAGTAGAACTAGAATTTGTTGAACATGCTATTGATTAGAAGGTGGAAGATCTCTACCAAGTTGAATGCGTTCAGAGTTGGAAAAGGGGAATATAAATATCTAAATCTACCGGTTGACCCGTTAAGCGACGGATCCTCCGGGATTTTTTATCCTGAAATCGAAATGTTTTGCGAAGGATGAACAGCCGTCATTTTATTCATCATCAGAAAGTTGACACCGCATAAAAAGCTCCTCTTTCTTTGACTGCACCTTCGCGAAAACCAATGATTGGTTTGAAAAGCTAGCCTGATTTAGCTGTCTTAGAAGTCACTCCGTTCTGCATCTCAACCCCCCGAACGCACCGAAACTGCGGCAATTGAAAAGCACTGGGCCATCATGAAGCAGGCACTTCGTAAGCATCCTAAGGAAGTGAAATCGGAGGAAGATATGAAGAAAAAACGGATTGCCACGCAAAAAAAAAAGTTGGTGCAAATGTTGTACAGGACCTTATGAGTAGTGTAAAGAAGAAGGTTCGTGCATTTGGATATGGAATTGAAATTGAATAAAAAAAAAAACATGGGAAAATATTCACAAAATGTTTTATTTTACTCCCTGAAAGTTTGAAGATGATTGGTAGAACGGGTGAGTTTTGCAGAATATATGTGTGTGTCGCAATTTGATTCCGTACAACCTTTAGTCCTAGCTGAACGTTTTCGGCCGGATCTTTCCCAGGCATCTTGAAAAAAACCCCTGAGTGCTTGTCTTCCGAAAGCTTGTTTATCACCACAGATGATAAAAGATTGACACTGAATGAAAACAATCAATCAGGACTTTCAAGTTCAACTAAGTTAGTAGGTTAGTAAGCAAGGAAGTAAGTAAGTAAGTAAGTAATAAGTAATCAAGTTAGTAAGTAGTAAGTAAGTAAGTTAGTAATTGATGAAGTTATTAAGAAGGTAAGTGAGTATCAAGTAAGTAAGTAAAAAAGCTAGTTAGAAGGTAGGCAAGTAAGTTAGTAAGTAAGTAAGTATTTAAGTAAGTATGTAAGTATGGACTAAGTACAACATACTCCAGACTACTACATACAATAAACATGATAAGAAATAGAACCACCAACACACGGCACATCCAGCTCAAACACCATCTCTCAGGATCCAACAAAACAATTATATAAAGGTTAGTGTACCGGAACAGTGTAAAAGTTTTCTGACGAACTATTTTTAGTAGATATTTGTTTAATATATTTGAGCTTTCTTTGTATTTGTATGTCCACAACAGTGATATTCAAAAGAATAACAAGACGTTTAAATGTAATAACAGAACATAATATGACCTAAATTGAAATCTTGTTAGTAAATTATATTAGAAACAACACACACGGCATACCGATACATTCTATTTTTACAGTAATCTCTAGAAGAAAATCCCTAGTCGGAAAATAGAAAACCATCAGTTTTCATTATTCATAAAGACTGAAAGCCAAAGAAATCACCTTAAGCAAATTAATGAATCGAAAAGTAATTGAAAATAAGAAAAAGTAGGTTAGCGAGAAAGAAAGTAATTAAGTAATAAAGCAAGTAAGTCGGTAAGTAAGTAGGTAAGTAGGTAGGTAAGTAAATAAGTAAGTAAGCAAGTAAGTAAGTAAGTAATTAAGCAAGTTCTCAGAGATAAACCAGCCACAGACTGGTCCAATTAAACAAGTGAGAAAGTTAATAAGTAGGTTAGTAAGTATGTAAGTTAGTAAGTAAGTAAGTAGGTAAGTAAGTAAAAAGATAAGTGACTAAGTACGCTAGTAAGTTATTTATTAAGTAGGCAAGTAAGTAAGTAAGTAAGTAAGTAATTAAGTAAGTAAGTAAAAGGAATGTTAGCAAGCAAGTTAGTTAATAAGTGGGTAAGCAAGTTAGTAAGTATGCAAGCAAGTAAGTAAATAAGTCGTAAAGTAAATTAGTTAATTTTTTTTTATTATATCATTTATTTGTACAGGCTCAATCGAATCAACTTTACAGAGCCAAGTTTTGATATTTATGTACATCAGTTATCTTAAAACTAAAGTTAGGGGGATAGAACCGATTACTCGCGGCCGTCTCGAGGTTAATAGGAATAACAATTTATCGGATGGGAAGATGTGCGGGAATTTCAAATATGGTTTACATAACACATTTATTTAAAATTCTAAAATGTCAGCTTATAAATATACAACTTTTGGTTTTCTTTTGACTTGAACATTTTTGAGATGAAAAAAAAAACACAAACAGAGATAAAAAAACTTAGTAAACATACATGTTCAACAAACTACAATCTAAGGCTAATGTTAGTCAAAAACACAAAAATGAGCTTCATAAACTCCAGAACACGTACAGCCAAAATATCTCGAACCGATACATTTAAATTAGTTAATATGTAAATAAGAAACTTTAATGAGTAAGCAAGTCAGCAGATTAATTAATGGTATATTAAATCTGTTGGTAAAAAAGACAGTTTGTTTTAAATTAACAAATAAAAGAGTATGCATGTTACTAAGTAAATAAAAAGTATGCAAGTGTGTAATTAAGTAAGTGAGTACGTGGGTAAGTAAGTTAGTATGTTAGTAAAAAGGTAGGTTATTTGAAAGTTAATTGGTATGTAAGTATGTAAGTAAGCAAGTAAGTAAGTAAGTGAGTGAGCAAGTAGAAAAGTGAGAAAATAAGAAAGTATAAAACTTAGAAAGTAAGAAAATAAGTAAGTAAGTATGCAAAATATATAAGTCTGTAAGTAATTCAGTAAGTAATGAATTAAGTGAGTAATTTAGTGACTAAGTAGGTTAGTAAGTCAGTAAAAAAGAAAGTTAGTATTTAGCTAATACAAAGGAAATGCAAATATTTATCATAAAATGAAACATCTCATCAAAAAATTGACGTTATTTTTTAAGTTTTAAAATAAAGCAGATGTATTCAGACATTAGTTAATGGAGTATGTAAGTAAGAAAGTTTAATAAGTTAACTAGCCAGCAGGTTGATTAATGATATGGTAAGTCTGTTGGTAAGAAAGTAAGTTAGTATTTAATAAACAAGTAAGTAAAAGAGTACACAGGTAAATAAGTAAGTAAAAAGTATGCAAGTGTGTAATTAAGTAAGTGAGTATGTGGGTAGCTAAGATAGTTAGTTAGTAAAAAGGTAGGTTATTTGTAAGTAAATACGTATGTTAGTATGTAAGTAGGCAAGTATGTAAGTAAGTGAGTAAGCAAGTAAGTATGTAAGTATGTATGTTAGAAAAAAAAGTGAGGAACTAAGAAAGTTAGAAAAGAAATAAGTAAGCAAGTGAATTAGTCAGTCAATAAGAAATTGAGTAAGTTATTTAGTGAGAAAGTAGGTTAGTAAGTTAGTTAAAAGAGTACTGTTGGCTTATACAGAGGAAATTTAAATATTTATCAATTTTTTTTTTTTTTTTTAAAAAAAACAGATGAATGCACACATTAGTAAATTGAAAAAAAGACATGCAAATTAAGATTTTTTTTAAATAAAAGTTCAATTAATTAATTAAGAGCATAAGTAAGTAAATAAGTAATAAAGTAAGTAGATTCTTAAGTAAGCAAGTAAAAAAGTAAGAAAGTTAGCAAGCTAGAGAGAAATTGGTGTAGTAAGTAAGAAGATTAGAAATTAAGTGAGAATCAAGTTAGTAAGCAAGTATGTCATTAAATAAATTAGTGGCAAATACATTGTAACTGTAAAATATTAATGACAAAATAGAAAATCTTATCAAAAGTTATTAATTTAGGAAATAAAACAGAAATGTGAAACACGCATTGTTGAATAGAAATTGAAGTCATGAAGTTTAAATTTTATTCATAACAGCTTAATTTAAGTAAGTCAGTAAAAAGGTACGGAAGTTAATTAGTTTTAAGTGTCTTAGTAATTTATTAAGTACGTGAAAGAATCAGTTAGTAAATAAGTTAGTAAGGAAGTTAGTAAGCATGCAAGTAAGTGAGAGTGAGTTGTCCAGAAGGCCAAAACTAAGGCTGGGCTTCGAACGTTCAAGGTACAAAAGGCCCCTAATCGCGACGAGAAGCAGAACAAGTCCGCCAAACCCCGTGCCAGGAAGTTGTACCTCAACATGCTGACGAATGTTGAATGCTGCATCATGGACGACGAAACATATGTGAAGGCCGACTTCAAACAGATCCCCGGCAACCTGTTTTTCACGGCCAAGGATAAGTTCAGCGTTCCGGAGCATGTCCGCACTCAGAAGATGTCCAAATTTGCGAAGAAATTCCTGGTTTGGCAAGCCATCTGCACGTGCGGGAAGCGGAGTGCACCTTTCGTGACCCAGGACACGATGAACGGACAGGTGTACATAAAAGAGTGCCTCCAGAAGCGGCTGCTTCCTCTCCTGAAGGCCCACAACGTCCCAACAATCTTCTGGCCGGATTTGGCCTCATGCCACTACTCCAAGGACGTGCTGAAGTGGTATGCGGACAATAAGGTCAATTTCGTGCCGAAAATGTTCAACCCTCCCAACACTCCGGAGCTCCGCCCCATCGAGAAGTACTGGGCGATTATGAAGCAGCACCTTCTTAAACGACCTAAGGTAGTGAAGACAGTCGAGGAACTGAAGAAAGTATGGGTTTACATGCAAAAAACGGTTGATTCACAGGTTGTGCAGAATTTTATGGCCGGGGTTAAGGCCAAGGTGCGGGCATTTGTGTATGGACTGTAAATAAAATACGAGTAAAATGGTAAAATGAATTTTAATAGTTATTTCTCAATCCCTGAAAATTTGATGGCAATCGGATGAAAACTCGAATTTTGCGAATCAATTTTGTGTGTAGCAATTTCATCGTGGACACCCTTTAAGTATGTGTGTAAGAAAATAAGTAAGTTAGTAAGTCAGTTATTAAGTATGTAATTAAGCAAGTAAATAAGTCAGTAGATAAATAAAAAAATAAGTCAGTAAGTTAGTCAGTGAGTAAGGAAATGAGTAAGTTATTCAGTGACAAGATTGAAAGTTAAAGAGTGGCTAATATATAGGAAATGGAATTTTTTTATGATAAAATAGAAGATCTTATCAAATAATCAATGTTATCGATTGAAATTAAAAAATTTAACATAGAAACATAGACACATTAGTGAAAAGAAATTGAAGGCATACAAAGTTTGGATTATATTTATAAAAGCTTAATTTAAGTATGTAGGTATGTTAGTAAATAGGTAACTAAATAATAAGATTATAAAAATAGTCAATCGGTAAGTAAGTAAGTAAGTAAGTAAGTAAGTAAGTAAGCAGGTAAGTAGGTAAGTAAGTAAGTAAGTAAGTAAGTACGTAACTAAAAAGTAGGTAAGTAAGTTAGTATGAAAGTAAGCAAATTAGATAGAAATTGGTGAAGTGAGTAAGTAGGCACCTGTTCATGAACCTCGTAGACTCATTTTTGAAAATCAGAAACCCCCCTTTTCCCCTCGCAGACTTTTTTCCATATATTTTTTAGAAATTTTGTATGGATTGTAGACTTTGGTCAGACCCCACCAAAGTCTACGCGGTACGCCCCAGATTAAAAATGTGAAAAGTGAGTATCAAGTAAGTGAGGAAGTATTTAAGTTAATATATAAAGTCGAACATAATTTGGAACTGAGTAGAGTATCTCATCAAACGTTGTTATTTTAAGCTAGGAAATTAAGCATAAACATAAATATGAAACAAAATATTAGTAAACAGAAAATGAAGTGATTCAAAGTTTTAATTTTATTCATAACAGCTTAATAAATGAGAAAGTTTATAAGTAAGAATGTAAAAAAGTTTTAAATAAGTTTATAAGTGAATAAGTAAGTGAGTTACTAGTGAACTAGTAAGACGACTAGACGAGACTAGTTTACTTACTCACATACTTAATACTTACCTAGTAAGTAATTGACTGGGTAAATTAGTAAGTAAGTAAGTAAGTATGAATGAAGGTAAGTAATCAAGTATGTAAGTAAATGGTTAAGTACGTAATAAAGTATAAAAGTTAAAAACCAGGCTATTCAGTGAATAGAAATTAAATAAATGAAGTACGTTAGGTAGTTGGTAAGTAAATGGGTAACTAACTAAGTTAGTAAGTATGTAAGTAAGTGGGTAAGTTGAAAAGTACTCAAATAAAGCAAGTGAGAAAGTAAGTAAGTCAGAAAGTTATTAAGTAAGTTAGTAAGTATCTGAGTAACTAAGTCAGTCAGTAAGTCAGTCAGTTAGTAAGTAAGTAAGTGAGTAAGTAAATTAGTAAGTGACCAATACATTGGAACTGTTAAAAATTAATGACAAAATAGAAGATCTCATCAAAGAATCAGAGTAATTCATTTAAGTTTAGAAATTTAACATCAACAAAAACACACAGAAATTTAAGAGATGATAAGTTAGGATTTTATTTATACCAGGATAATCTCAATGTTCTGTTCTTAAAAACTTCTTCGCCTCGCTTGACATTCACCGCACAACTAATATTTAAAGTGTCACATCAGAAAGTATTCCAACACGGGTCTACCGTGACCCGGGACAATGAGTTCTATCTAACCCTGAAAAGTGAACTCTACCGTGCTTTGAACCGCTGAATTCACGCTCTATAACGTGGAAAAAGATTCTGTATCCAGTTCTTCCCGGAGGAATTATGCAAGAAAAAAAATCCTTCAAACCAGGACAGTGCCAACTGCGCCATCACAAAGCTCGCTACTGCTGGGACACATGTCGGCACTTTTGACTGCTGATGTGTTCCGGTGTGCCGAATTCGGTAACAATGTGGGACATAATTTCAATGGAGGACTGGAAAAATGGTTTTGAATGTGTGCCGTTGTTCTGAGATGGGAAACATGCAGGCGCGAACTAGAAAGCAACCAACCTAGAAATTATTTGATCCTGTCTTAGTTTAGCATGCCAGCTGTTCTGCGTCTAGCTGTTGGATGTGGTTTTAATAGGGTACACTGTACCACAAATATTTCTTCAACATTATTTTTAAAAAACGATTTTTAACCAATGCACTTACAGTTCAATTGAGCATTTCTCAGCTATTAACGAAAAAAAAATAAGACAAAAATCTAAATTAATCCAAATTTTGCAAACCACTGCTCTCACCCCGGATGGCATGGTTTCATTTTCCCTCCCACAATGAGTATGAAACAATGTTGCAACAAGAACAATGCCGTCAACCAGACACAACTCAGCATAATAGTTTAAGGAGGAAGCATCATTCGTTGACGGTTCCTTTTTCGTGATTTGTCAAACACCGGGCTTTTCAGCGCGGTATTGTCTTGACTGTCGTTGAATTCTTTTTCTTTTACCTTTCCGTCGGTCTGTTTAGCGAAACCGTGGTGGTCCAGGGAAGTAGGTCGTTAGGAGCGCTTTAAGTGAACGAAGTTTGGTTCAGGTGGCGTTTCTTGAAAGATAACAATGCCCTAAAGGATGTTGCAACCGTTGAGGTTCGGTTGTTTATAAGACATTGGCTACTGTAGGTTGATTGCCATTTCAAATCATATTACTTGTTTTGTTGAAAGAAGGTTACTTCCAATTCAATAAATCGTAGCAGGCACTTGATTGCTAATTTAATGAATTGACACAGCAGTTTATCAATTGTCAATTCCCTTCACACTTACACCTGGTAGACAGTCTGGCTTATTTGCTGACGCCTTGGCTCTATGATTTCTCTAATGAATTTAAGCTCGCTATACCGAGATGGGAATTGAACGTTCATCCACGAAAGCTAATTTTTATGTTAATTTTCTTTGAAGTCCCCAATTGGTCCTCTATCCTTCTAAGTCACACACCCTCATCATGCTGGAAGAAGCTAAAAACGAAAATCCACCGAAAGAACAAATCTGTCATATTCAGTTTCCTCTCACCCACCAGAGTCCCGCATTTTTTCATGGAAGTAATCTTCATTTCTTTCTTTCCATTGTTTACAGACACACCATCCATAACGAAGGTCCGGCCGCTGATTTCGCCCACTGGGTTGCAAATTACCGCCCGGGGTCGAGTCGTGTTCAATATCGTGCCGGTGACCCAACCGCTGACGGAGGTGGTGGCAGCCACGACAGCCGGTTCCGGTGAACATCATCCCCAACTGCTGATGCCGCCGTCGTACCTCAATCTCAAGAGTTACCTTTCGCCGGAGTACGTCAACTGCCTCGGGAAGAAGCCCAACTTTTCCGAGTCGGACGTTGAGAAGGTGAGTGGTTTTTCGGGAGGTGTTTTGGGTTCGTGATGGTGTATGGTTTTCGAACTTTTTACAAACTGTTGATGTGAGGATATAGCAGTGGGTCAATATCGGTTTTGTTTTGATACTTTCAACCCATTCCGTTTCTTGAAAGATTAACTTATTCGGTATATATTTTGGTTAGTGTATTGATTTGACTTCGTAGAGTTATTTTGCCTTGTTTGTCATCGAATAGCAGAAGATTTTTAAAGTAAACAGAAATAAGAGAAATCAGACAGTGGCCATTTTTTTTCCTGGGAAGCGAGCCAAATGACATAAAGTCAATCGTCAGAAGGCCGTTTTAACATGATGGACTTTAGTTTTCATTTAAAAATCGTATGCGCACAGCAAAATCTAGCCATCGTTTATTAGCCACATCTTTTTTTGTGTCAATTTACAGATGTCACCAATACCGCTAACGCAATGTTATTGTGTGTGTGTGTGGTGTGTGTGTGTGTGTGTGTGTGTGTGTGTGTGTGTGTGTGTGTGTGTGTGTGTGTGTGTGTGTGTGTGTGTGTGTGTGTGTGTGTGTGTGTGTGTGTGTGTGTGTGTGTGTGTGTGTGTGTGTGTGTGTGTGTGTGTGTGTGTGTGAGTATGAGATCGTTTTGACATCTGTCTCGTGCCTAACTTTTCCATGCCGAAAATTGACTTTTTAACATTCTAAAGGGTGATACGGTCAAAATTTGGTCAAGGGAAAACGCGTGTAAATCGGTGAAATCGTTTATTTAAAAAATCAAATTAAATTTCTTTTTCAAGTTCAATTAGTATAAAATTCAGGAAAAATATTCAGTTAGGCTTCCGCTTTTCCAAATCCGAATTGCCGGGCCTTACGCTTGACCCCTGCCATCAGATTTTGTACAGCCACCTTGTCCACCTTCTTCGCCGCGGAAAGCCAGTTTGCCTTGAACTGCTGCTCGTCCTTAGCAGTTTTTTTGGTCTTCTTTAGGTTCCGCTTGACAATAGCCCAGTATTTCTCAATTGGGCGGAGCTCTGGCGTGTTGGGAGGGTTCTTGTCCTTGGGAACCACCTGCACGTTGTTGGCGGCGTACCACTCCATGGCCTTTTTACCGTAATGGCAAGATGCCAAATCCGGCCAAAACAGTACGGAACAACCGTGTTTCTTCAGGAAAGGCAGCAGACGTTTATTCAAACACTCTTTCACGTAAATTTCTTGGTTGACAGTCCCGGAAGCTATGAAAATGCTGCTTTTCAAGCCACAGGTACAGATGGCTTGCCAAACCAGATATTTCTTTGCGAACTTTGACAGCTTTCGTGTGCTTAAAAATATCTGCTACCTTTCCCCTTCCTTTTGCCGTATAAAACTCCTGTCCCGGAAGCTGCTTGTAGTCGGCTTTGACGTAGGTTTCGTCGTCCATTACCACGCAGTCAAACTTCGTCAGCATCGTCGTGTACAGCCTCCGGGATCGCGCTTTGGCCGTCGTATTTTGTTTATCATCGCGATTTGGAGTCACTACCTTCTTGTAAGTCGATAGTCCGGCTCGTTTTTTGGCTCGATGCACGGTTGTAGACGATACACCCAGCTTATTTGCGGCATCTCGGAGAGATAGGTTAGGGTTTCGCTTGAAACTACCGGCAACTCTCTTTGTCGTCTCAGCGGCTTCCGGTTTTCGATTTCCCCCCGATCCAGACTTCCTGGCTGTCGACAAACGTTCCCCAAACACTTTAATTACATTTGTAACGGTTGATTTGGCAACTTTTAGCGATTTTGCCAACTTTGCGTGCGAGTAGCTCGGATTTTCGCGATGCGCGAGCAAAATTTTGATACGCTGCTCTTCTTGCTTGGACGGCATTTTGACAACTGAAGAGTGAATTCCAAAATCAAAATAGGAGCAACATTCTACACACACACACCTTCAAAATGAGGGGTGTTCAGGTTTTTTAAATGCAAAATTGAAAGAAAAACGTCAAGTTGATATTGACCAAATTTTGACCGTTTCGCCCTTTATAGCCTAGTATGCAACGGGCAAGTAAAGACCTGAAGTAATTTTTACCATTTCTACCGAAGTAACTTGGACAACTGCTCCAGAATGGGTGACATGTCAGTTTTTCTTGCAGAATAATCTCCTAAATCTCTTGAATATCTTGAACGTCTATGAAGGTTGTTTGGTTTCCCAGCACTTTCGGATATAGATGACAAGACAATTATATTTTGTTCAAACAGTTGTAAGGACTTGGCCAGGTGCGCAGAGAGATGCGGGTCTACGACACTCAACATTTTTGGCGAGATGTTGAGTGGAAGTGTATAGGCTTATATTGGTGATTCTCCCCACGCTTTGTGCAAATGCTCTATGCAATGCTATGCTTTGCTATGCTATGCTATTACTTGTCCTATCCTAATGCACACTACTTTTGAGCTGTACGCTAACTTTATAACTTTTACTTCAAAAGACCAGAGCCTCTGATGCCTTCGTTGTCAGCATTCTATCGATCCTTCTAATCGTCAATTACCGTCTAGGTACTTTTTCGCCAAACCAGTGAAGTCCAGAATAAGAATGAGAATCTATATATCAATCTACAAATTTTAATATATTATGTATAAACTTACACTAGAAAAACTTTCGGAGGCAGAAGCAGAGGCAGTAACTTGCCATGTCGTCAGCACTGAGAAGCTTTTAAATAATAATAATAATAATAATAATAATATGGCTTCTTGGCAAGCTTACAGTATGAAATGTGCACTCAAAAAACATTTTATCAAAACAATAAATTAACCGTTTGAGTTTAAAAATAAATGTGATTATTATAAATCAAATATCATTCAAATTAATATCACACAGCACTGATAACTCTTCGGCTCCTCACCAGGTGTGAAGTTATGAACCCTCAGGTAATCGGAAACTTTGAGAAGCTACTTGAGTTTAACCCTCATACTCGCTTCATGACGTTGTACCATTGGTACATAACACAGGATGTCAGCCCTTCGCCGAATATTCCCAATCGTGTTTGCTTCTCCAACTTCGGCAGTTCGGTTCATTTTGATTTATGCATGAAGCAAGAGCTTCGGGGAATTCCAGAGCATCATCGTCCTATGATTGCTCCTGTGATATTTTCTGCAAAGTTTGGCCAAGTTAATTCCACTAAATCGTTCTTCACTGACGGATCTTTGATAGAGGAGTCAGCAGGCTTTGGTATATTTAATGAAATTCATAGCGCCAAACGTAAACTTCAAGCTCCTTGTTCCGTATAGGTCGCTGAATAAGCGGCAATACACCTTACGCTAGAAATGTTTGCCTCACTAACACCGGATCAGTATTACATTTTCACGGATAGTCTCAGTTCTATAGAGGCTATTCGCTCCTTGAGGCCGGTAAAGCACTCCTCGTATTTTCTCATGAAAATACAGGAGCTTCTAAGTGCTTCATCTTCGCGTTATTTTATCATCACCTTTGTATGGGACCTTATGGTCCCATCTCATTGTTCAATTCTGGGCAATGCGAGGGCGAACTCGCTTGCAAAGGTGGGCGCTATAGAAGGCGATATTTATGATCGACAAATCGCCTTCAATTGGCTCAAGCTGGCAGCTGGCAGAATAAATGGAGTACAGGAGATTTGGGGCGATGGCAACATTCTATCACCCCAAAGGTGTTGAAGAAGTCTTGGTTTGGGGGGGATGGATGTGGGTCGAGAGTTCATTCGTGTCATGTCTCGCCTCATGTCCAATAATTATTCTTTGAACGCTCATTTATACCGGGTTGGGCTGAGCGACAGCAATCTCTGTGAGTGTGGATAAGGCTATCAGGACGCAGATCACGTTGTTTGGTCTTGTGCTGAGCATCGTGGAGTCAGATCTGAGCTTTATGATTCCCTTCGGGCTCGAGGTAGACAACCCATTGTACCGGTTCGAGATATTTTGGCTGTACGTGATCTGGAGTTTATGAAACTCATTTATGTGTTTTTGACTTATATTAGCCTTAGATTCTAGCTAGTTTAACCTGTATGTTTATTATACTTTTTTTTTATCTGTGTTTTTATAAGTTTTTTTATTCGATCTCGAAAATGTTCAAGTCAAAAGAAAACCAAAAGTTGTATAGTTATAAGTTTTTAGCCAATTCAGAATTTAAAATAAACGTGCTTTGTAAACCATACTTCAAATTCCCGCACATCTTCCCATCCGTTCAATTGTAATTCTTATTAACCTCTAGGTTAGTTTTAAGATAATCTATGTTTATAAATATAAAAACCTCTATTATTGTGAAAAAAAAATCGGTTTTGTTGAATTAGAGCGTTTCCAGATGAAATCAGCCGGAAAAACAAGCCCCCCCCCCGATGAAATATAAACACACCCCCCGAGGGAGGAAGGTTGTCGGCGGCCGAGGAAGGTAATTTCAGACCAATATTTTTATACAATAAATAGGTTTTTTGTAAAAAATATAATAAACATAAAAAAAAAAAAACTTTTCCAGAGGACAACCACACCAACTAACAAAAAGGGAAAATTTCCTGGAAAAAAGCCATTTTTTCGACATTAATTTCAAATTATCTCGAAAACGGATACATTTAGAATGTTGCTCACCTAGAGCATTTTTGTTTAAAATCACTAGAAAAATCGTATTATATTATTAAAATATGGTTAGTTATGCAAAACCAACAAGCTAGAAAAAAAATGAATTTTTCTTACTTCTTAGAACTTTTTTATCTTAAGTTGCTCCATCGTAGAACAACTTCTGTTCTTCCTTTTATGACTCAAAGCCTTTTTGAAATTTTTTTTATAAAAATCGTACGTTGGACATATTTGCTAATTGATTTTTAAGTTTAATTTTTGATTTTTTTGAAGAAAAAAAAATCTTTTTATACAGTGTACATATTTTTTTTATAAAGTCAAATTAATTAACTACAACTTTTTCTCAGCCGCAATGTTATTACAACCAATGGTTTTCGTGTTCTAATTTTTTGAAAAATATGACATGACAAAACACATACGCCCTTTTGAAAAATTTGTCTTGAGTCAAAAAATTCCCTTCGTCACCAATTCCGAAGACATGTGCAAAGTTTCATCCAAATCGGAGAGGGTGGAGTTCAGTCATTTGCTCATTTGGCAGAGAAATGCTCATTATGCTTAAATATTTTTTGCTGCTATTATTTTGGTGTCCGAAATGTAACGTGGACAGGCTTTAGTTTTTTTTTCATTCAATTTATTTATTTTTCAAATTATAAGATACAAGTCACCTGAATTTTGGAGAGCACTCTATATTGAATGTGGAATCCTTAAAATTATATCTTCTAACTAGGCATTAGACTTCATCAGTGGTTGACTCCATTTGTTCGGTTTCGAAAAATGAATTTTGTTAAAAATGTCCGAAGTTTTTCCAGCTGATTAGGCTGGTTAGGTTTATTTTATGATTACTTTTAATACCGTCTTTAAAGTAATAAATTTATAGGAAAAATGAAAATAAGGACTGTATCGAAAATAAGTGCTCCACCTTATCATTTAAAAAAAATGTTATATTCAAACAAATTGATGGTTTTTTATTGTACGAGATTGAACTTGAACATTGTGTAGGCCGGATAAAATTAATGTTTATTTTTCAGGAAATTTCGAATTTTTGATCGAACACTTTTGATCGAACACTTTTCATCGAGTTTCGGACAAGTGTTTCATCACATTTTTTGAACGCCTCAGCCCAAATATTTTTGTACTTCTGCATATTCTAAGCTGCTTTCCAGTCTTTTTGAAGACTCTCTTCACAATCGCCCAATAACGTTCGATGGGCCGAAGCTGAGGGCAATTTGGCGGATTGATGTCATTCTCAACGAAATCTATGCCCTTTTCCTTAAGCCAATTGAGAGTTGTTTTGAACATAATGGACCGACGCTAAATCCAGCCAAAATGGTGGGTGGGTGTTTTGCTTCTAATATAAAGGCAGCAACCTCTGCTGCAGACACTCAGATCGATAGATCTCCGCATTGATTGTTCTGGTAGTGTAAAAAATGGTAGACTTCGAACCGCAGGAACATATTGCTTGCCATACCAGCACTTTTCGACCAAACTTCTCCACTGTGTGCATCGCTTACATCCTCCCCTGCGACTGCAGTTTAATATTGTGGACCTGGAAGGGTTTTTGAGTCCCCTTTGACATAGGTCTCGTCGTCCATCAATATACATGCATCTGGTCGCAGCAAAACTCGCGAATACAATTTCCGAGCCCTTGATTTTCTGCTTCTTGTAGGTTTTTAGGATGTTCCGTTTCTTCATACGTTGATTCATTTCAACGCTGTTTCCCTAATTTTTGACCAAATCTCGTATCGATATTGATTTGTTCTTCTGAATTAGAGCTACCATTTTCTGATCCAGTTTAGGTTGGAAGAACTGGGTTTTCTGCCTCTTCCTGGCAAGTTCATCCAAAGAATATTGTTCTCCATACTTGGTTATGATGGATTTTACCCTCACGTGATGAATTCCAAAGCGCTTTACTACACCCTTTTTACGTAGACATTTTGAAAACGAAGAATTTAAACCGTACAAACAAGTACAAAATGACAGTCAAACGCACAGCATGCTATGATGAACACATTAAAAGCATCACAAATACACGCGTAAAACACAAATGTATGTTGATAGCTTATTTTCGATACAATCCTTAAGTTTAAAGGAGATTGGGCAAAAATGTATGGGGAGTGGGCCTGGAATGTACATCAATGAATGATATTTATCTCATTTGAAAGGTCTCATTGAGACAAGAAAAAGTTGGTATGGGGCCAAAATAATGTAGCGTGGGAGGAAAAAGTTATTCCGTTTATAAGACACGGATATAAGGTGTTTTGTTGTTGTTGTATTTTACCGTTACATGCTTAACAAATTGACATTAAAAATGGGTTGCGCATGTGTGTGTGTGTGTGTGTGTGTGTGTGTGTGTGTGTGTGTGTGTGAGGGGGGGGGTGTGTGTGTTACAATGCGCTAAGATTTTCGTTTATTGCACCACTACGCAGTTTTACAAGATATATGCCCAAAGCCGTTCTTGGGATGTAACATCTGTTGGTAAGGGACGGGATTTGTTCTAGGGTGTGTTTTAATTGTTGTCTATCAGATTCTACCAAATAATACAGCTCATTAGGGTCCATCTCCATCATGTTTTCAAAATCAAAGCCGTTGCTCTGCAATGATGCTCTAAAAACATCAAACATTTATTTTATATGTGTGCTTCCATACTCGTGGATTAGGTTGGGAGAATCTAACAATTCTTCCCATTCATTTCCTCTTAAGTGCTCTTGACACACTCTGGCGTTTTGTGGAACATAGTAGTAATGATGAATTAGCAAAAACTTCTTAATCCAAGATGGATTTGACATCTTGTTGCGTTGAGACAGTCATTGAAAATGCAGCGATTAGTTGTATTTGGTGCTCGTGAATACACGTCAATCAGGTCAGGTGTGGAAGTAGTTCGCCTCCCCACTGTGCACCCTGAAAACGTTAAGCTCCCCTTAACGGCTAAACGAACTACAACGGAGGAAGTGCCATACGGCGCGGGATCCACCATGAAGCCGCAAGCAGTCGTGACATGGGGAACAGGGACGATCTTGGGTAATGCTGCACTCCCAGACGTTCCAACCTCAGTCTTGGCCCTGGCTTTCTCGATCGGAGGAGGGACCATACGACACGAGGTTCGGCAGGTACCGTAAGTGGTCTGGTAGGGAAATCGCGGACGATCTGGACGGCCACCAGACGTCCCGAACCTTGCTTGGATCCAGGAGCATCTCGATCGAATCAGCGTCAGGTCGGCGAAGCTGACTACTAAAGACCTATGTAGTTAGACATAGTGGGTGCGTAAAGCACACTAGCCCCCTCCCTGAAGTAATACCGAAAGGTGGTTCCGGTGAGGGCCGGGGCTCGAGGCACGGGTGGGTTTTTAGTGGGTCAAGGAGTTGGCGCCTTCATCCCCACACCCTGCGTTCTTTAGGAGTCTGTTTGCAGATTTTCCATCCCGTCAAAACACACACACACACACACACACACACACACACACACACACACACACACACAGCGGTATTATCACGAGCGTGCGCTGCAACCATCCCGAGAGAGGGCAATGGAACTCGACGATTGCCGAACTACGAGCACATTGCTACCGAGCCCGGAGGAGAATACATAGAGCCCACAATGACGCCAAAAGATCAGCTTGAAGACTAGCGTATAAGGCGGCAAGAGCCGCACTTAACAAGCAAATCAAGCACAGTAAGAAAGCCTGCTTAGAGGAACTTTGCCGTAACGCCAATTCAAATCCATGGGGTGATGCCGACAGAGTTGCCATGGCGAAGATAAGAAGTCCAGCTGTACCACATGATAGGTGCCCAGAGAAGACGAAAATCATCGTAGATGCGCTATTTCCGCAGCATGAACCGACAATCTGGCCGCCCACACCGTATGAGGACCAGGATTACCACGAGGAAGACGCCCGAGTAAAAAACGAGGAGCTAACAGCGGTGGCAAAAGCTTTGAAAATCAAAAAGGCCCCGGGACCAGATGGTATCCCCAACGTGGCTCTAAAAGCAGCAATCCTAACAAATCCGGACATGTTCAGGACCGTGTTGCAAAAGTGCATCGACGATGGTAACTTCCCGGATATCTGGAAGCGACAAAAACTGGTGTTATTGCCGAAGCTAGGCAAGCCTCCTGGAGATCCTTCAGCATATAGGCCGATATGCCTGTTAGATACAGTAGGCAAAGTGCTTGAAAAAGTAATTCTCAACTGGCTTACAAAATACACGGAGAGATTAGATGGTCTTTCCAACATGTCGTTCAGCTTCCGGAAAGGACGATCCACGGTGGATGCTATCCGAACGGTCGTGGAAGCTATGGAGTCTGCGCAGAAGAAAATGAGAAGAGGGAACCGCTACTGCGGAGTGGTCACCCTGGACGTGAAAAATGCCTTCAACAGTGCTAGTTGGGCTGCAATCGCCGACTCGCTGCACAGAGTAAGAACCCCGAGTACCTCTGTAGGGTCCTGAGGAGCTATTTTCAAAACAGGACACTGATATACGAAACGGACACCGGAAAAAGAAGTGCAACCGTCACAGCGGGCGTCCCACAGGGTTCCATCCTCGGTCCGGCCCTTTGGAATGCTATGTATGACTGCTGCGCCTCCCCAGAGGCGTGAAGATTGTCGGGTTTGCGGACGACGTTGTACTCCTAGTGGTCGGCGAATCTCGAGAAGAAGTAAAAGTACTCGCCACGGAAGCGATAGATACTGTGGAAGACTGGATGCGTGAGAAGAAACTGGCGTTAGCTCATCACAAGACAAGAGTGCATCATCGACTCAAAGCGAGAAGTCAGACACCTGGGAGTAATGATAGATGATCGGCTAAAGTTTAATAGCCACGTAGACTACGCATGTGAAAGGGCCGCAAAGATAATCTCAGCATTAGCTCGGATCATGCCCAACAACTCAGCGATCAGCAGCAGTAAGAAGCGATTACTGGTGAGTGTGTCTGCATCAGTGCTCAGATACGCGGGACCTGTGTGGGTGACGGCACTGCAGACGGAAAGGAACCGATCTCGGCTTAACAGCACGTTTAGGCTGATGCGGGTGGCTAGTGCGTATCGAACTATCTCGTCAGAGGCAGTCTACGTGATAACTGGAACGATCCCCATAAATCTTCTACTAGAAGATGCTATAGAGACCGAGGCACAAGAGGTGTCCGAAGAACTGCCCGAGCTAACACCTTAATGAAATGGCAGTAGCAGTGAGACAACGCTGATAACGGCAGATGGACGCACCGGCTAATTCCATGCCTGTCGAGGTGGGTGAACAGACCACACGGTGATGTAAATTTCCACATGACGCAGTTTCTGTCCGGCAAAGGGTAAATTCACCCTTCTTTTTGTGGAAATGCTCCTTAAACTTTCGAAAAACGCTCCTTCGATACAATTAGAGGTATTAACCTTCTGGTTAGCGCTTGCCGGATGTTTTGACGGGTCTTAAATTTCTTCAAGATTGTATAGTTTTGACGGGTCTTAAGTTTCTGAATTTAAGAGTCGTCAAAACGAAATGAAGACCTGTCAATACGAAATTAAGACACTTCTAAATGAAATTAAGACTCGTCAAAATAAAATTCTAAACCCGTCAAAACTACCTAGAAGATTGCTTTACAATCTTGAAGAAACAAACTTAAGACCCGTCAAAACAACCGGCAAGCGCTAACCAGAAGGTTAATACCTCCGATTGCATTATACCGGGCAAACGCATCTAAGGAGCATTTTTCCAAAGTTTAAGGAGCATTTCCCCGAAAAGAAGGGTGCATTTACCCTAATGCCATTTCTGTCCGGTCATGGCTGTTTCAAGAAGTATCTGAACAGGTTCGGCCACGCGAGATCGCCATCCTGCACCGCGTGTGGTTATGCAGAGGAGACGCCTGAGCACGTTGTCTTCGAATGTCCGCGGCTCGAGAACGTGCGAAACAGCATGAGATTCATCGTCGGTGACGACGTAAACGTGGACAACATTGTTCAAAAAATGTGTGCTGACGAAGAAAAATGGGACGTGGTGAACAGAACAGTCGTTCAGATTATGTCTGCACTGCAACGAAGTTGGCGAGAGGAGCAGCGACAAGTGAAGTAGCAGTACAGGTTTTGAGTCGATGGCCGACCTGGGTACTCGCCAGCATGTGTATGAGAGAAGAAAAAATGCACCATCGGGCGCGACCGGAGTAGGCTAGATCCACCGCCGGGGACTAGACCGAGCGTCACGTATCAGCATCTAGAAAATGGTTTCGGGAGAACTTACGTCGTCGGGAAATTCTCCGTCGGAGTAGGCTAGGTCCACTGCCGGGGACTAGTCTGAGTAGATCGTGAAGATGCATTGGCAATTGGTCGTCGGGGTGCCTGTGGACTGGAAGTCATCCTCCAACCAGAACCGCATGACCGACCTAGACATCTGCCCGGATTGCATCGGTTTCGGAAGAACTTCCACCGCCGGGGAACTCTTCGTCGGAGTATGATGGATCCACCGTCGGGGACTATTCTGAATGGTCCGTAGCGAGTCACCAGCATGAATCGTCGGGGCACCAGGGAACCGGATGCAATCCTCCAACCGGAATCGCTGGACCGACCTCGACACTACCGGACAACATTGAAGCAAGCATATCGCGTTCGTTAACGGTTTCGGGAGATATTTTTTCGTCGGGGAACCCTCCGTCGGAGTAGGCTATCTCCACCGTCGGGGAGTATGCCGAGTAGCACGGATTGTGACAAACCGCCAGTTCAGGGTCGTCGGGGTGCCAGTGAACCGGAAGTCACCCTCCAACCGGAATCGCTGGACTGACCTCAGCATCCAACTGGTCAACAAGAAGAGTAGTACATCTACAACCGGAGTGCGCAGCAGCAGAAGTTTTATGGTGATGAGATGAGCGAACTAGCGCGACTAGCAAGGCCTGGCAACAAGAGAAGTGCATGAGCACAGCCTCCTCTCGAAGTAGTCACTTCCAGTGGAATTCGGGGGATACAGGCAACGTCAGACTCTTGGTGGAGTTTAGAGGAGTAGGGTTCAGAGTCATCTTCTCTGTTCAGAGTCCCTCACTCTGGCACACGATGGACGAATTCGGTAGCTGGAGTCGGGCTACCGAACGTGTGCTAGGTCGGCGTAAAAAAAAACAAACACACACACACGAGCGTGCGCCATCCATTATCGCATGTCGATTCGTTAAGCATGTGACGATAAAATACAACAAAAAACACCTTAAATCAGTATCTAATTTACGGAATAACTGTTTTCCCCCACGGTACATCATTTTAGCCCCATACGAACTTTTTCTTGTCTCAATGAGAATTTTCAAATGAGATATCATTCATTGATGTACATTCCAGGTCCACTTTTGCCCAATCTCCTTTACAGAAACATAATGAGACATAAAACAGAGGTTGCACTCTCATTCTATTCTGAGGAAGGAGGCTGATTCTGCCGTAGCGTGGGTTGAATTTGGTTTACCTGACCATATGACCTGATGAGATTGTGTATGCGAGGGGGGGGGGGGGGACTCTACACAGTTGGCCACGCATCATGGTGACCATCATGACTGGGTTTTATATCCAGCTTCTGAAGAAATAAGACGTGTCTCCGGCAATTTCCAAGTGGCAGATGCACAAAAATAAGTCCAAATCTGAGGATGATAATTAAGAACTGTTTCCGTACCGAATGATTTAAGCTGAATTGCGTTTTGAATCCCGTTCATTTCCATATCTGTTCCCAACAGACACGGAGACCGCAAAATCGTTAACCTCGTTGTTCAATCCCAATCAATAGCAAAACCTGACAAAAATCTGACAAGTGTCTGCTAACCAGATAACAGCAGCAGCTTAAATAACTGGATCATAACCAGTTCCATCACATCGCTTACCACTCCATTATTGCCGGTGCTAAATTGATAATAGATTGGCACTAACGTCGTTACGTGTCCCGACGCTGCATATTTCAATCGCATCATGACCGCTCCGGGAGACCAACCGAACAAAGTTCAATGACTCCACTTTTCAAGCTATCGCATTTTCAATTTTCCCAATTTTACTATGACTCAGCATGACTTTTCCATCATCATGTTCTAGCCAAAAACAATATCCTCAGCTATTTTCCGACGATTGTTTCGTCCGAAAAAAAAAATCTATTCCAGGACTCAAATGACCGAAATTCCATAGCAGCAGGCGAAATGTAATACATCAAAAACCGAAATTAATTAAATTATTCACAGTGACTTAAACCAGTTGGCAATTTCCGCTTTGTCTTTCTTTTCATGCAAATTGTCTATCTGACATCATCGTTGCGCCATCTGTGTGGGATCGTTCGAACTGTCCAACGACGATAACGATGTGGACGACGACGATGATGACGACAACAACAGATGTGGATCTACTCGCTCGGTGTAACACTGCAGAAAACTATTTCATCATTCTCGGTCAACTATCAGCAGCGAACCGGCAGTGGAAACGACGGTGACGCAGCAACTGGACGACGCAGTGCCGGATCAGCGGACGAGGACGGGCTGACCCCTCTGGACCACGTGATCCTGGCCATGTGCGAAGCGAACCTGTACAAGCGGGCCAGTCTCATGTTTCTGCTGGATGTAAGTATTGCCATGGACTATTTTCTATTTTCTTTTTCCTTTTTCCTCCAAACAAGTTGGAATTTGATAGATGCACACTGTATCCACCGACAGGGAAGATGCTAGCATCCTTTACGAAATGTAGAGGGCTTTTGTTTGAAGGGATTTTGCTACGTACCAACCTATCTCGGTTCCATAAATTGAATTATATTTTGCTAAGGTTGATCCTTGGGACTCCGGAGTGGAAATCCGGACGCAGCCACAAAAACAGCATTATAGAAGTGATGGCATAACGAGAGGGCTTTCAGGGATTTTTCCAGCCATGCTTCACCGAAAGTATGCACCTACACCGACGGGAAGAATAAATGCATTTTCTGCTGCTTGGTTAAAAATGTTTGTTTTTCCCTTATTTCTTGATTCGAGGCACCGAATCGGGAAAATGAGTAAAATCCATTGCACTACAGTGGAAAATGCCCGGGTGCAAGCCACACAAACAGGAAGGTTGAAGCATTAGTTCAGATTACGTGGCCGCTTTTCACTGTAGAGAAGAAAATGTAACAAAGTGTGTTTCCTCATCGCTTTGGTTTTTTTTAATGAATTTTTTACTCTGCAGAAAAATTGTTTTATACCATGTATTTTACAACATTGAGTGAAATCTTCCCCGAAACATTCAATTGCAGGCTTAATCTCATATCTTTATAAATGTGAAACTGAAACCGATTTTTTTTTTCAACTTCCATGATCCACAGTCAAGCTTGGGAAAAATCCCATTAATCCCCGATTCTTTTTTTTTTTTTTTTTGTTCCAACATCAAACTTCCTTCCGTTACAACTTGGTAACAACTGGCCTGTCGATGCAAACATTTTTCCCACCCACTTCAACCCAACGCTCACTTCAGTTACTCAAAAAGCAACCCACGCCTGCATGCGATAGACCATCAAGTATTCATTGGAAAAAAAAAACCAACGTTATTGTTGATTTTTCCCGGACTCAATCTCCAGCACTCGCCGAGCAGCCCATCGCAAACAACAACAAGCTGGTTCCATGTCCATTTTGCATAGCACTGTTCCCGTGATATCGCTTGCATCCACAATCATTGTCCAGAGCGGACTAATCCCGACAGCAGTCATCAACCGAACGGCACTGAACCGAAGGGAATGGACGGAACATCCGGTTCAACTGCCTCACAACGTGCGAGAGTAGGATGAATGGGTGTCAACAGAAAAAAAAACGGTAAATCATAGTCTGTTTATTCAGTTTCAACCCATGCAGAAAAGTGCATCCAACCAGCGGCAGCTGCATTCGATTTCCGCTCGAATTTTACCCAACAGGAATATCGAATGTGTCAAAAAATCCAAATTTATGAGTTTTCATTCATCGGATGAGCTGCGAGCAAAAAGCTGATTCTTACATGGTCTAATGGAATTTTCAGGCTTGAGGACCTTTACCGGACCGGAACCATGATTGGAAAACTTATCCCTGGTTTGGATCGGGAAACTTGCGCTCAAGATATTAAAACTTCCGCTCTTGTTCAAAGGTTTGCGGGTGGAAAAGTTTATGCTCAGTTGATAAAATGATGAGTTCATATTCCGTGCCGTTGGCTACGTTGCAAGCTTTATCAAACATAATAGCCATGGGAACTGACGGGAATATTTGATTTTGCAACCAAGCGAGCCCTTGCTCTAAATAGTTAGTTCCTGCCCTCGGTGCGTGGGATGCAAATATGGTTTTGGTTGGAAGGGATGCGTTAGTTGTTACTCGGAACGTTGCTTGTACGTTCTGGATTTAGAATACCAAGTTCGATGAGGGAATCAAATCGTACTCCAAGTAATGTCAGTCCACCTAGAATTCGGACATTCTGTTGCAGTGTAGTTTTCGGATTTGAAATGTTTTGACAGCGACTTTTTATTTTAACTTAAAATGATCTTTATTTCTTGTGTTTGTTGATGGGTTAACATATTCTTAGTTTAAGTGATTCAGTTTTGTCTTTTCATCTTTGGTTTTGTATATAAAATAATAATTAGTTTAAAAATCCTAGTCTTATCAGATTTGTTTATCGATTAACCACCTTGGTGGGATTGGTTTGTTTTGAATTAAAAAAGAAGCTACCTTAAACTACTATATACAAACTACTATGTACAACTAACCTACTATATACAGATTGCTTTTCAGCTCATGTTCCGATATGTTACATTTATGTACAAATTTGTTCTTAATATCACTAATTTTCAAATTTATGTTAAGGATATCCGCCTCCCGATGAAGGTCGGTTATCCTTGTGTCGAAGGGACGGTTTAGAATCATTGTCTGCGTTCGGTTCTGCGCGACTTGCAACTTGTTCCTGTGAGTTTGTGCACATTGTTCCCACACCGGGGCTGCGTAAAAGATCGCAGGCGCAATGATTTGTTTGTAGACTGCCAGTTTGTTTACCCCTGAGAGGCGGGATCCTCGACAAATCAGCGGATATAGCGACCTAACTAAGGCGGAGCACTTGACTAACCTTCTCTCGACATGCGATCGGAAGAGAAGTTTTTCGTCAAACAGTAAACCTAGATACGTTACTTCGGCGGACCACTCAACCCTTGTGCAATCCATGATTACTGTACACGCTGGCGGAGGTTTCAGTTTGGGTGATTGCCGGTGGAGGAACATAATTGCTTGAGTTTTAGAGGCATTGATTTTAATTTTCCACTTTCCAGCATAGTCGGCAAAGGTGTTAAGGCATCGTTGAAGTTTGTTCGTTATTTCGCGAGGCATCCTTCCCATGACGGCTATTGCGGTATCATCTGCGAACAGGAAAAACACGCTACCATCACCAAGGGGAGGAATGCCAGAAGTGTAGATGTTATACAGCAGCGGTCCCAGCAGGCTACCTTGCGGCACTCCTGCTGGGATCGGAAACCGTTCTGAGAGACAACCTTTGCTGAAGGTAGTTGCGAGTGATTTTCACAAGGTGTGGTGGGAAGTTGAGGTTACAAAGCTTGTACACAAGCCCGTCGTGCCAGACATTGTCAAACGCTTTTTCGACGTCTAACAAGGCCATTGCTGGGGACTTGGATACAGCTTTGTTACTTCGGATGTTGTTCATCACCCGAACTAGCTGATGAGTGGTGGAATGCCCCTTCCTGAACCCAAACTGTTCCGGCAGGAGAATGTTATTTTCCTCTACACACTTGAGCAAACGGTTAAGAATTCGTTTCTCAAACAATTTGCTCAGCGCTGAGAGGAGGCTTATTGGTCTGTAGCTTGAAGGCGATGTTGGATCTTTTCCGGGTTTGTGGATCGGAATGATTTTGGCTTCTTTCCAGATGCTTGGAAAGTAGTGCAGTTCCAAGCATCTGTTGAAGATAGCACTCAAGAGCGAGTAGGCTTTGGTGCTAAGCTTCTTCAAGATCAAATTAAAGATTCCGTCAAACCCGCGAGCCTTCATGTTTTTAGTGTTCTTCAGCGCTGAGCAAATCTGTTCGATAATAATCCTATCCTCCGGAAGAACGGCACAAGGGGAGGCATCTAAATTATTGACGCATTGCGCAACATGATCTTCAAGTGGACTTTGGATGTTTGAGCCAAGCAAATTCGATGCGGCAATATGCCGATCGCATTTGCTTTCTCCGCTGGGGTCAGTAGAATCGAATCGACAACCTTCAGAGGAGGAACGGGTTTGGGATGCGTCTTTAGGACTTTGGCTACCTTCCAGAATGGTCTCGAGCGATCATCCGAATTTTGGATGACACGTCCGAAACTCTCGTTTCGGAGCGAGTCCATTCTGGAAGCAATCTGCTGGTTCCGATCGGCCACTTCTTGTTTCCTATCCAGATCACCTGTCCTCCGAAACTGGCGTTTACGAACATTTCGTAAGCAGATCAAAAGTTGGGTGTGGGATTCAATGGCAACAAACTTACCCCTCACAGGAACTTGTCGGACGCATGCCTCGTCAGCCACGGTTATGGCTTGTTGCAGTCCCTCCAGTGCATGGTTGATGTCATTGACGGAGTCGAGCGGTGGATTTTCATCGCTGTTCCGGTCCACAATTCGGCCGAACTGTACCCAGTTCACATGGTGGTAATCTATCCGTTGGTAGGTTGGAGCAGGAATCACGTTGACACCAACTTCAGCCACCACTGGTTGGTTGTCGGAGCTGAGGTCATTGTGCGCCACCGGCTTTGACATTGTGATGTTCGTCAGGAAAAAGTCCGTGGACGGATTTCCCGCCGGAGAGATGAATGTCGGTTCATCCGGAAACTGCACCGTGTACAGGCCATGCTAGGAGTGGTCGAATAACAGCCGACCGTTCTGGTTTCGTTTGTGATTCCTCCATGCCTCGTGGCGGGCGTTCAGGTCCCCTCCGATGACGAAACGAGAGCTAGTACGTGTGATGGCGGTTAGGTCGTTCTTGAATTTGATTGACACTTCGTTGCTGGCAGCACACTGTCGAGAGCAGTAAACAGCGATAAACCGGATACTTCCAGTCGACGTTTCCACCTCCACACCTAGGGCCTCGATAACGGATGTGCGGATATGTGACAGAGTGTGGTACTTTATCCCTTTCTTCACGATGATCGCTACACGCTACACGTCCAAGGCTGCTTTCCCCCTGGAGCGATGCATTGCCTGATGATGCGTCGGACTTCTTCTTCTTCTCTCTTTTTCGGTGCTTTCCCTTTCCTCCCATCTTGTATGATGGACGACTAGCGTGCGCGACTGTCAGTTCCAGAAGGAAAATACGGTTTTAATTGCAGCGTAAAACACGTCCGAACGTGTCGCTAGAACGATACTGAATGATGAACATGTTTTGACAGCGATTTGTTATGTAAGTAGACGTGTTTTAGTGGTGGAAGATTTCTCTCGATACATAAGTATGAAAACATTTCTGCTATTAGGAAGAAGAGAAAACAAAATTGATCCTCCACACCCACGTCGAAAAACCGATCGGCCAAATCAGATTTAAAAAAAAAACTGCCGTTTCTACCATGAAATTTGTTCACAAACCTCGAGCTGGACTTTTGAAATGGCAGCTGAATTGGAAGGTGTTGAAGTCGATTAAGGGAAACCCAGGTCTCAGGACCCAAGATCGAGATGTCGCCAAAAAATACGGTGCCAGCCATAGTATCTTTCGAAGGATCCATTTGCGAGCCGATTATCGCTCATTCTGGCCTCCTAGTAATTGTACAGGGCAATGAAGCAGAATTAGGATCCCTTTTTATGTTATTACCTGGTTTAAGAAAAGTTTCAGTTACAACGGCAATATGCACGTTATGAACTCGTAAAAAGTTTAACAGCTCGTCTTCATTATCTTTAAGAGATCGAGCATTCCAATTTAAAATATTCAGTGTCTTAATACCCATTGCTCAATTTCAGGGTTATGACAATATAATTATTGTCAATTTTATACCTGTTTGAATATGCAATTCATGCAAACAAGGAGTTTGTATTTAGCATTCCATTAATCATATCGATTAATGATTTCTGTAAAAATCTTTATCATTTCTGTTATAATTTTGGTTTCTACCAGCTGTAACGGCAGCGTAGGTATTTCCATCATACTTAAAACGTAAAACTCTAAGCGCAATTTAAAAATAGCCCTTTCAAATCCGCACAGCTAGAGAGTAGGAGATGTATAGACTAGGGTGCCCCATACGACTGTGTTTAATAAGTTTATTACTTTTGAAAGTCAATAAATGTGTTTGTCACATGTTGATAAAAATTTAAGTTGGTGTACATTAATTGTTAGGTTAGAAAGTTCCTCTCATATAGTTGTACTGAACACAAGAGGTGTCTCACGTTTCATCGTTTTGTTGTAGATTTTCGTTGTTTGTTGTACTCCAAGTTGGGCTGCTTGGGAATCTCAGTCCTCCCTTCTTGTCTTGAAGCGTGTGAAATCAAGGTGTTCGGAAAGCACTTGACCTGTGATGAGAATAGGCCTCAAGTGTTTTTGTTGCGGTGAAGGGCTTTCTCTTGATTAGTTTTTTTTTTCATACGGTTTGGGTTAGTTCCTTCTAGTAATTCGAGATCCTTGCGTCTACTAGTTCATTCCATGCTTTTGTGTTTCATCTGAACTTGCCCTGAGGTTTGAGTTGCCGGGCACCCAAAACGAAAAGTGGTCTTCTGTTGAGGTGGCGCTTAAGCCATTTGTTTTCAAAACCATACTTCCCGGAACGCTCTAGTAGACCAATTTTAATAATCCAACAAAACCGTACAACAATATACAGTAAAAACAGTTGATTGAGATGTTAATCCCTCAGTCAGTGAAATTTTTGAACTTTCTGTGGTACATCCGTCATCAGATTCCGTACCGTATCTTCAGATACGCTAGCGGTGGTGGGTTTACATCATCTCTTGTAGACAATTTTTCTCGTACACATTCTTGTTGATAGTGCCGATAGACACGAGACTTTTGAATTTTCGACCACAACTACACAACCAAATACTTCTTGGGGAATACTTTTTTGCACTACGGTATAAAAAGCCAAACCCGGATGCTGATGAAAGTTTTCAAGCACATATATTTCGGAAAATTGGAAATATCCTTCTTATCAACATGTAACCCTAGGATTGGACAGCAATTTCTGCTAGAATCAAAGATGTGAAAAGAAAGTATTGATAGGTCCGGTCCGTAAGAGCACGGCAGGTTGTCAAATTGAATAGAAGTAGTTGAAAGGCGGCATCCGATCAAGCAGACAATCTTTTGCCTAACTACTACAATGCGTGATAGGCAAGGGTGAAGGGAACCCCCTTGACAGGCAAAAGAGTGCCGGCATGATCGTGCTCATATACCGCCAATGGCACAGAGCAGTTCTAGCGATCGGATGCCACCTTTCAAACATGCCCTCCGCTCAATTTCAACTACTTCTATTCAATTTCACAACCTGCCGTGCTCTTATGGACCTATCAATACCTTCAATCCATGCCTCTGCTTTACTTTTTACACATATAATTTTGAGTTTTCAAATTCGCGAGCCACATTTGGCATAGAAAGGTTTGGATTTTTTTTTTCTAAATAATAGCTTCCACCGCCTTGTCTATTTGGCGGGGGCACACTCTTCGGTTTTTTTTTTTTTTTTGCAAAACAGTCACCTGCTGCGAAATTTGAGGCCCGCACACCAGTTATGTGTACAGTTCTAGAGAACGCGGGGGATAGAAAACAGAAAGAGAAACATTTCGCCCTATTTCTGCCGACAGTTTCAAACAGTTTATAAATTGTGTGTGACTGTATTTGATAGATTGATTAAAAACGCACTTATTTGGTAATTATTCATTATGAGTTGTTAGTATTAGTTCTTATCATTTAATTCCATATAATAAATATCATATGTATGCAGTAATATGCCAGCAACCGACGAAATTCTGAGCGACATAAATCTATGTCGAAATATTCTTTAAACCATCGGCAGCAGAAATGCTTCGTCGGCTGGAGAAAACGGTACAGGGATGTCATTAGATTTTCTCCCATGACGGTTCACTTTAGCGTGTGTTCAATTTGGTCGTAATGAAAAATGAAAAATGTCAAAATATAAATATAAAAAAAAAGTACACTTACCACCACTAATCCTGATCAAAGAACCATAAATGTATTAAGGGAAATTCAGAATCGAAAAATTAACTCGGATAACTTCCCTGGTGGTAGACCACATCCTACGAAGAGTGACAACTAAATGTACCCGATACCCAGAATATAACAGCACACGTCCCTAGCAGTGTGTCAAATATTCAGTTTTTGCACCTAAAAACATAAGATAACTATGACGCGTGATGCACCCATTAATTTCTCACTCTGCAACAATGATATGTTGTAGTTTGAATGTATTACAACAAAACACGGAGGAAAACAACAAAATGTTGTATCGATGATGAGAAAGAGACAAGTTCACTCAGCCAAATAATCTAAAGAATTTCATAAGGTTCAACTTATGAACGATGCTTTAAATTTCATAAGGTTGACTTATGAATGGATTTTGTTTTACACGACGTTGTTCTTGTTCGCCTTTGAGCTTTCCTTTTACAAGTGTTGATATATACTAGTGGTCAAGTCATTGCACCCATAACCTCAACGATCAAGGTTCGAATCCAGGTTGCTCCATATTTTTATTTATTCAACATTATTATATTTCATAAGGTAAATTTATGAAATTCATACTGCTTTCTTATAGCAAATAATCGTAATGCAATCTTATGAATATCGAAAGTTTATTTCGTTGAGTGTGGCTGTGAGAAAATGTTGTGATTCGCACACATGTTGCAACGACCTTGTTTTCATGTAACAGCGACAAAAAAACGTTTTGTCATTATTGCAACACAATACCAACATTGCTTTATCACCCACATGAACAACAGGGACAATCAGTTGTTGCTGTCAAACAAACTACTAATCTGAGTAATGCTAGGAACTTTTTTCAATAGGGCGAAACTAACAATGGGAGATTCTCTCCTGTCTTGCTCGCTTTCATTTATTACAGCGCCATTATAAAAAAAATCGAGGGATTCTTTAATACTGATCGAAACACAAGATAATTAACACACCCCCCCAAAAAAAAAAAAAAAAAAAAAAAAAAGATTGGAAAAAAAAAAAAAGAAAACAAAAAGAGTCTCTCAATGTTATGCCTGCACGCAAAAAAATACGTAGTTATACCAATACAAAATAGGAATCAATTCAACTAAAATTTTGGTTTGAATATGGACCAATAAAACTGATGAACTAATTCAACAAAACTTTTGAGTTGAAATAAAACATCATGCTTTATAGAATTGAACATCGTGTTTTATTGCTCAAAACAAAATGTTTTCTTAAACCAACGAAACGCATTTGTTGAAATAATAAACATTGATGAACTAATACAACAAACCATTTGATTGAAATAAAACTTCATGCTTTATAGAACTGAAAGTCGTGTTTTATTGTTTTTAAACAATTACCGCACCATATTCCCCCAGCAGAACGGCGTTTCAGAACGCAAGAATCGGACTTTGCAGGAGTAGGCATCGTGCATGTGGTTGGATGCTGGACTCGGGAAGAAATATTGGGGAGAGGCAGTCATAATGGTAGGTTATTTGCAAAATTGTCTTCCATCGGAAGTTGTGCTGTTTTTCCAGTTATCTGCAAGGAGAATAACTCGTTGATAATCTGTTTTACAAATTATAATTGATTATGTTTAAACTTACATTAGAAAAGCCGAGGCAGAGGCAGCAATATGACTGCTATGAAATGTGCGCTCATACAAATATTTTATTAAAACAATAAATTAACCATTTTAGTTTAAAACGAAGTTTAAAATAAATATGATTGTTATAAATCAAATATTATTTAAACGAATCTCACACAGCGGTGATTACTTTAAATAATTTGATTGGTTTCATTTGAATTGAATTTTGAATTGATTTGTAACTTTTTTATGAATTGAAAATCGTTTTGTTGATTCAGAACACAGTGATTTCTTAGGGTGAAAAAATATTTTGTTTAAACAATAAATTAATCGATTGAGTTTAAAAACAGATGTGATTATTATAAATCAAATATTATTTAAAATTAATATCACACAGCGGTGATTACTTTTAATAATTTTATTGGTTTGATTTGAATGAAATTTTGAATTGATTTAGATACTTTTTTATGAATTGAAACAAAATGATTTTTTGTATTGAATGCCAACAAAATACTTTGTTGATTCAAAACAAAGTGATTTCTTTGCGTGTGGGACAGACATACAACGTACAGCGTTGTACTCCTTTAGTCTAGTACGTGTACTGGATTAAAGTATTTTACAGTTCGTACAACGTTCAGCGTTGTATGTTTGTCATAAGCATTAGATCCGCCCTAATGAAAAATTCCCTAGAATTATAAAAATTTTTGTGGATAGACTTCCACCTGAAGAAAAATGCCTGTATAAAATTAGACACTGAACAAAAACGAACACTATCTTCGGCAAAGTTGTTGAGAATTGACTGGCCTTAAGCCTGATTTTGAACCTCGCCCATCCTGAACATGAAGAAGTTCGAAACTTATGATCTACACACTCAGATTTGTTTACCAAAATCTGTAAAATTTTACCGAATTCTCAACAGCTGAACGTTAGGTAAACCAATATAACGGATTTCGGTAAAATTTTACCGAAATCCGGTAAATTTTTTTACAGATAACTGTAAAATTTCACCGAAATCCGTTAAATCCGATTAACGAACGTTCAGCTGTTGATAATTCGGTAAACTTTTACAGATTTCTGTAAAAAAAATCTAAGTGTGTACAGTTGTAACTGTTGCTTTTTCGATTATGTATGGTAACGATAAATATTCAACCGTATTCATTTAGTCTTCAGGAAGATCAACTTTAGAACTTAGGATCTACAGTTGAAACTGTAGCTTTTTCGGCTATACAAAGTTACGAAATGTATACAACCATGTTCACCCAATCTTTTGGAAGGTCAACAGACATTTTTGAGGTAATCTGGGATGTTCTAGGTCATCCAAACTATTTTTGAGTTCATGACTTAGGATTTTCAGTTGTTACTGTAGCTCTTTAGCTATTCAAATTAGCGATATGTATTCAATAAAATTAATTGAATCTCTTGAAAGGTCAACCGGCACTATGAGATAATCTGGGATGTTCTAGGTCATTTAAACTGTCCTGGAGTTCAAAACATAGGATCTACAATTGTAACGGTAGCTTTTACAGCTAAACTAATTTATGATATGTATTTAACCATGTTCATTGAGTCCTCTGGAAGGACAACAGACATTATGAGATAATCTGGGATGTTCTAGGTCCAAACAGTCCTGGAGCTCAGAACTTAGGATGTACAGTTGAAACTATAGTTTTAAGGCTAGATAAATTTACGATATGTATTCAACCATGTGCAATGAGAATCTTCTGGAAGGTTAACCGACATTATGATGAAATTTGGGATGTTCTGGGTCATATCAGACTGTTCATTAGTTCATAACTTATGATCTAAAATTGAAACTGTAGCTTCTTCAGATGTCCAAATGTACGATAAGTATTCTACTATGTTCATTGGATCATATGGAAGGACAACCTAAATTATCTGATAATCTAGGACGTTCTAAGTCATCCAACCTGTCCTGGAGTACTAAACTTAATATCTCTAGTTGTATTTACCTGTAGCTTTTTCGGCTATACAAAGTTATGATATGTTTTCAATCATGTTTATTAATTCACCTGGGATGTTTTATATAACCCATACAGTTCTGACGCTCAGAAATTGGGATCTGAAATTTTAACTGTAGCTTTTCAGGATATATAGATTAACGATATGTATTCAACCATGTTTACTGGATCTTATGGTAGGTCAACTGACATTATTGGATAACCTGGAATGTCCTAGGTCATTCAAACTATTATGGAGTTCAGAACTTAGGATCCATAATTGGTCGGGGTTCTGCCAGATTGCTCCAAGATTCATTTGCGTCATTCTGCGTAACTGATCCCATACAATCCTCACAGAATATTTTTTGGGAGCATTATGGCGATGGATCACTCAAATTGTTTATTAGTAACAAACTTCAAGAACCACTGATCTGATTCATCCTGAAATTGAAAAATTCTGTTTAAATATGTCGGACAAAACTGATGATTTCCGATAGGCGCTTGGTGCGATTTGGAAGAACCCAGACCTATTGTAACTGTAGCTTTTTCAGCTGCAAGGCTATCTAAGAGTAACTTTGATTGTTCCATTATATTTTTTTGTCTTTCCAGAAGATTCAATGAACATCCCAAGTAGCACCGAAAACAAGTTTTATTTGTCAAGTGTCATGCTGTAGATCTATAACAGTGTGATGTGACTAGTTTTGTCATGAAGAAGTACGTTTCATGCAATTCAAATATAGATTCTTTTAGCTCATTAATGATTTGTCATACATGTGCTCTATGTTTTCCAGTTAAACATTGTTTGATGATGGTGAGGTTTAAGAGGATTCCATCTATTACATATCTCATGTGTCGAAATGGTCGAGCGGTAAGAACTCCGACCTAATAAGCTTGGCGTTCATAGTATGAACCCCCCTGGTTCATTAATGCTTTTTTGTTGCCGGCAAAAATTTGTTCAACTGAGGTTTTAGAATTTTTTGTTTTTGACCATTGCCAGACATAAATTATGTTTCGTAAGCTCCACCTTCTGCGCTATTTCTATTCTAGAGTAGTACCGGAAAAGGTTTTCCATCATCGAAATGGCAACATAATGATTGGCAACATTGAAGCAAAAATGCATGCAATGAAACATATGGTGTTCCTTGGGATGGTTGAATACATACCAAAACTTTGGATAGTTGAAATATCTACAAATACAATTGTAGATTTTCGATTGAGCTCAGGAATAGTTTGGATGATCTAGAACATCTCAGATTATCTCGTAGTGTCGGCTGACCACCCAGAATATGTTGTTTTGTCATTCTCACAGTCACCACTTTTTCACCTTTAGTGCCTTTTTACCTCGAGAGGCGATTTGATCTCTGGGTATATCCTTCCCCAACATCAACACATTGTAACTCTCCGGGTGAGAGTTCTTGATGTACCGCAAACAGCTGGTCAACACATTTTTTTTCGGACTGAATTTAAAATTGTGACCCAGGCTACAACTCAGACCCCCGTTCCAGGAACGCAATACGTTTCGCACTGATTCGGACACATTTTCTTTGTCCTCTTTAACATATGATGAATCCATTTGTTCAAAACAACACAACGCAACAAAATGCACAGAGAAAATCAAATTAAAACTTGAAATTACTGATTGCTTGAATATTGACAGTACAGAACTAATCGGAATTGCAAAAGCTTTGATGGAACGTATGCAATAAGTAAGGAATATCGCTAGAAACGGACATGGTTGAAGAGATGAACAATATCTATTTCAAATCAAATCGTATCTTAGGAATAAATTCTGAAGTGAAATTTATTGCAATCGTATATTTCGCTTTAAAGCAGTATCCAGTAAAGTATCCATGCATCTTTACCAACTATCCCCTATCCCTGGACAAAATTTTCGTTACGCCAGAGTAACAAATTGAAACAATGCCTTAATAACATATTTTTTTTAAAACTGCTTGCTCATCCACACATACGAGCACCACCAACAGATAAAACAATTATCACCTCCTGATACTGTGCTTAAGCGTCAACAAGCTTGAAATTCTCGAAAACATATGTTTGAGGTCAGTTTTCACATTTGTTATTTTTGACCATATGAAAAGTTGAGGAGAATTATACAGAGATGCAGAATTCAGACGTACACGCCCATTTAGATCGACTCAAGATCTAGTCAAATTCGACTCAGAGGAGCAAAATAGGAGCTACTCACTGAGACGGAGACTGAGGAAAATAGCAGATATGGGTAAATGTCTCTCATACTTATGTATAAAGTATAGATATGAGTGGTATTTACTCAAATATTAAACAATTTCACTCAGTCCAACTCTACTTGAGTTGAACTTGACTCGATTTTGAACTAATCTCAGAAGCCGTTTACCTGCAGGATACGTGCACGGCTAGCCATTTAAACTCAGTTTGAGTCGTTTTTGACTCACTTTCGTCGAAAGTGGAGTCACTCAAATTTGAGTAAATGTTACTGGGATTGACAAGCCGACAAATCAAAAACATCCATCTAATTTGAGTCGATGTTTTTGATTTGTCGACTTGTCAATACCAGTTACATTTACTCAAATTTGAGTGACTCCACTAATGACGAAAGTGAGTCAAAAACGACTCAAAACTGAGTTAAAATGGCTGGCCGTGTGGTACTTATAAAAGAGAGAAAAAGAGAAAGAGAATGAGCGATAAAACCAAACATTGTCTCTCTTCGGTAGAGGCAACATGTGACATGATTGATTTTATTTTTGTTGCAAACGACTCCATATATCCATTTATCCATACATCCTTACAACGCTATGTCTCTTTCCTAAATAAAAATCGGATGTTATAAAACATAATAATCTTGATTCTTCTTCCATGCAATTTATCATTATTCAGTATGAAACAATGATAAAGATACATTATTTTTTGTCCCAACATTGAAAAGTTAGGACAATGTCCTTATCATTCATGCATTCGCGAGTTTGGATTCACTGGTCCCAAGTGTTTTACTCACTCATTTTGATTTAGTTAGACGCATTTGTCGTTAACTCGTTTCAGAGGTTGATTTTCAAAATATGATGTATGATAAAATCGTAGCGCCTTATTATTCCTACATTTTTGCCGAAAACTTTCAGAGAACAACAAAAGAGGAATGTAAATCAATAGTCTTCAGACCTGGGTGCAGGTCAAGGCTAATTGCACCCTAGATCACGAAGGAAATCTTCAACGTGGTGCGCCAGATACAAGATTGTGTTGCTACGGGAAGTCATCCATTTAAATCAATCGCCAAATCTATTTTATATCCCAATTCTTGAAATTTCCCAAAAATATCTCCAATCTAAGTGCTACTTAAACATTATTTTCCCTCTAAGTGGTCTTCACGCTATTCAACCAACATATCAAAACTGGAAAAACCAACAAACAACTCTGGAAATAGCCAGGATCAGAGTAAGGCTGGGACGACTCGTTTAGTATAAGTTTGATTCATTCTCCAGCGGTGCATTTCAAAAGCCGAATTTCATTTCATTTTGCCCGAGATCGCTAGTAACACTGAGACAAACTAATTGGTTGTAATGATCCAGTCATCTACTATGCATTGCTGTACGAAGTGCTCTCACGCCGTACACATACGATTTTTAACATTACACTCATCGACATACTTGTTGAAATAATATGCGCAACATGTTCATGATTCATCATTTTTTGAGAAATGTTTTACCGGCAAACGAGTCGCACTCATACTCGTCCCAGCCCTGGATCGGAGTCGGTCGTTCTCTGCTAAGCGAGCGAAACAATCCTTGAATTGTTCTCCAACATACTTAAGCCAAATGTAGAAAGTTTTCATTCGGCGTTTGTTGGGAAAATCTCGCCCACCACCAGATGAAAAATAATTCGCGGCATATTTGTTACACTGTTACTTAACTTGTATTTTGCGCCACCCCCCACGCCGTCGGTGCGAGAGATTTTCAAACAAGATGAAACAAATCTGCCCACGGTGGTGATGATGAATGCTGCGAGAAGAACTTTTCCATTATGCGTAGGCAAGGTCAATGGTGTTTGAAATGCCATCCGAAAAAGGACTTCAAACCAAGCGAAACGACTGGTGGCTGTGATTTTTTGCGGTTTACATTTTCGAGGATTTGTGAGAATTTTTCCGTACGAGCTCAATCAGTGATGCTAATGATGCTTAAACGATTCGAAGGGCGAAGGTTCAAGCTTCAAGAAAAATGTGGAAAGGACTATCTCGGCACAAAAGGGTTCGACAAGTCAATTACCTCGTTCTTATGCATTATTGCGAACGATAAACGTCAAGGACTGAGAGCGGTGGGATTGTCATGTGCGTTTATGACAGTGGAAAAAAAAATCGTTGTACTTTATCCAATTGTCTGAACGTGGAAAAGCGGAATGGAAAAAGATGGCAGTAGTTCATGAAAAGTTATTCCCTTCGTTTGGAAGTGCCTTTCGTCTGGGTCTCATTAATCATGGCCGCAGAGATGTAGGTGGTTTGAGTTTCTCAATTTCCTTGGCAGTGAAACTTATTTGAGCTCCAGAAAATTCCTACCTTTTGCAGATCCCTCCCCATGGCTAGTTTTTGTACCTTTTCCTTGGTGGATCGGCTTATCGCTGATTCATGTTACTCGCTTGTTCAGCATGAAGAAGCGATGGGAATCATCTGAGCTCTCTTATGAACTTTTGCTTGAGAGAACTCAAGATTAGAGATGGGCAATGCGCTCATGAATTGAGCTAAAGAACTAGCTCAGCAAGATGAACGAGTGACCTAACGCTCTGTTTAATTGAGCGGTAGCTCACCGCTCACCTCACAAAAAAAACTAAAATGTGAGAGGGAGCGTGAACGGAAGCTATTTCTAGGGTTTTTTTTCATTAGGGCGAATCTACAATTGAGAGATTCTCTCCGGGCTCGCTCTCTTTCATTCATAAACCAATCACCTTTACGTTTTTCATTCTACTATTTGTAGAGTATGCTAGCCAGCACTGTTGTGTTTCGATATGTACTAAATAATCCCTCGAAAGTTTTATAATGGCGCTGTTATGAATGAAAGAGAGCGAGCCCGGAGAGAATCTCTCAATTGTAGATTCGCCCTAATGAAAAAAAAACTCTAGATTTCTGTTTGCAATATGACAAGCGAGCGAGAGCGTGAACGGCAGCACCTATCCAGTATAGCTCACGAACTGAGCTGTGTTGTGTACCATGTGATAGGGGAGCTAGAGCTACTTAACTGAGCGAGAGCGCCTATTGATATGTGACTCCCGAGCTAATGATCGACTGCTAAAGCTAGTTGTACTGAGTGAGCGAGAGCAGGAACGAGGTGGATCATCTGATTAAATTTTCTCCTAAACAAAGGGAACGTACGAGACCGCCAGGAAAAAGGCGAGAGTGAAACCAAAACCCCCAAATAGATGGAGGTTTTCTTTCTCGCTCTCGCTCAACATTGGTTGTCAATGAATCTCTGTGTATGATTACATTAGGAAAAAATCCTCCTAAGCTAAAGCAGGAGCCGTATTGCGGATCTCGAAACGAAGAACTTTTTCTGACAAGCGTTCGTACAAAAAGTCATTCGTTTCGAGCTACGTAATGCCACCCCAGGATGTTCTGATGTCATAGAACTCCACATTCGATATGTTAGAATGATTGCTATTGAACAAATATGCTGTAAATTCTACTTTGGCCTTATTGGATTCTTCCCGCTTCGCGGCCTATTCAATGAGGTTTCGATTGAAATTTCGTCAGGAAAACCTGTTTTCTTACCTAAAGCTCAGAACTTGCCCACATTATGAGGGAAAGAGAATCGAATGAACTGATCGCTCAAGCCATCTTTCTCGATCCGCGGTTTAAGAAGCAAGGTTTTGGAGATGTGGGGACTTACAACGCAACGCACCAAGGTCTCGTGTACAAAATGCGGAAGAATATTGATACTTCGTATGAAAATCAGCAAGTTGAACCCAAAACGGCATCAGCATCAGATAATGATGAAAATGTTATGCATTCCTGCAACGCTGTACCTTGTGAATGGATCTTTTCCAAAGCAGAACAACTGGTTGGTGAGAAATGTAGTAGGCTAACCGCGAAACATATTTCGTAAACTGTAATTACAGTTTTTCAAAAAATAAAAAAATAAACCAATCGAATATTTCAACGAAAAATGTACATTTTTTTCAAAAATCTCAATACGCTGATCTGAATTAGGCTAGGTGCTACGAAAAGAGCAAATGAAAGGTTCTGAAGAACTAGCTCACTTCAATGAGTGGAACTGTTCGGAGCCGCTCGCTATAGTGAGCCATTTTGCCCACCTATACTAAAGATCTAGCACGCAGTAGCACGCCGATCTTGCTGTATTACATTTTTTAACAGCCATGTCGTAGTACATTTATGTAGAGGCATTGATTTTGGGTGTGATACTGGAAGATTTTGCCACACATCACTATTCCGAATTGGGAAACTAAGGTTGCAAAGAAGTTTGAACATTAGAAATTTCACTACAGGACTACAGAAGAATTCGAACGCGAAAAGAATGTATGGAGTAAAAAGTAAAAGTTCACTTGTTGCTTAGAGGCTCTGGACTGCACTCATTACTCATCAAACGGCCAACTAATTTCGCTGATGAGTTTGTGAATCGTAAAGGTTTAACTTCGTTCAACATCCAGGCAACGTGCAATGCAAACGAGATGTTTACAAGAATCGAATTTCTATGGCCAGGATCTATGCCTGACACCAGAATATGGAGAAATTCCCAACCCCAAACCCAAGTGGTTCACTTATACTAGCAAACAAACCGTACCCCATAGCTCCTTAGTTGATGACACCATTCAAAAATTCGTGATCTGCAGAACAGAGGTCTTATTACAACTAACACACCAGGGAAAGAGTAATGTGTATTTGGACAAGGGGGGTCCTCCCTTAGCTCAGTCGGTAAAGGCGCAGCTACAAAGCAACACCATGCTGGAGGTGGCTGGGTTCGATTCCCGGTCGAGTCTAGGAATTTTTCGCTAAGGAAAATTTCTCGACTCCCTGGGACTCCCTAGCGTATGATTGTACTTGCCATACAATCATACTTATGCAAAAATGGTACTTGGCATCGAAAGCTCTCAATTAATAACTGTGGAAATGCATTTAGAACACTAAGTTGAGAGCAATCAATAAGCTAATTGTGAAAGCAATAAGCTTGAAATGCAAAAGAAGAAGAAGTATTTGGACAAGCGAAGGAGCGATTTCCGATATTGCAATCAAAAATGCGCATGTCAACGGAGAGAATGCCACAAATGATCGTTGCTTGCTTCGTCCTTCATAACGTGGCCAAGGCGTTAAATGATGTAGATTTTGAGTTCCCGATGTTCAGCCTAACCGAGAGCCGAAGATGGTTGCACTATTCGCCTACGAGGACAACTTCGAAAGGACGCAATTGCATCCCATATTGAAAATGTTTAGTAAAACTGTAATATATTTCTGATTTGTCTAATTTTCTAAAATATATACAAGGTATGGAGAAGGAAAATGAGTCAACTACTTGACTTAAACAAGGCTGGCACAAAGGGACAACGATCCCGATAAATTTCAAAACGAAAATTAACTTATTTTTTGCTCGTTTCCATTACTAGAGTACTAGCAACAATCAATGTGCAACTAGTGATTTGAAATTGGTTCACTGTTATAGAGCCCCTAGTTCCGAAGTACACCTTGCAGTCTGCACCTTGTCATGCAATCTTGCGATTTTCAACACCTTTTCGTACAAGTATCTTTGCTGTTATTTTGCTTCGCTATGTTATTTTGACAGAATATTTGAGAGTGTATTGGTGTGAGTTACGGTCTTAGGGGCGAATCAATAAGCTTAGGACCAAGCATGGGACCGGTGTGCTAGTACTTCCTGAGCCAGAAAAAAATTTCGATTTCTTCATGACTATCCACCCGCTAGTACTAGTTTAGATTTTTAGTTTGGACTCAATTTTATGAGCAGATCCATTTTTTACGAAAATTGAGTAACATGTCCGTGAGAGAAAAAGAGATAGTATACAATTGTACTCAAAAATTGAGTATAATGAAGCGGGAATGTAGTCGCAAATAAGCTATACACGTACATTTGCGTTGTACGCATGTATTTGTGATGGTTTTAATGTGTTCATCAAAGCATGCTGTACGTTTGACTCTTATCTTTCGTTTGTTTACTTGTTTGCACGGTTTAAGTTATATGTTTTCAAAATTTCACGCAAGTGCTTTAGAATTCATCACGCGACCGTAAAATCCATCATAAACAATTTTGAAGAACACTGTTCTTTGATTGAACTGCCAGGAAAAGGTAGAAAACCCGGATTTTTCTACCTTAAGCTGGATCAGAAATTGGTAGCTCTATTGTGGAAGAACACATCAATTGATTACGTGTTTGCTTCGGAATGATTCAACGTATCAAGAAAAGGGACAAACTTAAGACCTAAAAGAAGCAGAAAATCAACAATCAGCAGAACAAAATCAACGCACAGCAAAAAAAAAAAAAAAAATTGGGCTAAGTTGTCCAAGAAATATGATGAAACACTTGTCCGGAACTTGATGAAAAGTATTCGATCAAAAATTCATAATTTCGTGAAAGAATAATATTAATTTCATACGGTGTTCATCCCGTACAATAAAGAATCATCCATTTGTTTGAATAAAAAATCATTTTTTTATATGATTTAAAGGAAAATATGTGGATAACTTATTTTCGATACAGTCCTTTATCTGTATGCCAATGAGGCATGAGCATGAGCATGGTTGACTGCCCCAGGGTGCTACTCAGTTATTGCTAGATCAGCTGTTTTTGGGCAATAATGAAGCGGAAGCTTAAGAAAAGTGGAAAAACGGTTCGGGACGCGACTCAGATGACCAAAATGTGGAACAAATATGCCAAGAAACTTGACTCCGGAAGTGTGCAGCGAATTTTCATTAGAAACAAAGAGAAATGATTTGTATTGATATGTTTTCCTTTTAAGGAACAGTAAATTACCTTTGTTTTGATGTATTAAACTTATTTGTACGTCAATCCGTTACCGAGATACAGATGATTTTATTATTCCGGATTCTAAGTGGACATAGTTTTATGACCGATAGTTCTGTCGGATTGAGGTCACTTGCTTTGTTTATTGCACAGCTTCCGCACTGAAGATAGATAGATGTTTGGGGAGATTGATGCTGAATTCCAAGTCGTTGGAGAAAATTTCGCTACCTGTTCCTTGATTAGTTTTCGATCCGTCTGTGAATATGTGCTTATGATGAAGGTATATGGTTTTGCATGTTTCGTTGAATCGGGCTCTTTTTTCAACAGGTGTGAGGGTGTTAGGTGTCGTTAAGTTTATTCCGTGTATCCGTTGTATGTTGCTATAGTTAGGTTGAGTTATGATGACATTTTTTGGTCGAATGTTTAGGATATCTGCTTTCTCGTTTGCTCGCTTTGCTACAGCGCAAGTTGGGGAGATTATTTTTCGGGAGATTTGTTTTGTAAAGTACAAAATAAGTGTTTCAGATATTCTTATGTTCAGTGGCAACTGTCCGCTTTCTGATAAGAGACTTTCAATTGGCCTGGAGTGGAATGCGCCAGTAGTTATTCGGATTCCTTGGTGATATATGGGGCATAGCCTGATTATATCTGTTTCCTTAGCGCGGATGATTATTGGTGCTCCGTAGATCAATCTGGGAATAAGCATGGTGTTCAAGATCTAGAGTAATGACCTTCGATCTGCTCCAAATTTGGTGCTGATTATACTTTTCATTAGTGCAATTACGTGTTTGCATTCATCTCTTTTTAGTTGAATATGATGTTTGAAACTAAGTTTGCGGTCTAGCCATACTCCTAGTACTTTTGTGTTCTTTGCTAGTTTGATCGGCGTTGTGTTTGTTTCTGTAGCTTTTTCCGGTTTTCAACGTGCATAATTGATGATTTTGAGTTGAGATAGTGAATCCAGTTTCAGCACACCACTCTTCAGTCCTGTTTAAGATTTTTTGAAATCTTAGACGAGTCCATCTTAGACGAGTCCTTAGACGAGAGTATCTGTTGTTTGTTTTCCTTTGCGGAATGCAAATTGGTTAGATCCTAAAATGGATTTGTTCTCGAGTTCGTTCATAAGCCCATTCTTTCCAGAAGTTTCATCACACAGCTGGTAAGATATATGGGGTGGAGGTTCTTTGGGTCATTTGTGCTTTTTTCAGATTTGAGCATTGGAATTAGGTGGGATTCTCTCCAGTTGTTGGGGAAGATTCCATTTGTCCAGATATTATTGCATGATGCTAGTAGCTACTATTTGATGAATACCGGAATTCTTTTGAGCATTTCGTTGTGGATATCATCGGGGCCGAGTCAGGAACCTTTCAATGTGTCCATATGATAGAGTAGTTCTTCTAGAGTGAATTCGTTGTTGTAGGGTGAATTTGTAGCTGAAGGAAAGTCAATTGCTTTTTGTTCTTCTGTTTTCTTTTTAGTGATAAACTTGGGTGGATATACGTCATCTGACGATTCTGCGGAGAAGTGGTTGACTAAGTGTTCTGATATTCGTTCTGCAATGGTTATGTTGTTGTTCCCGGAGGTTATCGTCCAGATGGGTTCTGATGATTGTTTTCCTGATATGCTTGATATCCATACTTCTTTTGGTGGAGTTTGTTTGTTTATTTCAGACATGAATTTTTCCCAGAATCGCTGTTTTTCTTCTTCGATGATTTGCCTTGTCTCGAACTTATGTTTACGGAAGTTATCTTGAACTATTTGGAAGCGGGATAGTCGGGCTTTTTTAGTGTTTTCGTTCCACCAGGGAACAGATTTTTTGGATGCAATTTCTGAGATCCTTGGGATTGATAATAAAGCGGCATTTTAAATGTGGGTAGTTAATTTTTCTATTAAGTATTCCTCATTCGGGTTGATCTGATCCTCAAGTATCTCTTCAAACTTTTTCCAATCAGCAAGGTCTATTTTTCATTTGGGATATTGTAGAAAGTGGTTCCATTTGTAGTGCGTTGGTGAGATTAGTTCCAATTTTAATAGGGAAATGATCGCTGCTGTATAGGTCGTTTATTACGACCCAATCTAATTTTGTTCCCAGTTCGGGACTGCATATTGTTACGTCAAAAGCCGATGTTCTATTTATGTTATTACGCTTAGCTGAGTGAATAAATGTTGTTTGGCCGACATTTAAGAGCGTTATTAGTCCATGATCTTCTCCAATTATTTTAACTTCTTCCCCCTTCTTCCCCCCGCTTTCCCCCTTATAGCGTTTAATATTTAGAATTTCTTCCAGTTCTTCTGCATCCAGGGAAGTGTTTGGTGGGATATATATAAATATTGACGCAATAGTCATTTTAAATGGTATTTTTACCTCTATCGCAGTTATTTCAAGGTGTGTTTGCATTTGTACTGAAGTGTATGATATTACTTTTTTAATTAGTATAGCTACTCCTCCTTGACCGGAGGGTCCGTGTTCGAAGATCGGGTAATATCCTTTCATGTTAAAATTTGTCCTTAGTTTTGTTCTAGTTTCTTGTAAAACAAGGGAAAGGGGTTTTTGTTCGTTTATGAGTAACTGATGTTCTGCGTATTTGCTGCGGATTCCGTTGCAATTCCATTGTTTGAGCGTAGTCATTTGTCGATTGGGGCTAAGTTGTTTTCAGTTAGCTTCCATTAGTTCATCAGTCTCTATGTCAGAAGATTCCATGTTCATTTGTTTGTTTTTGTATTTGTTTTTTTTTTCGATTGATATTCCTATTTATTTTGCTTTCTGCATAGTCTGGTAAAATTGTAGTTTTTAATGCAAGCTTTTTTTCAGTGTACAGAACATCCATTAATCCAGCCAATCCAAAAAGTGAATTTTTAGACATTTCAAAATGAATACAATCCAATCGAAATTGTTACATACCACTTATATAAACACTTTTAATATCGAAGTGCGAGTAAACCTTTTTTTTTTCTAAGAGTTGAATCACATGAATTTAACGAGTAAAAATGTTGGAACTGCACAGAAAAACATTCCTATTAGAAATGAGACTACATTCTAAATGGATATGCAAGAACGCAAATGTCATTTTCTGCACTATCTACAATGGCTGTTTAAGCCATGGAATTAAGTTTCAGCCAGTTTAAATTTCATGTTAATTTAAGCCAGATATCGTGTAATCCAGATCTATTGTTTTGCAAAAAAAAACGTTGTCAACGCGTTCTTTGAGCCGGCGTCGGTGGTGTAGTGGTAAGCGTGACTGCTACTTGGCACCCCAGTGGGTCTGGGTTCAATCCCAGTCGACGTCGGTGGTTTTTCTGAGGCAAAAAAACTGGTCACGTCTTCCTTCGGAAGGGAAGTAAAGCCGTTGGTCCCGGTTCATATTCATGAGTCGTTAGGTAGGGTCCAGGTGGTGGAGTCGTCTTCCTGGCGTCGGTGATTGTCACCATGTGAGGAAATAGGCCGACGTAAAATAAAGATTAAAAAAAAAACGCGTTCTTTGGCTTGTAATTGAACGAGGAGATATTTTATATGTCTGTTGAAATTCATTATTTTTGCTGTGGGGGTGTAAGAAATTTACGTTTGACGTCGTCGTTTATGATTGGCCGATAGACACAGAAAAAAAAATGAATGGCAGGCGCGTGAAATTCCCCCCTCATTTAATTCCAAGCGAAATGAGGCATAAACAACGAAATTGTTTGCTATCTTTCATTCGCCATACAACAATATTTGAAATCTTTCATACAACAGGCTAGATTCAGGCGTTATCTGGCTTAAATTTACATGAAATATCCCATTATTTTCTGCCAAATCTAGCATTCCCTTTACGTGCATTAGATAACGCCGAAAATTCAATGTTTCTTTTTATCAGTGGATCCTTTTCTCAAGAATTGTTAGTTCAAATTTTTGAAAACTGTACAAACTTCTTACAAATCCAGCTCCATACCCATCGTCAACGTGATAATGTGTCCTGCCATCTTACCGAAAACTGCTTGCGCCATTCATCCTTCACTCAGAAACCTCTTTCTTACGTCAACCATTCTTTAAGGCAAAAAGCTATAGTGAAAAGGAACGGAGCTTTGACTTTTGCTTCTTCATCGTATCCCGGGCTAAACTTTGCAAACCAACATCCTGAAAATTGAACAAAAGACATGGCACAGCTTGTTCAATTTAAATTTGCCATTTATTTCCATCAAGCAGCAGACCGCCACTCAGCCCCTATCTCGTCCCCCATCCTTTTGGGTCAAGGAGTATGACATTTTTGTTTCGGTTTTCTTGTTCTTCCCCTGTGAGGTGACCGCAAACGGTCCAGTGCGGTTGTGAAAAAAAAGGGTTATTTGGACTCCACTGGCAGATTCTGCGGGTGCTAATTTTCCTATCTAGATCATGGATGTATGGTTTATTTGCGACGTTTTCATGGTTGTGGAGGTGACGAAAAGAAGAAAAAGATTTCAGTAAGAAATGGTAGCCAATTAACCAGGTGAGCTGATTCCGGTGATAATCGGATCAAGTGCTTAGAATTTCAAGACAGCTTTCAACATTCGACCACCATAAGGACCAATCGATTAACGGAGCACTTTGTTCCTTATGGTTCAACGTTTGCAAGCTCGCCACGACCGAACGGAAGCGGAAGCAAAGGAAGTGGGAAACTTTCCGTTCCATTGAAGGATATTTATTATTTGAGAACAACGGCAGCTTTTCCGCTTGCAATGTACTGTACATGGTATAAATTCTACCACCACTATTGGTAATGCATTTTCCCGTACGGACCGTACTGGAGGGAGAAGTGGCATGAGACGTTGGGGGCAGTGGGAAAAAGCAAAAACAGGCAAGCGACCAATCGACCAACGACGACGTCACCACCGACTAACGCCTGATGGAGTGGAAAATGGGTTTCCTCTGTGAATGATGCATCTGGCGAGTTTGTACGTGTGTATGTGGCGGTACGTTTCGTTGTAAATGTCCACTTCGTTTCGCTGCTTTTCAATAGCAATTGCAACCGGCAAACGGATGAATGTGCGCATTCATCTCTTCACCGGGGATTTTTTTCTCTATTTCAAAGCATAATGTTCACATTTCGGTCCAGTGACATTCATTGAATGATTTTTTTTTCGTTCTTCGACAACTAGTAGCCTACTCGTTGCGTTGCTACAGTTGAGTGGTTCGCTGGTACATCTAATACTTACCGCGTTGTAGCTAACCGTTGAACGAACTGTCAAATACTTTAATCCAGTACCAAAAAACACGTACTAGACTAAAGGAGTACAACGCTGTACGTTGTATGTCTGTCCCATGACTCTTATGAGAGCTAAATGTCATAATCGAAGTTAGTCCTGTCAATTGTCAGGTGACTATGCTCTCAAAGAGTATCATTTAGAACTTTTTCAATTCGTTCAGTTTGTTATCAAATAGAAAATATGGAGTAGCACATCCTCCACGTGAATCCACAGGATCAAGACGAATAATATTGAAATCATGGAACGGAAGATAGATTTCGGAAGAGAGCCATGTCTCACAAAGAGCAAATGCATCACCGGTATGGTGGGCTAAAAATTGGAGAGATTCAAACTAAGGAACAAGACTTCGGCAATTCCTCTGCGGAACAGTGATCAAATCCCCGACCTCATTTGGAAAATTATCCATCGAAGGAAATGATAGCTGCAAGGAGGGGCCACTTTAATGTCAATTGCTTCAAAAACGTGTTCACAGTGAGAAGCATGGCCAGAGCAATCCTTTTAAGAGGTTCAAACATGTCAAGTTACTTGGCGGTTCCTTCCACAACATTATGAAATGAAACAGTCCAGTTGAAGATACGCCAAATGTTCTTAAAATGGGGGTTACAGGGTTTTTCGATGTCTTCGGGAGCGATGGGAAATTCTATGTGTAGTTAGTACTACGGAAACCAGCAGGATTTGGATTTTCCATTCTTCCACCATTCCCTGAATGGGGTAAGCTGGTTTTGGGCATCTGTTCAGCTACTTTCCGTAGTCGGATGCGTCTTCACTTCCGCGAAGTATCTTCCGGTAAACTTACTTCCCCAGCCAAGTCAAAGTCAGACTCGTTATCTGACTGGTTATCGGACAAAATTGTTTGTATGCATGGGTGATGGCGAGGCTTTCTTAAGCGATTTCTGCGAATGACTCCTTTGAACGTTGTGGCAGAGAACATTCCAATTTTTCCCCACGTTGTGTGAACGCCAGGCACGACAAGAGAGCATGAGGAGTTCTTCTGCAGAAAATGCATTTCAGTGCGTCGTCTGCATAGGCATCAGCCTCTTCTTCTCCACGCAAGTCATGACCCGATTCTAAAACTACCAGCAGATCATGACCCGATTCTAAAACTACCGCAAAGGTAGCCGAAGTTTTCCCAGTTCGTTGTAGTGAAGGCAGAGCCAGAAAAGGTCACCCGAAACGAGTCTGTGGGGGTAACTTTTTTTTACCCTCGCTGTGTGATACTTTCTCCAATCTATGCACTTCCAGTACCGGGGAAAGCAGAGGGTTTTTAAATCGGTCAATCGCCTGCTTCTCCAATATTTCAGGACTCATGATGGATATGACATGTTTCGTATTTTGACGGCATGACTTTTGTGATCAATCACCCTAAAAGTGAGATAAAAATTCAACTTTCTTAGGATTTTGAGATAGAGAGTTGAAGTCTGTAGCAAAGTTGTAGAAAAAGTTAATATAAATAACTTTGCTGAAGACATATTAATCGTATGTTTCACCCAATTGCAGATAGAGAGCGTTCTATAAGAACTTACCTCCAAAAACACATTTTGCACCGAAATTTTTTTTTTAAATTTAAGGATTTGATTAACCTCGAAATAAAATCAAAAGTGTCACGTTTTGAAATCGACAATTTTGACTTCACCTTCATTTATCTTTCGTTTTCTTACGAGTCACCACCAGCAGCCTAGAGAGATGAACCACGGATTCAGCGGTAGCTCTTCCCAATTGGACAGGGTCAATTCCCAAATCAGAAATATTTAAGAGGGATCCAAATGAAATCCCTCCCTTCCAACGGTTGGGCTTTATTCGAGGTTCATTTCGAGTCCATAAAGAAGAACTGTCAAACATGCTACTACAGTAAGCACCTGTTTTTGTTTCAACGAAATTGTCGTAGTTCTTTGTACTGTTTTTGAACAATGCACAAATGTTCTTTTTGAATAAGGTACAGTGGGCCAAGTGGGTAAAGAAAATCATGTAGTTAATGTTTGATGCGTGTAAACATTATGATATTAATCCAGGTGACTAAGTCATGATTATTATATACAATCCATTCTATGCTGGCATACATACTTGACATTTATTTAAAGGTGTATGGGAAAAATAGGATCAATATTTAGGGAACACGTTCTAAATTTTCACTTACCCCACATGTGGGGCAAGTGGAAAAAATATTCGTAATAGAGTTATGCCCTAAAAAATAATACTGATTTTCAGAATGATTCCATAAAACTCACTAATGTAAGGAAACAACAATAACTTTATTTTATTCAATCGAACATAATTTTCATAGGTCAAAAATTTCATCATAAGTTCTAAGAGAATTCTTGCGATTTTTAGCAGATTTATCTTTCTTATCTGCCTTTAACTTATTCTCTGCTTCTTTCCTCCTAAAACGTTCAAGAACCTCCATCGATATGACCTCAACGCCGGCACATATTTTCTTCCTTCTCTGACCTCGGGTAGATGGTTGTTGCTTTACATGTTCAAGAAGAATTTCTTCGAAAGACTTATCAGGTTTTGTCTTTGCTGCATGATCTGTATTCACAGACGACAATGGCTTCAGATAATCTGTTTTGCTCGATCCACGGTTTGAGCGTTTCTTATTTTTGTCAAATCCATGGAAAGATGACTCACTAGAAGTATCGCGAACCGACGGCATATTTTGTTGTGATTGTGTTCGGCATGGATCTTGATTTTCGATATTAACCAGCTTATTCACAGCATTCACATCCTGTGGCTTCTGAAATCTTTTCCAAGAATCTACATCGTATTTCTCGATGGGAATCTCCTGATCGCAAAACGCATTACGCCTTCCAGATTTACTGAATCCACTTTCCAACACCCGAGAGATAATGGAAGAAAAGGCTGATTTCGGCATTTTCACCCCATAATTCTTGCGCTGCCATGCTATGACCGCTTAATCGTTACTCATTTTTAGCGGTTTAAACACAGCTAAATCCATCGGCTGGAGCAATTTTAATATGAGCACTTGTTTTTGCAAGGCTTTCTCAATTAATTTTAGCGACGTATGTGAAGAGTGACCGTCGTAAACCAAGACCGCAGGTCTTGCCTTCGGAATCGCTTTAAAAAACACACACTCGAAATAGTTCTCAAACGTGATCGTTTGCACCCATCTATTTTGAGTGGTAACATACCAGGAAATTCGTCACTACTGTTAGTTGTCCAAGAATCCCACACATTTTTCCCTTTGAAAGTAATCAGTGGGGGCAATTCGTCCCCTACTGCACTTCCACCAAGTAAGACGGCTAAATTCTCTATACTCGGCCTTGCAGTAACCCGATGGGCCGTGGATCCTTTTTCTCCAAACACTTTCACTCGGGATGGATCCAAACAGAAACTTGTCCCGTCGACATTATAGATACGTGAAGGTGGAATACCCGTGGTAACTTTGTTGACTAATTTTAGGTTATCTGAAATAACCCAGACAACCAAATTGTACGTATATTGAAAGTTGTTTTCCTGATATACAAACATACATGTAAGCAATCAAATCGTATAGAATGCAAAAATATGGCTTATACGTGCAAAAGTGGAGGCCATATATGTGCAAATTTTAATGTTTTCTCAAACGAGTTAATTTGGCTTCGTATACGAATTCATCTGTAATAACAAATTCATTTTAAAAAGTCTAACGTTGTAAATCCGATTTAGTTTGTAACACTGTATGATGGATAAACGACACATCGTATATAAGTCGGAAATTTGCACTCTATACGATTCAAATTAAACCTTCGACCTAAAATGTAGAAATATACGATACTATCTGAACACTGTTATACGACTTCTGGTTGTCTGGGAATGAACGGGTCGACATTTCTTTTACGAGCAATTTCTACCGCTTGTAGTTTCTTCTTAGATAGTTTGTGGCGTCGCATAAATCCTCTAAAAAGTCGCTACCAGGAAAACAATTCTTAAATGGAGTTTTCAGTCCACTGGGTTTAATGTACTGGCCAACTGTCAAAAGGATCTCTTGTTTGGAAAGTTCAAAACCCCACTTTTCCTTCCTGGGCAGCTAGCTCGGGTTCAATCTCCTATGGTATTGCCGTATCTCTCCCTGGGTAGAGTTCTTTGCTCCACGTCTTCCTTTCAGCCGGTTATTCAACGTAGATACCGGTGCGTGTGTGTGTGTGTGTGTGTGTGTGTGTGTGTGTGTGTGTGTGTGTGTGTGTGTGTGTGTGTGTGTGTGTGTGTGTGTGTGTGTGTGTGTGTGTGTGTGTGTGTGTGTGTGTGTTTGTGTCCAACACACTTCCAGATTTGGAAATTTTAAATTTCCAAACCAGGCACGTATTTAGTATTATTTGAAAATAAGATTATTGTTGTATAGTTATAATCATATAGATCTCACCCATGTCCGCCTCCTCAATCACACTATCTTGTTCATTTGTAAAAATAAAAAATTTCGACGTTGATTAGTAATTGATTTCATGCACTCGCGATTAAATATGCGCAAACCGCCTGTTAGATATGCAACCTGCATAAAAAAACTCTGTACACCCCGTGGTGAATGCACCTAAAATTATGGTCAAGGATTTCAACTGCCCATGCGCGTTGTTTTCATTTGCTGCTTCGGAACGGCCAGCAAATGGCCGTTCTCTACATTGCACTAGTCTTCTTTTTTTTTCACTCCACACTCTGCCAACAATGCAAATCCAAGCTATGAGGCGGCTCTATAGTCTATATCGAACTTCAAAACTGCTAATAATCATCGATTTAATCGCGATAAAGCGGAAAAACACTCTAACATAATAATTTATGTCCGGGTGTCACAATACTAGCACTAATAAACAAAACTAAGCTGATGTAATTCTTCTTGCGGTTGCGGGGGCGAAGAACAAAAACAAAAATAAACGAGGAAATATTACCGACATTCACACATTTCGAGAGTAAATCGATTGTATTCACTATGGCTTACACAATGCACGCAGAGATTTTATGATTTCACTATTAGTTCAGGTTAAATAACGAATTATTGATTGATTTTTTTTTCGTGAAAACGACGCAGCAAAACAAAACACGCCATTTTCGAAGCACGGCTTGCTGCGATCTCCTGTTGTAGTTTTGCATGGCTGTGTCTAAATATTCAGAAAATACGTGGAATTATAGTGAAGTTTTGAAACTATCTTGAAGTTTTGTTGTTTGCTATATATGTGAAGTGAATTTATTATAAACCGTGGATATAAACGCATGGTAAAGTCATGACAATTTCGTCCATTTTGATTATATTTTGGTGTATCTAGTGCCTTATTGTAATACGAAATTATGAGTTATGCTGTTTTATGTGAAAATAGATAAGGTATCATTCCATTAAAGCTATAGTTTTGAAGATTTGAGCACATTTATTGAGCGGGTCATTCTACCCCACCAGTGCATTTTGTACTGTTCTCCCGTATATGAAGCACACATTCGCAGACAGACTTTTAAGTGAAAACCAAATTAAGCGATAACTTTTTGTAAATTTTCAAATTGAAAAAAAATGAGCAATCGCTTGCTCATTAGCGCCGCGTACATCTTTTGGTCATCTGCTATCATGTCAAAATATCTTGCCGACGTTCGCCGAATGCCACCCGATATTGACACTTTTATAAACGTCATAGACATGGCGGCACTTCGATGGACGCCTCGCCTTATCGGTGCAAAAATAATGAAACATTTTTTTTTTTTTTTTTTTTTAATCTTTATTTTACGTCGGCCTATTTCCTCACATGGTGACAATCACCGACGCCAGGAAGACGACTCCACCACCTGGACCCTACCTAACGACTCATGAATATGAACCGGGACCAACGGCTTTACTTCCCTTCCGAAGGAAGACGTGACCAGATTTTTTCGCCTCAGAAAAACCACCGGCGTCGACTGGGATTGAACCCAGACCCCAGACCACCGACGCCGGCTAATGAAACATTTGCTAATTGCTATTTGCTTATTGTTATTTGATAATTTCTTTTAAATTGGCGGTTATGGAATTTTACACACGCTGAGATTCAAGTTTGAATGGCTGTGATAAATTTTTGGACAAGTTCCATCAAAAAGCTGGCCTAGCAGGGCCTAACCGCAAAATTGGCTTAAATTAGGCTCACAAATGAGCTCGAAAAGACATCTCACATTTTGTTCCATTTCAGTCAGTTTTTAGTCACACATTAGCCATTGCGGAACTTAATTTTAACCAAATAGTATAACATGTTGAACTAATGTTGGGCTCACGCTAGACGAACGTGTCCTGATGGAAGATGAAAGCGACTTGTCACAGCAAACAACACCAAGAAAAATATGAGAGAAACAATTTTCTCTTTTTTTTTTTTTTGCGTAAAAAAAAAAAAAAAATGCAAAATTCCATATAGATTTTTTCCAATCAAAATGTGTCGGTTTTTATTCAAGTATAACTTGTCACTTCCCCCAAATTTACTCTGATTACTCAGAGGTTTCTCAGATTATTGTGATTACTGATGATTACTTATGATTACTCATGATTATTCGTGATTACTCAAGATTACTCATGATTATTTGATTATTACTTATGATTACTTGCGTAATTATTTGATTACACAGTGATAACAAAGGTTATTGTGATTACAGATGATTACTTATGATAACTCATGGTTACTCATGATTACTTGATGATTACTTATGATAACATGCGTGATTCTTGATTACTTCCCTTAAATTGGACATTGCTACCCAAAAAAAAGGGTTATTTACATGACTATTTAGGATATCTTTATTCACGGTGTTAGTCGAAACCAAATGTCAAACCGTCAAACCAAAACAAAATCGCAAGCAATTTCGCGCCAAATTTCACGTGATTCCGGTTATTTTAATGTTGAAAAGTAAATGCGCAAACGGATGTACTCAAGAATCACGAAGATTGTTAAATCTATCAAACGCTAGGTTTTGGTGTTAAAAATTAATTGTCTCGTAATACGGGTTTATTTGAGGAACAATCTGGTGACCCTAGTGGACTAGGGATCCTTTACAGTGATAACATTGTAATGAGCATGAAAAATCAAGAAGATTGAGCCGTCGAACTAATAGTTTTGATATTAAATTTGATGTGTTCTATAATGCAGGTATCTCTGGACGACATTTCGAGAGCCACCAATGACCAGGCTGATAAATTGTTTTTTTCCGACCTAAAATAATCATGAGCATGAAACACCACTAAGACTGAGCCGTGGAAATTTTTTTTTTACAAAAAAAAAAAAACACATACGGGTTTCTGGCGACCGGGGCCCGAGACCAGGATGGCCAATGGTTTATTTTTGACCTGAAATAATCTTGGGCATGAAAAATCGAGGAGATTATTCCGTAGAAATCATGATTTTGGTGCAACAATTGAATAGTTCTCATAACGGGTTTCTCCGGAGGACATTTCGAGGGCCAGAGATGACCAGGGTGGTCAATGGTTTATTTCCTACCTAACAAAATCTTGATCATAAAAAATCATAAAGATTGAGCCGTCGAAAACCTAGCACATAACCTGAAAAGTCATAAGTAATCATCTGTAATCACAATAACCTTTGTGATCACTGTGTAATCAAATAATCACGCAAGTAATCATAAGTAATCATCAAGTAATCATGAGTAATCACGAATAATCATGAGTAATCATAAGTAATCACAATAATCTTTGTAATCACTGAGTAATCAGAGTAACTTTGAGGGAAGTGACAAGCAATCAATGCGGTTGGAAACCCCTTGATATATAGTGTCTGAAGCTTGGTCTGAAGTAGTGTACACGCTAAGAAAAAAGTACCTAGAGGAGCATTTAAGTGTGGGAAGTCAAAGTTGGGTATAATCATGTTTACATAGCGTTGGGTACATTAACTTACATTTGGGCAAAATTCTACCTTAAAATAAGTAATTTGTACCCAACGGTAGGTAAACATGATTATACCCTACCTTGGCTTCCCACACTTAACTGCTCCGTTGGGTACTTTTTTCTTAGCGGGTACTGTATAGCGTGTCGGATGCGCAATATTGCGCATTACTTCCGACATTATATATAACATATAGAACAAGTGTAAAATCGAAAGAATTAAATCAGTTTCCAACTGTTTACTGGTTTGATTACCATTGATTACCATTGATTACCATTGATTATTTATGATTACTTATGATCACTTATAATTACTTATGATTATTAATGATTAGTTATGATTACTTATGATTACTTAGGATTATTCCTGATTTTTTTATCAATGATTTCTTTTGATTATTTATGATTAGTTTTGATTATTTCTGATTACATATAATTACCTATAATTACTCCTGATAATTGTGATTACCAACGATTATATGATTACTTTGCGGAAATAAAAGTAATATCTGATTACTTGTCACTCCAAAACTTGTTGGAAATCCCTTGCACACAGCCTATTGGCTAAATGAAATGAATAATTGATGTCATATGCACTTTTTAAAAGTCAGTCTTGCATCGGTAGGATCTTTGGACTTGTAAAAAATACATCCTTTATTTACCAAAGGAATGTGCAAAGTTTCATCCAAATCGAAAAAGACCTTACCTAGTTTTGGCTATTTCGGTCGGATTTTTCCTTGAAATCTCCTCTATTCCATTGCAATGGAGGCCCTTGGTATTTTACTTGAGAGTGACTCGAAAATTTTCTTGCTATTCTCAAGGAGAAGATAGATATAGATTTCAGCGCTTTTCAATTCGATTGTTCCTAAACTTATGACAACCACCGACATTAAAGCTGGTCAGAAACCAACACGAGAATCCTTCTCATAACACGAATCTACTAGCAGGAACCATATTAAAGCTTCTCGCACCACCCCACGCATACAGAATCTACTTGGGATTCCCAACGTATCTCGTCCCAAATGAATCGATCAGAATGTCAAACGTCGCCACACATCACAAACCCAAAAGTCAAGACACCAAACCATAATGCTTTAATTACGACGCCTTATTTCTCCTTCCCCTCCATCTAGGTTTCTCGCTTTATATAATGCTTCCTCCAAAAAACAGACTCCTTCCCGGCATTGGATCAAATGTTCGGTCCTGTTCACCCCAATCATATCGCATGTCTTCCTGCACATCATTGACCGACAGACCGACCGGCCAATCCTACTGACTGACCATCCCAGCAACACATTGAACCGCTTTCTTTCGACCACCCGACGATGGAGGAAGTAGGAATCGCAGCATCCAATATCTGACCCGCATCGCACCACCCACAGCCACTAAAATCCACCGAGAACCGGGCAGTGTGTGCCGAACAAAACAGCAAGAAAGGCAGCAAAAGTTCATTCAACTGTTTTTGCTGTTGCTTCACCCGGTCCTAATTGATGAAAACCCAGGGCTTCTCGTGCATTGTTTGGACAGCGCCTGGTCGCTTATCGGATTGGAGTTTGATTTGATTGAATTTGAACTCGGATGAAATGGAATTTTCTGTTTTTTTTTCTTCGTTGTTCCCTTCTACGAGGAAGAAATGTGACAGTATTTTTGATTGCGATTTTCCGAAGCGTTGCACGCGAAATTGGGTTTCGGACTAACATTCATCTTCTGGCCTTCTTCGAAGTAATAATCACGCTAACATAAATCCTTTCGGTATTTTTCTGGCTATGCCAAGTGGAATTTATTAATCATAGCTGGAAATTAATCGCACTGTACTTCGTCTTTGCCTAAGCCATCCAGTACGATATGATCCAGCTGGCGATGGAGGCTGTCTTCGGTGCCTTGAGCCTCTCGGAAGTACGTCGTCAGTTGGAGTTCGTCCAGTCGTTCGTAATCCGCTTCATCGCCAAGAGGAACGAAGCCACTTAGTTCACAGAAGGCCACATTAAATGGGGACACCTGTTTGTTCTCACACGGCCGCAAGCGGGGGTAAATCAGTACTCGAAGGATGTCCTTCGAGCTGTCCCACGTGAAAAACAGATTGTGAGCGATGTTGTTCGATAGAAAAGTGGCAATTAGACAGTAAATTCGCTGGGTAAACTGAGCCGGGGAAGTATCTGGTTGAAGAAGGAAACAGTATGCCCTAGCTGGATGGTTGTCCAAACGGAAGAGATGATGGGCCAAAGCTGTGACGGGCTAAACACAAAGATCTAATGAAATTCAAACATGATTGGAAGAACATTTCCGCTCACTTACCGCATCTTCCACATAGAGCTTATGGGCGATTAGCATCAAATGGAAATGCAAATGGTTAACGGAAGCCAATGCACCCGGGCTGTTGTAACCAATGCGATAGTTCCGATCTTCGAGTCGCAACATAAGGTTTACCACAGCTTCCAAACTGTCCTTGGTCAAAACTTGCGGCAAGTTTCGATCCCGATCGGGCACCAACAGCGTGTGATACCTTGTCAGTGGGCTGTCGTTGATCAATATTGACATCAAGCAGCCTCCACATCGCACTTCGAGCATCACCTCTCTGGCATCAACTTTATTGAAGTTGAATCGAGCGTGGTCGAAGGCAGGCACAACACTCGCCAAAATGTCCGGCTTGCGGCGTGCCGTCGTACGTTTACGATTGAGCTGAAATGTTTCAAGTTACGTGCGTTTAAATGTTTCACTTGCATGCAACATCGCGCTGCGAGCTATTCTCTCATACTCACCTGCAAGAGAAACCGACATCTCCCGTCGTCGGTGACTCGCTCCCGCTCGATTGACAGCTGGTAGCGAAAAACTCCCTGCTTCGATGGGTCATCGTGAAGCTCCGTCCAGCGGGATTCGATGATTTGCTGTAGATCTTTGATGTCCTCTAATTTCGGGATCGATGTGGATGACATTTTTTTCTCTGATATCACAAACAGGTTACGTTTTCCGGGGGTAAATTCACGGGTTTTATCACAGATACGAAGCGGCACGTCTGTTGTCATCGACGTTATGATGATAACAACGCGTAAATTGCGGAGAGGCTTCGCATCGTGCTCTCGAAAACTATTCTCACGTGTTGTTCTCTTGTTGTCATTTGGCGGGTTGGTTGATTTTGCAGTTTACTTGACTGAAATTGAGCAGAAGTAGGTTTATCATTTATTTTTATTGAATGGAACTTCTCAACTGAAAAGCACTACAATGTATTGCATATGCACTCTGAAACTTATCAAGTGGTGAGGCATTGTAGTGCATTTGGATTGAGTTTCAACTGTTGAGCTCAATTAGCCTTCATCATAAATATTGCATTTAAAAAAAATGATTCCAGCCTAACACAATAATTGAATGGTTAAAATTATTATGCAAATTATTTGTAGAATTCAATAAATTATTCATTAAATTTTACATAGGAGCTCATAACGAGTCAATTTTAGGTAATTTTATTCCTATTTTCAAGCCGGTTAACTATAAAGTTTTTAATTTCGATGTCATTTAACGCAAGTCACCTTTTCTTGGAATAAATCGCCATTTTCAGCTGCTTAAAGCAAATATTCAAATCATAATGACATTCCGGAAGGGGAAGCTTCCTCGGAATCATCATACCTGACCGAGGTTTACAGCCTCGGCCATGGTTGCTCGTTCCGTTATTCTTTGGCGATTCTGCTGCTGCTTCCTTGGTACTGCTGCTGCTCTGGGTCCGTTAATCGTAGCGTTTGTCACAAGAATGATGGCTACACGTTTAGGCAGCCTTTATTAATACCCTACGTCGGTGCTAGCCAGAGTTGAAAATTGTGGAATTTATATTTTGAATATCACTTCGAAATACATCTCAGTGCAAAAATGTAAATGGTATTCATTTCCTTTTATTCTGATGTACGTCACTACGAGTTGACGTATCGTCGAAATTCTTATTATTGATTTGCTTTGTTGTTATTCTTTTCATTCTGTATGCGTGAGTTCTTGCTGTTCATCCAAAATTGTCAGTTTTAGCTCTCTCTCTTATCCATTCTCTAAACAGAATAATCACTTCATTTTGCAATCAGTGAATACGAATTTAAAAAACTCACAGTCATTTAGGCACACTGATTTTTTTCACCAGTTTCAGCGTGGCCGTGTGCGCAGAGAAAAGCGGATCTACGTCACTCAACATTTTTGGCGATAGGCTTATCTCGGTGACTCCTCTAACGCTATGTGCAAATGTTCTTTGCTATTGATTTCACCAGTTTCGAATGTGCTGCACAGTTTCTTAGAATCCGATTGATTATTAATCCTATATTACTCATCTACTCCATCATCACCTTACAATGGCCTCGACTTATGGACAAAACAGTAAGAAACGCCATCGATATAACGTCCACGTTTTATCTGATCCCCCCCCCCCCCCCCTGTCCCCCCTTTTCCCCCCCCCCCCCCCCCCCCCCCCCCCCAAAAACCCAAAAATTATTAGAGAGATTATTTTCAATTCCCAATCTAAAAAAACATTTTTCTCCCCTTATTGCCAGATAATTTGAATTTTTTTTTTTTTTTTTTACCCAAAACCAAAATGTGACCTTAAAATGGCAAGAGCAGAAGAAGATAAAGCAAAAATCATTACCGTAAAGGGCGAACACGAAATTATTGCGACACCAAAAATGTCATGCCAATTTTCTTATAATGTTTAGAATCAAACCAAAATTTTAGGGTAGTTTTATACATATATTTACTTCAAAAATCAAAAGAAAAGTCAATCGATGGAGCCTTGAGTGTAAAATTGAACGCATTTTTGCTTGATGCCCTCCATCAAAGTCTTTACAGTGTCATCCGGTACCAGTTTCTCAGTTTTTTTTTCCATTTTCTTAACATGTCCTTCTCGTCTTTGACTGTCTTCTTGCTCTTCCGAAGTTCCCGCTTCATCATTGCCCAGTACTGCTCCACCGGGCGCAGTTCCGGACAGTTTGGCGGATTCATGTCCTCTGAAACAAAATGGACAGAATTGGCCTCATACCACTCCAGGACACTTTTAGAATAGTGGCATGATGCCAAATCTGGCCAAAATAGCGGAGCTTCGTCGTGCTGCTCCACGAACGGCAAAAGGCGCTTCTCGAGGCACTCAGATTTGTAGATCTCGCCATTTACTGTGCCCTTTGTCACGAAAGGCTCACTCCTCAGTCCGCAAGAGCAGATGGCCTGCCAAATGAGATATTTGGAGGCGAACTTCGACATTTTCTTCTTCTTAAATTTGTCGTCCACATAGAACTTGCTCTTGCCGGTGAAAAACTCCAACCCCGGAATTTGCTTAAAATCGGCTTTTATATACGTTTCGTCGTCCATCACACAGCAGCCATATTTTGTCAGCATCTTCTCGTAGAGCTTCCGTGCCCGAGTTTTAGCCGTCGATTGTTGCCGCTCATCGCGGTTTGGGAAGTTCTGTACCTTGTATGTATGTAGTCCAGCTCTCTTCTTTGCATTCTGGACGTAGCTCTGCGACATGCCGATCTTTTTAGCCAAATCACGGCTTGAGACGTTGGGATTTGCTTTAATCATCTGCTTCACCTTTCCCTCCGTCTTTTTGTTCTCCGGTCCCGGTTTTCTTCCAGCTCCTTTACCGTGGTCCAACGTCAACCGCTCCTGGAACCGCTTCAACACTCTGGAGACGGTTGAATGGTGAATGTTCAACATTTTTCCCAACTGCCGGTGCGACAGGTCAGGAAATTCCAGGTGTTTGGAAAGAATTTGTTCTCTCGACTCGCGTTGGTTCACCTCCATTTTCGTTGAATCGAAAAACACGACTTCGAGTTTGACAGCATGTAAACAATACACATCAATGAGAAAGTGTGCAAAATTTGGTTGATTTTTACCCAATGGTAAAAAAGTTATGCCCTGTTGAATGTGTCGCAATAATTTCGTGTTAGCCCTTTAATAGTTGTTCAGTAGGTTGAAGTTGTGGAAAGATGGACAATGAATTTATTATTGATTCAGTTCGTGTTGCGTCAGTAAAGTGAATTTGAGTTTTTTCAACTCTGGTGCTAGCTGTGTTAAACTTTTGCTTCGCTAGCCAATGACATTTCATTTTCACACTGCCTAATTTTTTGTAACCATGCATCATGCTCACATGATTCTACTCAACTTAATTTAAATATTATTCCATACACACTCTATTTACCACACATACTAATGTAAATCCATTTGATCATCTTCCTCAAATTGACATTTAACCGGTTCAATGCGGATTTTTTTCTACACCGTATTTCAACATAATTTACGGTCTACATGCTTGAACAAGTGATAAAAACCATTAAAAGGATAAAATTTGCGAACAAATTTTTTTTCTAAGTTGTTCTAGACCTTCCAAACAATCGTTGAGCTTGCTGTTCTGCATGATCAATATGGAGATTTACGATGTTTTGACGTTACTATTTGTTGGAAAAGCTCCACGGAGGACCATAACACCGTAATAGGCATATAATAGTATTTCTAAAACACCTACGATACTCCAAACTATTCTTGAATCTACAGGGTTCTACTTGACCAAGGCTATTATCTTATGATCTACATGATCAAGGCTATACTTATGAGTTGAAATAGCCCCACGGGACATCATAACACTGCAATTTTCACGTTTTCAAAGGTTAAGTCGCTTAGAACAGTGTGTCAGCCACGATATCTTACACACTAGACGAATATGTTTAATAACTGCGGCACTTTGATTTTCAATCCATACCACATGTGTGGTACGCTGAGGAATACATTTGACAGTTGAGCTTATAGATATAAGAAACCAGCAACCTTGCCAATATGCATTGCCTGGTTGCCAGGTACAGCAGAAAATAACAAATCGGCACCTTCGGCACACCTCGGGAACTCCCAAAATACTCGGTTAAGGGTTGCTTGCCTCGAGTTTTTCGAGTGTCCTACACTTCCTAAGGCCTAGGAAGTGCAGGACGTTCGAGAAACTGGCGACAAGCAGCCTAAAAACCGAATCTTGGCAAAACATTGTGGAACAGGTGTGGTTTTGATGGGGCATAGGATCAGGACTGGGTGTAACCACCTAGCCCACTGCGTCTTGTATCAACCAGAGTCGAGGCAAACACCATTTTTGCGAGATTGTTGTCCGACATTCTAACAACGTGCTCCGTCCATTGTAACCTTTCAGCTTTTGCGACTTTCTAGATACTTGGTTCGATATAGAGTTGCGCCAGCTTGTGGTTCATTATTCTCTTCCGTTACCCGGTTTTCACATATACCACCAAAGATAGTCTTGAACACACGTCGTTTGAATACTCCAAGTATTTACAAGTCCTTCTCAAGCATTGTACACGTTTTGTGTCCGTATATAATTACCGGTCTTATCGGCATCTTCAACATGGTACACTTAGTACAGGGATGAAGTTTACAAGACCTCAGGGTTTTGTGGAGTCCATAGTAAGCATGATATTTGGAAATAATGAGTTTTGGAATTTTTCTGCAGCAGTCGACTTCACCAATGAACTGAGTTACATAAATTTTTCAACCACCTCGAACCCATCACCGTCGATTGTAATAGATGATAGGTCATAGATAGACCTAATGCGAGCTCTGTCACATTCGGGTTTTCAAAGGTTAAGTCGCTTAGAACAGTGTGTCAGCCACGATATCTTACACACTAGACGAATATGTTTAATAACTGCGGCACTTTGATTTTCAATCCATACCACATGTGTGGTACGCTGAGGAATACATTTGGCAGTTGAGCTTATAGATATAAGAAACCAGCAACCTTGCCAATATGCATTGCCTGGTTGCCAGGTACAGCAGAAAATAACAAATCGGCACCTTCGGCACACCTCGGGAACTCCCAAAATACTCGGTTAAGGGTTGCTTGCCTCGAGTTTTTCGAGCGTCCTACACTTCCTAAGGCCTAGGAAGTGCAGGACGTTCGAGAAACTGGCGACAAGCAGCCTAAAAACCGAATCTTGGCAAAACATTGTGGAACAGGTGTGGTTTTGATGGGACATAGGATCAGGACTGGGTGTAACCACCTAGCCCACTGCGTCTTGTATCAACCAGAGTCGAGGCAAACACCATTTTTGCGAGATTGTTGTCCGACATTCTAACAACGTGCTCCGTCCATTGTAACCTTTCAGCTTTTGCGACTTTCTAGATACTTGGTTCGATATAGAGTTGCGCCAGCTTGTGGTTCATTATTCTCTTCCGTTACCCGGTTTTCACATATACCACCAAAGATAGTCTTGAACACACGTCGTTTGAATACTCCAAGTATTTACAAGTCCTTCTCAAGCATTGTACACGTTTTGTGTCCGTATATAATTACCGGTCTTATCGGCATCTTCAACATGGTACACTTAGTACAGGGATGAAGTTTACAAGACCTCAGGGTTTTGTGGAGTCCATAGTAAGCACGATATTTGGAAATAATGAGTTTTGGAATTTTTCTGCAGCAGTCGACTTCACCAATGAACTGAGTTACATAAATTTTTCAACCACCTCGAACCCATCACCGTCGATTGTAATAGATGATAGGTCATAGATAGACCTAATGCGAGCTCTGTCACATTCGGGTTCCTCCTGCCAACACATACTTGGTCTTCGACTTATTCACGTTTAATTCAACCTATTCTGACTCACGTTTCAACTTGGAGCATCAGCAAATCAATAATCGCCTATAACGTTCTTCCGGCAATGTCTTTGTCGCCAGCAAAACCGATGAACTGGCTGGCTTTATTGAAAATCGTACACTGCTTTGTAAAGTGCGCACGTTTCATAACACCCTCTAGCGGAATACTAAACAGGAGGCAAAGCACATCATTTTGTTGAAATCGTCTGCATGTTTCAAATGAGTACGATATCTTCACACATCACTCACCGTCCATCTTAGCCTTGATCAGTATAGCCAGTAACCCATAAAGATCGAATCTCTTCTTCAGAAAACTGTTTGGAATAGAAATCTGCCTTGCTAAATTGACTAAGATTTCTGTCCAACTCCCTACGAGCATCCTAGGACGTCATATTACTTTTCGCATTAGTGGTATCCTCGTTGAAAATTCCCAGAAATTTGGGTCAGTCGGGAGGTATTCCTTTCACCCTTTTCACATGAACGTAGCATCTTATGTTCCTTTGACCATTGGTTCTCCGTATTTCAGCTTAGTGTTTTAATTATAATTTCTATGTTAATAATTGAAAATCATCTATACGGAACACAAAAAGACTTAACATATTACAGAAAGCACAACACTTTCAGAATTCAAGAAGTGGCAGTCGAATATGTTTACGGTTGATCGGTAAAGGGACCTTAATCGATAATGCAACCAGAGCACTGCTCTGTACCTTAACTCCCTGTACTCTCAGAATGAATTGTTGATGTCAAATGGAAAACATGAAAGATTCCTTGTTTTAGAAACCCTGTGAGCTTTTAGGCATTTTGCAAATCCTTATAGTGGTCTACATTAAAAAGCCTGGGTTGCCAGAGAAGCGATTCGTCAAAATTGAAAAATCGGTTATCTGTTCTTCCAGTAGGTCCGATCCAACAAACGATCTATGGATCTCTATCTAAAGGGTTAGGTTTCACCTCTTTGGTTCTCCAGGCTAGTTAGTGTAAATTACTTCTTCTAAAATTTAATTTATTACATGGGCGTTGCAATCCGCTGATATTGTTTTGAGGTTCGTTCAAACATTAATATGACAAATTCCAGAACATACTAAGTATCTTGAATCCTACAACCCTTCGAAACTAATCACACCCCCAATTTTCCCGACTTCCAGATTATCTCCGACTACTGCAAGAACCACCATCTGTACAAACCCTTCTCGCACATGGTGATTGACCTATTCAAGGAAGTCGTCGCGTCCGTATCCACTCGCATCGAAGTGAAGCTACCCAAGCAGAAGACTGAACCCTACGAGGAGCACAAGTATGCCTTCAAACCCATTTCCTGCCATGTTCTCCCAAATCACTCAATTGACCGTTCCTCCCATTGCAGAAGCGACACCGATTCCGGCCGCAGTTCAGATCATGGCGAGCTGGAAGTGCATCGCAAGCGGGACAACTTCCAGCAGCCACCTCCACCACCGGCGCCACCATCGGAAATCAACTACGGTATCACCATCAGCGGACATGACCTGGAACAGGCCCGGTACTTTGGATCCACCGCTAACCTTCGAGTGAAGCGAGCCGAACCGGACGAGAACAAGTTCCGATCGTTACCCAGGCCATCGGACTCGACCAAGCTGGAACCGGTGCGGAACTACGCCACTATTGGATACTCTAAGAGCATTCGCGCCGGAGTTGGAACGGAAGGTGATCCCAAGAAGCTACACATCGTTCGAAGAAGGCATAATGCGGAGATGATGAGGAAGAGGAACGACGCACGGAGGAATACGATCGACGTAACTATGGTAGAAGTCAAAATGGCCGAGGTGCAATTGCAGCAGCAGCAACAGCAACGGCAGATGGGGACACAGGGACGTTTGCAACGGAGTCAGACCCGGCTGGTGCCGTCCAAGTCGACGACGCAGCTAAATCTAATCGACGGGGGAAACGACTTTCAGCGAAAGATTGACGAAATGAGCTTCAACGCTACGTCGATGCCAAGTTTGTGTCGAGGCTTCTATTAGTCATAGGGTACAGGTGCTAATTTTGGGTTAATTTTTGCAGATCTTGGAGCCCCACTGGTATCGGTGCAGCAGACGGATCTCCTATTCGCTGAAAGACGGAAGGAAGATTTCTCCCTCGGGCGATCCAGTAGTCGAGTGGACTCCTTTGAGGAAGCTGGGAGAGGTGCGCCTGAAGTCAACCATGGACCGGAGTTTGTCCGGAATGCTTTTGCGACGCCAAAAGTCATTGACCTTACCGATTCCAAGGTACAGATCGGCTAACGAATTGTGGAAATCATTTTGAAAATTTCATAACTTTTGCAGACTCAACACCGTCGCACGGTAACGATTCTTCTGCTGAACGGATCCAGAGTGAATGTCATCTGCAATCCCACAACCACCGTGGCTAAACAAGTCTTTGAGGCTATCCTACGATTGGAGAAGCTGTCCGAGAACTTCTTCCTCGGGTTGTGCGCTTTAATTGGTGGTGATTTCGTTTTTCTTCCAAATGATCTCAAAATCTATAAGGTACTGACTCTCTTATTTGAATATGTCAATCAATTTTTCATCGCTCCAATCTTGCCAATCAAACAGGTTGCTCCGCAAATTTGGGTCAATACATCGAAGAAATCTGCGACGCTCGGTGATAACGTTGTTTTCACCCTCTATCTGAGGCTAAAGTTCTTCCTGCCGACGTTACGAGGCGTTAGGTAAATATCGAGAGCTTTCTCAGCAAAATCGAAGCTTTTATCCATTCGCATTATCACCCACAGCTGTTCGGAATCTCGCCATCTACTATATCTGCAGCTGCGCAAAAGCATCCTGGAGCGGCAGATTCTCTGCTCCGAAGACGATTTGATTGCATTGGGAGGGCTTGCTCTCCAGGTGGAAGTCGGAAGCTTCAAGGAAAATGTGCGTTGAATTATGTCGTTGAAATATTTCAATCCCGTTTCTAACTGTCGTTTCTAATTTGGGGTTTTCAGATGAAATACACGGAGTATTTTACGATTTCGCACTACCTGCCGGAGGAAGTCTACCGGAAGAAGAAGGAACTGGCCAAGTATTTGCGGAGTTCACACTTTTGCAAGCGCGGTCTGCACCAGCTGGAAGCTGAGCATAACTTTATCCGTTACGTGCAGGAGCTGAAGGAGTACGGGCTGCATCTGTACAGTGCCACGTGGACGACCGAGGAAAACATGACGCTCGAGGTGTACGTGGCGATATCGTTGAGTGGGGTGGCAATTTTCGAGAGGAATCTCAAATTCAATCCAAAAGGGGCGCAGCAGGAATTCAACAATGGGAAGAACTCCTACCAGCGGCATTTGTATGCGTTCTTCGATTGGTTGGAGATTGAGAATATTTGCTTCTCGAAACATGTGTTCTGCGTGGTGGTTCGTCGGACGGAGAGCTTGAATCCGAAGGACAAGAGTCGGGTCAAGTACAAGCTGAGGATGGACGGAAGGAAGTGAGTAGTATTTTGTATACAGCCATAGAAATTTCACGCTAATTAACTACCATCTGTTTACCAATATTCTCCCTCTTCTAGGAGCTTCTTCGCATTCAACCTAGCCTCGGAGCATCACAAATTCTACATGAAGCTTCGCAACTCGTTCGTCTCGATTAAAGCCCTTTCTAACGAGCTGAACATTCCGATCTTCGAACCCAGCCGTGTCGGACCAAGTCCGGTCGCCATTGATCCCAACAAACCCAAGCTGGACGTGGCCGACGTCGACGAGAAGGCAGCCTTCGACGCCAAACACGTTGACAAAATCGACAAACCGCTGAAGTCGACCGGTCTTCGGGTCCGAAATCTCAAGAAATCCATGCTGAACGATAACCGGCTGGCAAAGCTCCGCCAGAAGTTTCTTATCAAACGGTCCAAGTCTACGGTGGAGGGACCGCAACCGGCACTGAACCAATCGGTCGAGATCGCAAACCAGCAGAATCAGAACAAGGAGAACGAAAACCCGGACGTGGTTGGGCCGAGTGGGATCAGCATGTCACCGGATTGTTCACCGAAGACACCCAGCGTTAATCGGAATCGGGTGAAAATGGGAACGAAAGTGTTTTCGGCGCAATTTCTGAACAAGTCCTATGATAACCTCTACGAACAGGCTGGGATTGGGAGTGGAGCGTTGAGTGGGGCAAACTCTATTCAGAATTTAGCAAACAACAGTTTCAACGAGGATGATGAGCTGTACGTGGGATACGAGAAGAAGGTGGATCCGTTGCTGATCGAGAGCAGTGTGGACGATGCGATGTCAATGAAAAGCAGCATGGGATCGATGTATTTTATGGAGAAGATTGAGGAGAAATCGGTGGGCGGGAGTGAGGAGACATTATCACCGAAGGCTTGTGTAATTCGTGAGTATTTTCTGTCATTGAGAAGGACCGGAATTCATTAATAGGTGTGTTTGAATTTGCAGAATCGAGCATTCGCAGCGAGAGTGGACATTTTGACCTGCCGAATGAGACAATTTCCGACACGTTACTGGAAAAATTCAACAACCTAAGCTGCAGTGCGGCAATCAACGATCGGATCTTGACGTCGGTTATCGTTGTGAAAGATTTCATAAATCCAAACGAAAAGCGGAGCCAGGCGGAAGCTAAGGCAAGCATGCTATCTCGGAAGAGATCTTTCCTCTCACGAAGTCAAGAGTCAGTGCTGTTCCGGAACGGAGGTTCCCGATTGATGCCATTCGGAGGGGATGATCTGAGCTCGGACGGTGGAATTGCGGATTGTGGAAGTAGTGGTGAGGACGGTCGAGGTGCGAGGTACACCTTGGGCATCAGCATCGTGCAGGGATCGGATAACAATGTTTATGTGAAAGACTTGGTGTCGAATGGACCGGGAGGCCAGAGCGGGGGTTAGAATCGGCGATCAGGTTTGTCAATTTTTAGAGTACTTTGAATGAAAGTGGCTAACTCATAAACACTATTTTCAGATAATTGCCGTTGACGGTAGATCTCTCCTGAATCTGCCCTATAATGAATCCCTGATGATTCTGCAAAACACGGGACGTACGGTGGAGTTGGTTCTGTCACAAATCTACGTTCGGCCAGCGCTGAGCTCAAGCACCTTAAATATCCACCAATCGAGCAACAGTATCAACAAGATCGGCCAAGAGGACTTCTATCCATCAAAGCTGGACGCGGTTCGAATGGCCACCGCATCCGTTGCCAAGTCCAACAGCTTGTACATAAAAAATGGTACTCAAAATCAACAGCCGTATCTCACACATCCTCGAAAAAGTCCAGTGGCTAATGGCAAGACCTACGACGACATTGGACATCACTTCGATGCAATTCGAACTTTTTACCATCAGCACAGCCAGAGTCAACCAGATGACCGGAGAGCGCCCTTCAATCAACACCGGTACACGAAAAATGTGGCGGACATTCTGCGCACGAGAAATCGAGTCAACGAAAACCACGGTTGTGGTCCACCTGGAATGCTATCCCCCTCCAAGAGCATGCCCGATCTGCCAAAGGTAGTTTCTGACAAGGGTGCCAAATTCACCGATCTATTTTTATTCGCGCAAACATTCTAAAACATAACCATCTGGCAACCCCGATTCCTTAACTCTGATTCCATTGATCGCAACTAACTCAAACCCCTTCATTAACTGTCTCAAATTCCAGATCCTCCAAGCCTACACCAAACCGACCTCGGTCAGTCCAACTTCCTCCTCTCCCGGTGAGTCCAGCTCGTCTTCGTCGTCGACCTTGTCCTATGGATCGAACCGAACGCAGCCGAAATCTCTGCCACCTCCGAAGACGATGGGTCTTTCGCGAAAATACACCGGCCCTCTGCGCTTCCCGGTCACTCCGGTCAAAGACTGCATCCGCACCATTCCGGCCCATTCGAGCGGGAAGATCCAGCTGTCCCTGTCGAATGCCTCCGAAGACGGACAGGTGTTCATCTAGGTTAGAAATAAAACATATTTTTGCGCCCAGAAACCGCCACTCTTAAGCCAGTTTTTGCCTGCCCAGCTTTTTGTGAGTTTTACCTAGTTTAAGAAACTTTGTTTGTTTGTGTAATAGTAGATCCTAAGTTAGAGCAAGTGTGATTTTGGCTGTTTGTGTTTAAGCTTATATGTACATGTTAAAGTTGTTCTATTATCTTCCTCCCCACTGGTTTCATTCATCCGCAACCTAGCAAGTAGTTATGCATAGTTAGTGACTTTCTTTTCGCTCTCTACAGTATCGATTCAGCACTGAATAAGGACCGCGAAAGTGCGCACGAAAGCAAAATAATTATTAATTAAAAGTGGAAACTTTTTTTTCACCTCGATTGAATCATAATTTGTTGGTTCGCTGTTCTCATTATTCATCATCACTTCCCTGCTGCTGCCCTGTGTTTTATCATTTTTCTCCTGTTTTAAATTTTAATTCACTTCACTGGTTTAATGGCAAAAAAAAAAAGAAAAACTGTTGAAGAAACTTCTTTCTTTTGAATTCTTTTCTTCGGTTTGTGTAAGATTTCAAGCGTTTGCTAAGTTTGTTCATTCCGCTTCCGTTCTTGGAATTGAGTGTTTGCCTTCGTCAATATTGACACGCTGGTTGGTAGTTGTGTGCTTTTTCCTAGAAAATATTCGTTTCTCACCGAAGTTCATTAAGGCGGAAAAAGAAACTGCTTTGGACACCCGGTGGAGCCAACTTGATAGTTGATGTTTCTTGGACTGGGTGAAAGTTTGTGCCTCCCGCTTGCAGGTTGCTGAAAAGTTTTCCTTTTGTGAACGTTTGGGAAGGGGGAAATTTCCAGATGAGAAACTCGACATTTTCAACCGGATTGTTTCCCAAACTAAGTTTCATTGGCCTTGTAAGCAAATGATGGATTGTTTCTAATGCTGTGCTGGGCTGGGTTTGCACTTCCTTTCAGTTTACTTTATTATTCGGTGGTTCATTTTCAGCAACAAGAAGACATTTATTATAGGGTAGGTGTACTAGCTATACAGATATAACATATTTTCATAGCAGGATTGTAAATCGCTAACTTCTTACGTATGGTATGGCGTTTTTTTTCAAGGCTCAATCGCGATAGCTTTACAAAGCAGATATTTTATTGCTTTATTTTGGATAAATTGTATGACTTAATACAACCGCAGAGAGGCGTTCGACTTCATCTCATTTAACATGGCTTCCCTCAAGATATCAAGTAGCAATAACCTAAGGGCATCTTCAAAGGCGATCCAAATCGTGCATTGAATTTATTTTTTTAGACCAAACTCAAAAACATCGCTGCACCGGTGTTGTGAATTTTGTTTTATACTGGATCTATTTTGCATAATTTTAAAACGGGTACATGTTTTGATCTATTCTTGCAGCAATTTGGAACAAGAAAAATATCGTTCCAAAATACTACACGCTCTTTGATAATACCAATTATTGAGTAAAATTTCAGCTTTTACTAAACAATAACTCAATTTTATTGAGTACTAGCTAAACCCGGTGCGTGCGCTGCTACGCTTGCAACTAAATGAAGGAAAATTTAATATAACTGGCACGTTTGTGGTTTTTTTTTTCGAAATGAGTTTTTCTTTCTTGAATAAGCAGTGGTTCAAACTTCTATCAAAACATGCTTCTTACCCGAGAAATACACGTTTTGTGTTTAAGTAACCTGGATAGTTCTCATTTTTGGTAGAAATTTGTGTTTCATTTGTATGAGAGCCCTTCCTTCCAGAAGGGGGTGGTTTCTCAAATCACCATACAATTATTGCCCATAAAACCCCCCACATGCCAAATTTGGTTCCATTTGCTTGATTAGTTCTCGGGTTATGAAGAAATTTGTGTCTCATTTGTATGAGAGCGCCCCTTCCTGAGAGAGTAGGGGTCTCAAACAATCATAAGAACCTTCCCCAGCCCCAAAAAACCCTTCATATAATTTTTTACGTTGGTCGGTTCAGAACTTTCCGAGTCTATAAGGGTCTGAAAGACAGGCAGACAGACAGAAATTCATTTTTATGCATATAGAAATCCCCAGCAAACACAAAATCGTATATGATAGCGGATATAAGTAAAAAGTGGAGGCGATATACGTACATACATGCATTCATTTGACTACATGTAAAATGTACGTATATCGCCTCCGCTTTTCACTCTTATCCGCTATCATATACGATCATGTGTTTGCCTCCAAAAACCCCCATATGCTAAAAGTGGTTTCATTTACTTGATTAGTTCTCGAGTTATGCAGAAATTTTCTTTTTATTTGTATGGGAGCTCCCCCCCCCCCCCCCCTTCAAAATGGGGAGGCGTATTGAACTGCCATAGAAACATTTCTTGCCTCCAAAAACCTCAACATGCCAAATTTGGTTTCATTTGCTCAATTGGCTCTCGAGTTATGCTAAAAATTATGTTTCATTTGTGCGTTTTATTCAAAATATTCTTGGACTTCTTGGTACTGAACAGAAATTTAAAAGTACTTTGAAAGTATTTCTAGCACTCAAGAATAATTTACGAGGAATCATAGAACTCAAAAGTATTTCTAGATTATTCAAAGTACTGAATAGTGTTTAAAAGGAATACAAAGTACTCAGACGTGTTAAATGTGTACTAAACGTATTTTTTTTTATTAATCATTTATTTGTACAGGCTCAATCGAATCAACTTTACAGAGCCAAGTTTTCATATTTTTTTACATCATTTATCTTAAAACTAAAGTTAGGGGGATAGAACCGATTACTCGCGGCCGTCTCGAGGTTAATAGGAATAACAAATTACGGATGGGAAGATGGGTGGGAATTTAAAGTATGGTATACATAACACATTCATTTTAAATTCTAAATTGTCAAAAAACTTAAAACTATACAATGTATGGATTTCTTTTAACTTGAACATTTTTTTGAAAAAGAAAAAAAAACACACATACACAGATAAAAAAAAAACTTATAGTAAACATACAGGTTAAACTAACTACAATCTAATGCTAATGTTAGTCAAAAACACATAAATTAATTGCATATACTCCAAATCACGCAAAGCCAAAATATCTCGAATTGGCACATTTGGTTGTCTACCTCGAGCCCGAAGGGAATCATAAAGCTCCGATCTGACTCCACGATGCTCAACACAAGACCAAATAACGTGATCTGCGTCCTGATAGCCTTGTCCACACTCACAGAGATTGCTGTCGCTCATCCCAACCCGGTAGAAATGAGCGTTCAAAGAATAATGATTGGACATGAGGCGAGACATGACACGAATGAAGTCTCGTCCCACATCCATCCCCCTAAACCAAGATTTCTTCGACACCTTTGGGATGATAGAATGTTGCCATCGCCCCAAATCTCCTTTACTCCATTTATTCTGCCAGCTGACGAGTGACTGTTGACGAAAAATAGTAAAAAATTCATTGAAGGCGATTTGTCGATCACAAATATCGCCTTCTATAGCGCCCACCTTTGCAAGCGAGTCCGCTTTCTCATTGCCCAGAATTGAACAATGAGAAGGGACCCATACAAAGGTGATGATAAAATAACGCGAAGATAAAGCACTTAGAAGCTCCTGTATTTTCATGAGAATATACGAGGAGTGCTTTACCGGCCTCAAAGAGCGAATAGCCTCTATATAATTGAGGCTATCCGTGAAAATGAAGTACTGATCCGGTGTTAGTGAGGCAACGATTTCTAGTGTAAAGTTTATTGCCGCTAATTCGGCGACATATACGGAACAAGGAGCTTGAAGTTTACGATTGGCGCTATAAATTTCATTGTATATACCAAAGCTTGCTGACTCCTCTACCAATGATCCGTCAGTGAAGAACGATTTAGTGGAATCAACTTGGCCAAACTTTGCAGCAAATATCACAGGAGCAATCATAGGACGATGATGCTCTGGAAATCCACGAAGCTCTTGCTTCATGGATAAATCAAAATGAACCGAACTGCCGAAGTCGGAGAAGCAAACACAATTGGGAATATTCGGCGAAAGGGTTGACATCCTGTGTTATGTACCAATGGTACAAAGTCATGAAGCGAGTTTGAGGATTCAACTCGAGAAGCTTCTCAAAGTTTTCGATTACCTGGGGGTTCATAACTTCACACCTGGTGAGGAGCCGGAGAGACAATTCTGAAAATCGATCCGAGAGTGGCAACATGCCAGCCAGCACTTCCAGACTCATCGTATGAGTCGAGTGCATACAACCTAACGCGATACGAAGACATCGATACTGAATACGTTCCAGTTTGATGATATGCGACTGAGCCGCCGACTGGAAACAAAAACTAGCGTATTCCATAACCGACAAAATCGTTGTCCGGTACAACGTTAGAAGATCTTGCGGATCTGCTCCCCACCAGGTTCCAGTTATTGTGCAGAAAAAGTTTATCCTTTGCTGGCATTTTCGCTTCAGATACTCAATGTGGGATCTCCAGGTGCACTTCCCAAGTAACACCAGAAACATCTTCTTTGACAAGAATATAAGAAGCTTGTTTTAAAAAAGTCGTGAGGATAAAAAACTAAACATGTCTAGTCTTGAAAAAGTTTTGAGCATGTTTTTCCACACATATTCGGTTCAAACGTGGTACCAGAACAGCGAACACATTTTTGTTTTATTCGTGTTTGATCAACTTAAATTTTACTTCTTGAAAACATCGGTGACTGTTTGTCATCTTACCACTACGAACTAGCTTTACTCACTTTTGAGTATCAAAACTTTTATTGATTTGAGTCAAACGTACTGCATTTTGGATTGTTTGCAAATAGCGTGCATGCTAGATGTTTATAAATATGTTGATAGGTTGTATTCAAGATGAATTTTAAACATGTTTTTAACATCCTCATACAATTGTGAAATTATTCAAAATAGAATGTGAATCCAATACGGTAACGGCTGAAAATATGTTTATTTGAAATACTGGAATAAAAAAATCACTACCTAAGATGTAAGGTGTTTATTCAAATGTAACATAAAGCAACAGTTTGGGAGATTGTTTAGTATTTTTTATAATTTGTTATAATTTGCACAACATAATAGAAAAAATGCATTTGTATTTTTATTCATACTGACATTGCTCGGTTCAATTTCACAGCAAAAAATGCAGAAAAGAAAAAAAGAACATTTGAAAATCAAATGTGTTGCTAATGTTTTTACCCATACTGTAGACTTGTACTGTAGGACTGTAGACTTGGAATATCGCCATGTTGGCTTTTGTGAATTCCATAAAGAAATCTCACTAAAATTCAATAATTTATTCGGGGCACCTTCTACGTTTTTTAATCCAATCGATGGCGCACGAAATTAGGGAAGGTAAAACGGAAAGTTGCACTGCTAACCTTGAGCCGCACATACAATTTTGATACAACTTCCATGCGTACAGCACTTTTTATTTCATATTTGACAAAGTTATAAACAATAATCTTTTACGCGTGAAATACCGTTAGCTACGATATCGTTTCGCCATTAAAAAATCTTGTTTATTTTTTTTTTTACTTTGTGCATACCGTGCTTGCTTTGACAAAACATATTATTATGTTATAAACATGCTGTTGGAAGCATCCATAGAACATAATATTTGTCATATGGATGTACTACAAAACATCTGGTATGACCTAAAAGATGTTAAAAAATGCCACATTTATTGCGCTTTTTCGGTCATAGGCGTGTATGAAATTAAGTTATTGACGTTAGAAAAAAAAAAACATGAGCTTGGCCTAAAACGTGTATTATTAACATGAATATGACAAGTGGTGTTACTTGGGTTAGAATCGAACCAGACCCCAAGACACATGGAATGAGTTATCGGTGTGCCCCAAATTTGAAGCTTCGGTTGTGCTGGGTTATGCTTCCTTGAAAAAACTACCAACTCAGTTTTCTCCGTAGAGAATTCGATACCTAGCTCTAGAGCCCAAGTAGACAAATTGTCCAAGGTATCCTGTAAGGGTCCTTGCAGATCGACCCCATTGGGTCCCGTCACAGACACTACAGTACAGTTGTCACTTAGACAACCGTCAATGTCTTTGACATAAAAATTATACAAAAGGGGGCTTAAACATGATCCCTGGGGGAGACTAAACGTATTTGATAAAATTAGAAGCGTATTTAAAGTACTTAAAAGTACCTAAAATAATTTAATGAGTAATGAAAGTACTCAAAAAAAATAGATAAGTAAGTCAAGTACCTGAAAGTGATTGATTGATTTATTGATTTCCTTATTAAAAAGACAGAGTACTTGTAATTTATAAGTAATTTATCAGTCACGTCCGATGATATCAATATCGTATAAATGTAATGCATGTAAAAATGTAAATAATAATTTGCATTATATGACATTTTGTTTGGTACGCATTGCAATAAATGAAAAGATCAAATAAATGGTTGGTCATGTCGATTTGTTGTACTTTTAATTAAACTGTTGTAAAAATGTATTAAGATTTTTGAAGCATTAACTTTCATTTGATCATTATTTTTTCGATTTCAAGTATTTGAAGGAAAAGTTTGCAACATTTTTTGTTTGTTCTAGATAAGTTTTGCTGTTATGTATCAGATTTTGCTGGGCAGCTGAATTCGCAATCATTTTTTCTCAGTATTTGCCAGATGAAACTACAAAATTATCGATGTTCAATAAAAAATTCATAAAAATCGGTTAACTGAAGACTTGCAATCGGTTTTATGTTTTAGGTAAAGATTTTGTGTCTTCAACAATACATTTTGCATTGATTTTTCAACCAATTTACTACAAATTTAAACGTAATCTTTGCTACTACTGGTTGAAAATTTGCTCAAAAATGCAGTCTCATTTGCATTGGTTCCATAAACCTTGGCAGGGTTTTGGCAGTAAAAGGTTAAACGAATTGATGCAATAGAGAGCTGTTAATGTAAACCGATGAAATTAATCAATTAATTACCTTGAGCGTGGGCATGAAGGTATCCCTTACAATATTTGTCGCCCCAAACGATGTCATTTGGAAGCAATTGTTGTATTTTTGAATGTTCAACAGGAATTGTTTCGATACATTATCTGTTCCAGACACCAGTGTGTGCAAGGGCTCTGGTGGTGGATTCAGTGCTGGTAATTTGACCTTACCACTTGCACAACACAATCCGTTTGATTCCTTCGGAAACTTTAACGCCGGACAGACAACAATCATCGATCCAATGGCCACCGATGAGTCGGCAGCATAATCTTTTGCTGAATCGTAGCGGAATGCCAAGCGATCAAAAGCATTGGCCGATCGCCTGCTCTCTGGACGGTTCCAATTTTGTTGCTCTCTTGCGTCGGTTGAACGATGTTCTTCTATTCTCAATCGTTCTACCTCATTTTGCGATACGTAGGTTATTGACGTGCTTCCTTGCGTTGGGCCATTTTGATTCTCTCGTTGTTGGTTGGCTCGAATTTGCCTTTGTAAATTCGCATTCCGGGTACGGCGACCGATGTTAGTGCGTTTCACTTTTGGCATGGCTCGTTCTTAATTCGAATAATAAAAATTAACATTGAAGCACAGTTGATGAATGAATTTTAAAGAAAAGGTATATTTTACTATATACTAACCGATGTTGGCGATTCCGATGTATTCAATCACAACCAAGATAAAACGCGGACAACTGAAAAATACATCACTTTATTGATTGTGTTTAATGCAGAGACCGAAATTATCGCCTACTTGAGAAGATAAACGTCCTTTTTCAACCGCTTGGAGAGACAGATGAGAATGTGAGAAGCGAGAGACTATTATACGCTCACAGCAGTTTTCGCGAGAAAAGCAACGGCGATTTATAATTTTCGGAGAGCATGAGTAGCTGATAAATCGTTTCTTTTTCAGTGAATCCTAGATGCCGATAATTATTTTTCACATGCTTTTTGACACCCGAAAATGCACCAATCTTCATTTATCATTTATGGTCTATGCACCAGTTTTTCATTTATGGTCCAAGGCGGTACCAGTGTGCACCGGTTTGGCCTTATTTTCGGTTTTGCTCCTCGTACGATCTAGGTAGCATGTTTTCAGTGAAAAATGTGACATGAGAAAATATTTTCGTTGAATTTTGGAGAGAGATATTTTCGCATATACAGAGAGGATAATGAATTATCGGCGAAAAAGGAGAGATGAAAATGTGAACGGTTCGCTACTCATCGACAACCTGCTTGAGATAGAGCATGGTTTTCACCCAGCTGAGTGAGAATTTCGATCTCTGGTTTAATGTTAATTCTATAATTTAAACTTACCATTTCCTGCAATTCTGTGTCAATCTGTCCACAAAAATCGTCACCTGAATTCAACGAAAACAGTTGAAAATAACTTCATTTGCCAATTGATCTTCAGCCACCATATGTCAAATACTGTAGCACCGCACTCTAGATCCATTTCGGTGAGATCGTGTTAGATTTCTTCACAACTCACCAGCAATTTGTGATTTTCACAGTTTTGTTACTGTTACAGTGAATTTTTCCGACTTTTGCTATGCATAAACACAGCGGTGTCCAAGACGAATCCAACAAAGCAAAAATCTTGCCAAACGGTCATTCCGCTCGCGAGTTAAATCGTGACAAAGGAAACCCCAACTCATTTTTATTTATATTGATTGAGCCGAAAAGTAACCGTGTTTGCTGCGTGTGATGCTGACGGTGGGCAAAATGCTGTGTTGCTCGCCTCGGATGCTGATAGTTACCTCCAGTTACTCCCGGTGCTAGTGAATTGCCTTTTCATTTCATTCCTAAATAACGAATGCTTGTCTTAGTTTTTTTTTACAGCCACTGTATTTTCCGGAAAACGCTGACTAGATCGAAATGCGGAGGTTCCGAGATTCTGAATAATATTTCGGTTGCTTGGAAATGAAAAGTTCTCTCCGAGATCTATAAGTAATAGTATGACGAGAAGAACAAATGTGTGAAATAGGCATGCTAAAAATAAACCCAACAGCGGGAGATAATTTCTCAGCCGTGTTAAGCAGTATTGGGAGAGGGACAAATCGCTAGAACTAGAATAAAGCAATAGGTAGTATAAGAGCCCGACCGGTTGCATAACTTTTTACCAGTCAAGGGGATTTCCTCCCCTTGCCTGTCCTGCATGGGGTAGTATGGTAATTTTTGCCTGATCGGATACTACCGTTCAATAATGCCCTCCGCTCGTTTTCGAACTTGTATCTTTCAATTTTCAAAGCCTGCCGTTGCCCTATACGGAACTATCAATACACTTTCTCTTCATGTCTATTCGTTCTAGCAATAAATTACCGTCCACTCCTAGCGCTTCGCATGGAGATGAGAAATTATCTGCTTCTGACAAACTTCATCAAAGATCGTTACTTCCGCGCATGGGAGAATACAAAAAAACAACAATCAATGTGAATGAAAAGTAATTAAGTCTTCAAAGTAAACAATCTGTTTATTGATAGATTGGTCATGATAAGCACTTGCAAATAGCTCATACAGATAAAATTTGGAGAAGCCTTTAGTTGACTCTAGTTGTCGCATAATGTCCAGGAACACCTCCCTTGGTTTGCGTGTCGCTAAAGTAGTCCTGGAACAGCTTCTGATGACCGGAACGGAAATCACGGTCGACGTTGGGCCCCCCCAGACCCTGACCCCCCCCTTTCCAATTCTTTTTATTCCCCCCCAAACCTCAAAACAACATTATCTAATATTGTTTTAATGAAATGCATGCATTCACAGTTACCTTCAGCCAAACAAAAGAACAAGTATTCCTTGTCGTCAGCTAACGACGCACTACTGGCATTAAACATTATTTGGTCAAACCAATCAATGTAAAAATGTTTGTGAAAAATCTGCGATCTCTGAAAAAAAAAAACTTCTGATCTCTGATGCTGAATGATCGACAGGATGACAGGTGTTGGCGGGTTTAACAACAAGAAATACAACACCGGTGCGGGGAACGCAAAGTTGGTCTATTTTAGCTAGTTCTATTCAAATTTCGCTGATACAAATCAGGTATAAAGTTGATCTAAAAATAGACCGCCGCTGAAGAGGCCCTGTCAGATAGCGCCACAGGCAGGGTTGCTACATTATTTTTCGTTCCCATCTTTAATTTTTGCCAAAAAAAATCTTTTTTATCTGTGTTTAACTGCAAAAAATCTTGGTAAAAATATTTACTTCAAATTTTGTGTTGTAAAAGGAAAACAGATCAGCATACGAAAGATTCATGTTCTCGGGGGAAATCGATCATTGCACTTAAGCCCTCCTGACAGACCAGTTTTGACATGATAATGAATCATGAGGTGTTTGTTTTGACTACTTGAAGTTCCTTGATAGGTGAACAAAATCAGAACGGATCAACAATCAGTTATTGTTATAATCCATGCACATTTATTTGTTGAATTTAGAATTTAGTTCCGATGTTAATATTAGCTGATCAACTCCTCCTTTCCTCCTTTAGCCTCCATGATGTCCGTACTCAGGCGGTTCCGGATTTTGGACTTATTCAGATTGTATTTCGAGAAAACTCGCTTCACTCCTGCAAAAGAATGCGGAATTAGTAAAAAGTTCGCAATGAACTTTCTTAGCAAGTGAAAAGCCAGCTTCCCATCAGGCGTTTTCTTCAACAAGTTTCGAAGTCTTCTGATTCTTCCACCTCGTTGTCCTAGCAGACGATTATCGTCCTAAGCTCACGAAAATCATTTTCAATTACCTGTTCCTCACCGCCTTCAAAGAAGTTCGGATGTTATTCAATGATCAAGTTGAACTCCTTTGAAGGGCGCAGCTTCTCCGTTATATATTTCCAACTTCTTACGAAGATGTTTCTCGATCCACACAAAAATCTGCAAGGAGCTCCATCAGCGAGACTTCAGCTGATTGCACATGTTCAGGAATTCCATACCTTTTGACTGGAAGATACGATTCGTTTTGATGATAAGAGACAATGCGTAGCTTAAGAAGAAGAGAAATGGCTGCGTCATCGGGTCAGTTTGATTAGAACCAGAAAAAACAACACGAGCTCCGGAAACCGTTCCATATTCCATTTGACAACTGACTCTAACAATAGCCATTTTTTTGGATCGTTTGAGGCTGCCGGGCCAAGTAACTGCAGATATATCGCATCATTTGTTCCAGGCACAATGGCAGTTTTTTGCATGCGTTACTTGCGCCACGGGCCAAAAAGTGGCAAGTACATTTGATAATTATCAAATGAGGACAGTCACGTTTCAGCAGCTTCTTGATTGATCGGTCAGAACCCATAATTACAGAAGTTTCATCTGATCCAATGCTCACAAACCTTTTTTTTTTTGGTAATTGGTGCCATCGATCTGAAACTGTTTATCAATTGCGCAAAATATGTATAGGTCCTCCCTTAGCTCAGTCGGTATAGGCACAGCTACAAAGCAACACCATGTTGGAGGTGACTGGGTTCGATTCCCGGTCTGGTCTAGGATGTTTTCGTTAAGGAAAATTTCTCGACTCCCTGGGCATAGCGTATGATTGTACTTGCCACACAATCATACTAATCGAAAAATGGTACTTGGCATCGAAAGCTCTCAATTAATAACTGTGGAAGTGCATATAGAACACTAAGCTGAGAGCAAGCAATAATCTAATTGTGAAAGCAATAAGCTTCAAATGCTAAAGAAGAAGATGTATAGGTTTTTGCACTGAAAGATTATAATAAAGCTAACAAAAAATCACGTGCGAAATAAATATCGTTCAACTACTATCGAGAACATTATTCTTATTTCTCAAATAAATAAATGCATAAAAATACTTCTAAATCAGAAGAATACTATTTTTGTAGAAATCACTGCAAGAAATTCTGCTGAAATTTTTGGTGCAAGCTCTTGCGGAACTTTGAAACAAACACTTCTCCAGCGGAATACCTGAAAAAATATTTAAATAATATCTGGAGAACTATATGTATGAATCCTTGCAGGCATCCTAGACAAAATTTGAAAAATAATCCTACAAAAACCCTTTGCGGAATTTTTAAAGTTAAAAATTAAATATATGAGATCATCGAATTAATGCAAAAAAAAATGTCAACAAATCCGGATTTTCTCCAAGAATTACTTCAAAAAAAGGATATTTTTTTTTTTTTTTTTTTGGTGTTCCCCCGTGATTCCTTTAAAATCACAAAAGTTCAAAAGATCAGGGATTCTTCCAAACATTTCATCACAAGAAAGTTTTGAAAAACTGCCGATGCAATAACAGAAGAGATTCCTGTAAGAATCATTGGACGAATGCCTACAAACCTCTGAAAAATACCTATAACAACGCCAGAAGAAATATCTAAAGGAATGTCTGAGAATCCTCGAGAAATTCTATGAAATTTTCATCAAAAATGATCAAACATCGAATAATCAAAAACAATATGAAGAAATCATTTGGGAACACATCTGTCATCTGTCACTGTAGTGTCAGTGTCCGTGACGCTTTTCCCGACCTATAAACCGGGAAATTATTAACATTTGGTCCGAGAAAACCGGGAAAGAACCGGGAATTTGAAAATAAAAATTGAGTGGCCACCCTGGAAAAATGGGTTGCCAGTCAAAGTGTCAGATTTAATGTAGCAATAAGTTGACTAGGAGGAGAATTTTCCGTCGCTTCGGTACCAGGTGCCAAACCTACCGCCGATCCCATTAAATCACCACCATGCCAACCGCCCGTCAGCTTCCGGTCATCATCGATTCGCGGCAGCCGCTGCCGCTCCCAACCCGGCTCCTCCTCCAGGCTGGTGCAATCCAAGTTGCAACCACCCGTCGAAGGACAGCTCTACGACTCGGAGCAAATGGTCGAGTTCGTTCCAGAACTCTACCGCCACCTACGTTCCTGCAGCTCGAAGGAAGAACAGCTAAAAGCCGCCACATCCGTGACGATGACGTTCATTTTTAAGTATGGACCGTATTCGCACCATCAACATTCTCAGTTGAAATGCTTGTCCCATCCGGAACAAAGTTATCGAGATCGATGACTTACTCAACAGGAAGGACATCGATATCGCCATCGTCATTGAGACGCACCTCAAGCCCGAACTTAGCGTCTTCATTCCTGGCTATCGGATTATGCGACTTGATCGATGCGGCTCTGAATAACAATTTTGCCGACAAGATCCGCTCTCTTCCAGATTGTGCAAAGCCGTTCTGGAAGTTGACAAAATTTTTGAAAACCAAGCCAAGACCCATTCCACCGTTGATCCCACTAGACAGCAATGGCTCTAAGGATCGCTTGATTACTCCTGCAGAAAAGGCTGCTGAGATAAGTCAACACTTCGTCAGCTCCCACAATCTCGGACAGAGCATCGTCAGTCCACACGAAGCTGCCGTTAGCGCACTTATTAATACCATCCATATAAGCCCCAACGACTTCACAGAGGAGTTGGAGATCTCAGCTGATGAATTGTTGAATTATATAAAAACATCTAAGAACATGAAGGCCCCAGGTTTCGATAACATCATGAAATTGGAGCTCAAGCAATTGAGCCCCTAGTTCTATAACCATCTAGCAATGGTTTTCAACCAATGCCTCCGACCTGGCTACTTCCCCTCGTGTTGGAAGTCAGCCAAAGTCATCACCATCCAGAAACCTGGGAAAGATCCTTCATGTTCCAAGAGCTATAGGCCCATCAGCCTTCTCTCAGGATTATCCAAGCTTTTTGAGAAAGCGATCTACCGTCGGCTTCTCTCATCTGCCGACGAGCTGAACATCTTGCTCTACGAACAATTTGGCTGCCGACGTGGGCGTTCAACAATTCACCAACTTAATCGAGTCATTAATATCCTCAAGCGGAACAAGTCTGTTTCTAAATCATCTGCCATGGCACTTCAAGACATCGAGAAAGCCTTTGATAACGTGTGGCATGATGGCCTGGTGTACAAGCTTAAACGATACAATTTTCCCATCTTCCTGGTGAAGATAATTAAACATTATCTGTCGGACAGGACATTCCGTGTTTCGCTGCAAGGTGCAGTTTCCGATGCACAGGAGATCTCCGCCGGTATTCCGCGGGGAAGTTTACTAGGTCCACTTCTGTTCAACCTATTCACCTCGGACATACCCCCGCTCCCTGAAAATGGATCTCTGTCGTTGTTTAGGTGATACCACAATCGTCCACAATGGTAGGGTAATAAGAGCGCTTACAGCGAAATTACAGCGAAGCCTGTCAGAATACTTCACCGAATGGAAGATTTGTATCAACGCGGCGAAGACCCAGGTCATCATCTTCTCACACTCCAATTCTCCCAGACTTGTTTCGCCTGAGGATTTTAAAATTAACCTAAACAACACAACGGTGGAATGGGCCAAATCAGCTGTCTATCTTGGCGTTACCATAGACAGCAAGCTTATTTTCAGGGAGCAGATTGACAAAACTGTCACAAAGTGTAACGTTTTGTTAAAGCTACTGTACGCATTGATCAACAGAAGGTTAACATTATACCTGAAAAACAAGCTTGCTGTCTACAAGCAAATCATACTTCCAGTCATCGAGTACGGCATGCTAATCTGGAAGATTTGCGCAAAAACACATCACCTGAAGCTTCACAATAAGATCTTCAAGATGATCCTGAACACCCCTCCAAGGACAAGAACATCTGAGGTCCACCGTCTGGCCGAGATAAAAATAAAGCTTGCTTCAGATAGAATTGGAACAAAAACAATTGCCTGTATTTCAGTTATTTATTATTGAATTCAAGATCTTTTTTTATACAAATGTAGCGTTTTCTTCATACTTTTAAGAAAAAATACGGATAAAATTATTCGTCACGGTTTCGAAGGAATTCTCGATTTTTTCCTGTAACACGGCTCATTAGGCGGCGCACACCTTCTTCGTCCATCGTTTTAGCTATCTTATTCCACCAGGTCTTCATCTGATTGATGTCTTTGACAACCTTTCCCTTTGCCTTGAGTCTCCTCTTCATGATTGCCAAGTATTTCTCAATAGGGCGGAACTGGGGGCAGTTGGGTGGGTTAAGATTTTTCGGAACAACCTGAACCCCTTTCTCTGCATTCCATTCTTGAACGACTTTGCTGTAATGACAGCTTGCCAAATCTGGCCAAAACATTACGGGATGGTCGTGGGATCGAATGAACGGCAAAATTCGTTTTGGGAGACACTCTTTTTGGTATAGTTCCGACGTCATTGTCTTATTTGTAACGAAAACTTTCGTTTTTTTGCCACAGCTGCAAATGCCCTGTCAAATCATGAATTTTCGTGCAAATTTGTCGGCAAAAACAAATTTAAATTTGGCTGGAACATCCCCCCGAGCCGTTGCCAAGTAAAATTTTTGACCTGGGATTTGCCCGAAGTCAGCCTTGACATAGGTTTCATCGTCCATCAGAAGACACCCGTCGAACTTGGTCAGCACCTGGTCGTATAGCTTCCGAGCACGGATTTTGGCCACACTATTCTGTTTTATGGTCCGATTTAGCTGTTTGCTAGCTCGATACGACTTGATTCCTTCCCGGAGTCGAGTTCTCCTCACGGTACTATGGGCAGCACCGAATTTTCTGGCCAAATCACGGTCCGACAGATTGGGATTCCTCTTAATCGTCTTCAAAATCTTACCACGCAGTTTCCGGTCGACAGTTCCACTCCGACGATTGGCTTGAGGCTTCCGAATCGTCGTCAATGTTTCGTTATACCGTTTGATACCGCGCCATACGGTATTTCTGGGCAACTTCAGCTGTTTAGCTAGCTGAAGTTTAGATGCAGACCACAATGGATTTTCCAAATAACTGTGCACAATTTTTTCCCTTCTTTCGGCTTCCATGTTGATTGTTTACAAAGTACAGTCGATTTGCGGAATGTCAAAAATACACACGCTGACAAAATTCCCGACACGTGGGCGCCAAGAACTTCCAAATCCGTCCACCAGGAGCGCCACAATATGAGCAAAAGTTTGTTCCAATTCTAAATGAAGCAAGCCTTACTCGATGATCGCTTTAGTGAATCTATCAATCGGTACAGGGCATGCTGCCTGACATCGGATCACCAGATCATCCGGAATCTGGGTCCCCACCCCTAGGATTTTCAAATTGTAGTTGTAGTTGTAGGTTAAGTAGGTTATCAAATTCAACTAACAGTGCCCCAAGGGCTGATCTCAAAATTAATTTAAAAACATAACACACACACACACACATACAAAACACATAAAGCACATAAAATGCACCAAACAAAGCTGAAGAGCCCATTGGGCTGAAATAATTAAAAATTAGTATATATGACAAAGAATGCAAAATAAACAAGAATGTTACTGATACTGCTATATTTTGATTTAGTTTTTCGGCAGTCGTGGAGCTGTGCAGTAGCCTGGGACAAAATTTAAATTCCAGTTCCCTAATGATTTTTGGAAGCCTTTTGGACCCTGTAATAACTGTGCAAAATTTCAACTCGATCGGTGAAACTACATTTTAGCGCTCGCAGTTTTAATTTTCCATAGTATTTTATATGGGAAAACTTACCTTTTCAAAGAAATATCTGGCGAGGTGACCCGTTGTCCTCTAAAAATAAATCAATCCCTCAACTTGCTGGGAAATTTTTCAAAGAAACTTTTCTTCGAAGACCGCAAAGCGATCCGACGCTTGTGGAAAAAGTTATTAAGCTGAAACTGATTGCTATCCAATCGAACGGTTCATTGAACTGTTTTCTTTTGCAAATTTGTATGTTATAGCGGGAATTTTCAATTCTTTTATTCAGTATTCTTCAAGGTCTCAATCGTGGACTACGAACCTCTTATAGAACCTGACCTGATATTTAGGAAAAGCTTGTTCCATCACTCAAGTCACCCTCTGTCATTTTGCAAGAAATCCCAAAAATCATCATCTGTCTTCTTTATGTTTCCACTGAGAAGGAGGAACTTTTGAATCCTTTATAGAATTACTAGAATCAGTTATTCGTTTTATTCCATCTAAGGAAAATAAGGTCATTATTCTGAAAACCTTTTTGCGCATAGCTCTAACTCCGTGGAATCGAAAAACAATGTAGCGAAACTTGAGCTTTCTGCAGCAAACTACATCTGGATATGGGAAACGATTCAACAATAGTTTGAATCGCCATTATCATTTCCCGCATCCATGGGACCACTTTCTTTATCTGGTTCTCTGTATGGTAATCCGAGTGTCGGCGAGTGAGCATATAGTGTGTAACAGGACAGCTGTAATCTTTTCACTTGAATCCTCGAATAAGTATCAACGGCGAAGAACGACATAAGTGCCAAAAGGACCTCAGATAGCCGAATCTGTAAAGGCCGAGTACTACCAAGCCGGAGGCGACGGGTTCGATTTCCGGTCCGGTCGAGGAGATCTTTCGGGTTGGAAAATTTCTCAACATCCCGGAGCATTGTGCTTTGCCACACAATAAACACAAACAATCTCGTAACACCAAGTTCAGAGAAAGCAATACGCAAGTTGTGAAAGCAATAAGCTCGGAATGCTAAGGAATAAGAAGAAGCAACGTCATCTTTGTACAACTTTCATAATGTCACACATCCTTTCGCAGTTGAAGCAACTCGAAACCAGCTCATACGTACTATTCAATAGTGCTAAGGAGTTACATTTTATTTTCCATAAAGGGATATAGGGAGAAGCTCGCCTTCACCCCATTCACATCGGACGAAGCGAGAAACTTTTTCTTTGCCACTCGGTTGTCATATAAAAGTAAATAGTTTACCACTCTGGAGCTTCCGAAAACGATCAACTACCTAGCTATAGACGAACGATGCAAGTTTGTTGGCTGAATTGTAAGAGTTTTCCGACGCAGATTATATGGACTGCCGTCGTTCGTTGCTCCTTCCAGAAGAAACTAAGAAATATTTGAGAGGAAATAAAGCAATAAAAATCGACTGTCGGCCTTTGGGAAGTTTGCCATATTTCCCCCCCACAGTTGGAAAACTTGGTCCTGTCAATGTCGACTTTCGTATAAGTGGTCAAAGCTGAAACGTAAATAGAGAAAGAGAGCCTAACGAATTAATCGCAAACAGATCGAACTGCTTTCCAGAATTAAAGCTGCAGCCAAACCACCTCTCGGATTGACTGCACCAGCCAGCAAAACTAGAAATAACTTCGCCATTTCGAATTTTTCCCGTTTGCTTTGCGGCTACTGAAAATTGATGGGACAGTAAATAAACATAAACTCAATATAGACTTCGCCGAAGGTGGTGCCGCGTTTATGGACTAAGTTTTTTTTTATGTCGCTCTTTCCATTTTCACAACCCCTCCTCCCGCTCCGGAGCTGACAGTCGTGACCGAGAAAACAAACCGACCTAGTGCTGGTAGTCATTGTCGAATTTTCCGTTATTTATTGGATTAGATTATAACGAACTTCTTCACCTATTCGTACACATTTGGGCATGGGAGAGGGTTGTTTTACTGAAACTCGAGTTGGGTGGTAACCAGATCAACAAATTGATCAAACTGTTTTATTCAGTAGCCAGGCGAGAGTTTTGCTGCGGTCGCGTTCCAGTTTCTTTGTTTGGGGAGAAGTTTTTTCGGCCTAGGTGACACCCATTATCGGTGAACTAACTTTGTGGAAGGCAGGAGATATGTGTTTTGTCAACGTTTGCCATTTGCAGGACTATATGGTTTTGCTGATCGCAAATGTGAGAGATGTTTGAAGTGTTTGCTTTCGTTACTAATTAAATTAGATCCGGTTTGAAACCGAAGAAATAATGTGAGTTCGTTGGTATTTTTCTTATGGCTTCACTTAAGGAGAATGGGAATGTTATCTGAGTTCATTTTTGTTTTATTTATTTAAGAAGGTTTTCAAATTTATTAGTTGAAAACTGAATATCTGATGAGCTCCCTTTAAAATCACTCCTTGGCTCAATTGGTAAAGGCGTAGCTACAAAGAAAAACCATGCTGGAGGAGGCTGGATTTAATTCCCGGTTTGGTCTGATGATTTTTCGTGAAGGAAACTTTCTCGATTTGCTGCCCTTAGGGTATGATTGTACTCGCTTAACAATCAAAGAAACTGCACAAAATGTTCTAGCAAACGAAGCTTGATAGATGAGAAAATACAGTACCCGGCAATAGAAAAAATCCCGTAATAAAGTTATGCGTATTTTGACTTGAATAACGCTATAATCGTTGAAACACATGTTTCATTTTGGGTAAGAAGTTTGTTTTACACTCTTAGAAACTATGAATTTTACACGAGACGTAATTCCTGTTTGTAAAAAGTCGGGGAACGTAAAAAAAGATGTCGTGCAAAATTATGTCTCCTGAAACTGATAAATACGCAATTCAGTAAAATATGTGTTTGATTGAATTTATTTTCTCATCTGTTTCAACGCATTCTTGTGTGCTAAAGGACGCTTGCATGTGTCGGTCTCAGGGGACAAAAATTTACTTGACTTTTTGGTAGTGTGTAGTAACAATGTTCATATCACACCCTTTGTTTCAACATACACAACCCCAAAAACACCATTAATCATCCCCTTTACAACAATAATTACCTTAATTCTTTTTCTAAGTGTTAGTTATATTAAACTAGCTGAACCTGGTGCGAGCGCTGCTACGCTTGCAACTATATTAATGAAAATTTAATAGAACTGACACGTTTATGGTTGTTTTTCGGAATGAGTTTTTTTCAAACTTCTATCAGAACATGCTTCACACCCGAGAAATACACATTTTGTGTTTAAGTTACCTGGATAATTCTCATGTTTGGTTTAAATTTGTGTTTCATTTGTATGAGAGCCTCCCCCCCCCCTCCAGAAGAGGGAGAGGTCAAAGCACCATACAATCATTGCCTTCAAAATGCAGTTATGCAGAAATTCGTGTTTCATTTGTATGGGAGCCCCCTCTTTCAGAAATACGAAGGGTTCCGAGTCACCTTAGAAACATTTTTTGTTTTCAAAAACCTCCACTTGCCAAATTTGATTCCATTTGTTCCATTTGTGCTCAAGTAATGCAGAAATTTGTGTTTTATTTGTATGGGATCCCCCCCCCCTTTTCAGAGGGTGGAAGAGTTTCAACCCACAATAGAAACATTTATTGCCTTTAAAAACCTTCACATTCCAAATTTGGTTAGATTCGTTTGATAAGTTCTCGATTTATTCTAAAATCCTTCAGAGGCCGGAAGGGTTGCAAATAACCATAGAAACATTTATTGCCTTTAGATCCTCCACATGCCAAATTTGGTTCGATTTACTTGATTTGTGTTTCATTTGTATACTAAAAATCTGTGTTTCATTTGTATGGGAGACCCGCCCCCGCCCCCCCCCCTCAGAGGATGGAAGGGTTTCAAACCACCATAGAAACATTTATTGCCTTAAAAATACTCCACCTGCAAAATTTGGTTACAATTGCTTGATTAGTTCTCGATTAGTGTTTCATTTGTATGGGAGCCCCCCTTTTCCAGAAGTCGGAGGGGTCTCAAACCACCATAAAAATATTTCTCTTCTTCAAAAACCTCCACCTGCCAAACTTGGTTTCATATGCTTGATTAGTGCTCGAGTTATACAGAAATTTGTGTTTCATTTGTATGGAAGCCCCCCTTCATGAGAGAAAAGAGAACTCAAACAATCCGCTACAGCTTTAAAAACTTTCCTCAGCCCCAAATACCCCTGCATACAAATTTTCTCGCTGATCGGTTCAGAACTTTCCGAGTCTATAAGGGTCAGAAATACAGAAATTCATTTATATCTATATATAGGGTATAAAAATGGCTTTCTGTCTGTCTGTCTGAACCTCATAGGCTCGAAAACTACTGAACCGATCAGCGTGAAATTTTTTTTATGGAGAAGTTTTTGGGGCCAGGAACGGTTCTTAAGATAGTAAAAGACCCCTCTCTTCTCTGGAAAGGGGAGCTCCCATACAAATGAAACACTCATTTCTACATAACTCAACAACTAATCAAGCAAAAGAAACCAAATTTAGCATGTGTGAGTTTTTAATAGAAAGAAATGTTTTCTATGGTGATTTTAGATTCCACCCCTCTCCTAGAAGGGGTGCTGTCATACAAATGAAACTGAAATTTCTTCATTACTCTAGATCTAATAAGGCAAATGGAATCAAATTTCTTATGCGGGGATTTTAAAGGCAAGAAATGTTTCTACGGTAGTTCGAGACCCCTCCTCTGGTAGGCGGGGCTCCCATGCACACAAGTTTCTGCATAACTCGAGAACTAATCAAGTAAATGGAACCAAATTTGGCAGGTAGAGGTTTTTAAAGGCAAGAAATGTTTCTAAGGTAACTCAAGACCCCTCCACCCTCTGTAAGAGGGGGACTCTCATACTAATGAAACACAAATTCGTGCACAACTCGAGAACAAATCAAGCAAATGGAACCAAATTTGGCATGTGGAGGTTTTTGAAGGAAACAAATGTTTCTAAGGTGGTTTGAGACTACTTTGCCTTCGGGAAGGGAAGACTCCACTAAAAATGAAACATAATTTTTAGCATACTCGAGAGCTAATGAAGCAAATGAAACCAAATTAGGCATGTTGAGGTTTTTGGAGGCAAGAAATGTTTCTATGGCAGTTCAATACCCCTCCCTCTTTTTAGGGGGGGTGGGGTCTCCCATGCAAATAAAAAGCAAATTTCTGCACAACTCGAGAACTAATCAAGTAAATGAAATCACTTTTAGCATATGCGGGTTTTTGGAGGCTAGATTTCTAAATGCATAAAAATGAATTTCTGTCTGTCTGTCTGTCAGACCCTTGTAAACTCGGAAAGTTCTGAACCGACCAACGTGAAAATTTATATGAAGGAGTTTTTGGGGCTGGGGTTCTTATGAATTGTTTGAGACCCCTATTCTATCAGTAAGGGGGGCTCTCATACAAATGAGACACAAATTTCTTCATAACTCGAGAACTAATCAAGCAAATCGAATCAAATTTGGCATGTGAGGGGTTTTGAAGGCAAGAATGTTTCTATGGTGGTTCAAGACCCTCCCTTTTCTGAAGGGGGGGGGGGGGGGGGGTTCAAACAAATGAAACTCAATTTTTTTTATTAAAATCGAAGAGCCCAGTGTGATGGTTCGAGAACTAATCAAGCAAATGGAACCAAATTTGGCATGTGGGGGGTTTTGAAGGCAATAATTGTATGGTGGTTTGAGAAACCACCCTCCTCTGGAAGGGAGGGCTCCCATACAAATTAAACACTGATTTCTACCAAAAATGAGAATTATCCAGGTTACTTAAACACAAAACGTGTTTTTCTCGGGGGTAAGAAGCATGTTTTGATAGAAGTTTGAACCCCTGCTTATTCAAGAAAAAAAAACTCATTCCGAAAAAAAAAAACAACCATAAAAGTGCCAGTTATCTTAAATTTTCCTTCAACCAGTTGCCAGCGGAGCAGCGCACGCACTGGTTTCAGCTAGTATATAAAGCATAAAATATTTAATATTTTTCCGAAATATTGGCCTCTTTTGCAAGTTTTCTTATGGAATACACCGGGTTGCGAGCAATCTTTGCACGGACCGATTTGATCACGTTCTGCTTAGGACCATCCTACAGGGACTTTTTTATGCGGTAAACTGATGCCAAATGGCACCCTACCACCTTGGCAATCTCTTTCGGCTTCTTCTGGGCGAGCAACAAACTGGTGACCACTTCTTTCGCGAACATTTTGACGAATTAAAACAAAAAGAATGTTTGGATGCAGCACTTGAAAGTAAACATGAACAAATACACTTTCGACACAAATTAGTCACTAGCTACATGAATTAACCCAATACTCAAGTTTGAACATTTTCGCATTATTTTCTGCCGCACCCTGTTTATTCAACAACATCAAAAAAAGTCCAGACTTTACTGACCAGAGCGCAAGTCATCATCGAAGTCGAATCAGCGGCATTAGTGGACCAACTAGTTTCCCTACACAAAATGGAGCAAACCATCGAGTTCGAGAAGAAGGAGTACAATATTCTATTGTATCCAGCAGCCAACGCAATTGAGGTTAAGGATTCGGACCTGCCACCCCATATGCCCAACACTCTGATTGCCAAGCTATTTACCCCGTACGGTGAAGTGCCCTCTATCAAAAACGAAACCTGGAAAGAGTACTTCTCTGGTCTACCAAACTGTGTACGTATTTTGCGGATGGGAATCCGGAATGCAATTCCGTCATACGTGTTCGTTATTTATATTACCAAGCAACTCGGTCATAGTAGTGCAAGAGCTCGATTATAGTAGTCTACCTGTGAAAAATTATACAATTTAGATATTCTAGAAATAATCTGTTAACGTAAAGACGTTTTCTACTGTACTCCCAAGTCTGAAACTCAATAAAAAAAACTGCCTGCAAAAAAACTGTCGAATGGAAGACGATGAAGATAATTTTAAAGAAGCCGAAGACGATTTCCAAGCGGAACAAGCTGAAAATTCTTCGACGATGAACGATCTGAAGACATCTCTGAAGAGGCTTGGTGACAGCAACTACGCCGTTAGGATGTACCGGATGGAGTTAATGCTCATCCAGGAGGGATTGTTCGACGTGGTGAGTGAAGAGAAACCTGAAAATCCGGATCCCGTTTGGAAGGCGAAGGACGCAAAAGCACGAGCGCTAAACGGCTTGTCGGTGGACGGTGGCCGCTATGCCACATTATCAGAGCCGATTCAAGCAAAGATATGTGGGACGGGCTCAAGGCGTACCACGAGCGATCATCGTTGGCAAGTAAAGTGCACGTAAAGTTCTACGAAGGAGGTAGTATTTCAAATCATTTGAACAAAGTGACAAACTTGACAAACATGCTTACTGCGATGGGTGAAGAAATGAAAGAACATTGGATAGTTGCCATGTTTCATTCAAGCCTTCCTGAATCTGTAGAGCGCTGGAGAGCCGACCGGAAGAGGACCTAGTTGGAGTACGTGAAGGGTAAGCTAAAGGGCGATACGGTCAAAATTTGGTCAATATCAACTTGACGTATTTCTTTCAATTTTGCATTTAAAAAACCTGAACACCCCTCATTTTGAGGGTGTGTGTGTGTAGAATGTTGCTCCTATTTTGATTTTGGAATTCAGTTGTCAAAATGCCGTCCAAGCAAGAAGAGCAGCGTATCAAAATTTTGCTCGCGCATCGCGAAAATCCGAGCTACTCGCACGCAAAGTTGGCAAAATCGCTAAAAGTTGCCAAATCAACCGTTACAAATGTAATTAAAGTGTTTGGGGAACGTTTGTCGACAGCCAGGAAGTCTGGATCGGGGGAAATTGAAAACCGGAAGCCGCTGAGACGACAAAGAGAGTTGCCGGTAGTTTCAAGCGAAACCCTAACCTATCTCTCCGAGATGCCGCAAATAAGCTGGGTGTATCGTCTACAACCGTGCATCGAGCCAAAAAACGAGCCGGACTATCGACTTACAAGAAGGTAGTGACTCCAAATCGCGATGATAAACAAAATACGACGGCCAAAGCGCGATCCCGGAGGCTGTACACGACGATGCTGACGAAGTTTGACTGCGTGGTAATGGACGACGAAACCTACGTCAAAGCCGACTACAAGCAGCTTCCGGGACAGGAGTTTTATACGGCAAAAGGAAGGGGAAAGGTAGCAGATATTTTCAAGCACACGAAACTGTCAAAGTTCGCAAAGAAATATCTGGTTTGGCAAGCCATCTGTACCTGTGGCTTGAAAAGCAGCATTTTCATAGCTTCCGGGACTGTCAACCAAGAAATTTACGTGAAAGAGTGTTTGAATAAACGTCTGCTGCCTTTCCTGAAGAAACACGGTTGTTCCGTACTGTTTTGGCCGGATTTGGCATCTTGCCATTACGGTAAAAAGGCCATGGAGTGGTACGCCGCCAACAACGTGCAGGTGGTTCCCAAGGACAAGAACCCTCCCAACACGCCAGAGCTCCGCCCAAATGAGAAATACTGGGCTATTGTCAAGCGGAACCTAAAGAAGACCAAAAAAACTGCTAAGGACGAGCAGCAGTTCAAGGCAAACAAGCTTTCTGCGGCGAAGAAGGTGGACAAGGTGGCTGTACAAAATCTGATGGCAGGGGTCAAGCGTAAGGCCCGGCAATTCGGATTTGGAAAAGCGGAAGCCTAACTGAATATTTTTCCTGAATTTTATACTAATTGAACTTGAAAAAGAAATTTAATTTGATTTTTTAAATAAACGATTTCACCGATTTACACGCGTTTTCCCTTGACCAAATTTTGACCGTATCACCCTTTACTGGACGAATGGAAGCGTTGCGTGGAGAACCAGTCAGAAGAAACCTACTACAGAGTGGTCATAGCAGCTGCTGGTTCTAAAATGTATTTAGAAGTATCACCTCGAAAAATCTTGAAGTTTGATACATATATTGATATGGTTTCGGACATTTTCCAAATTGGCCACTTCCCCCGGGGCACCTGGAACCCACTACAGAGTGTTCAGGGCAACTGATCGTCCTGAATATGCTTCCTGAAGCACCTCCATGAAAAATCTTGTTGTTTTGGTGATATATACATGATTGGAAGGATATACATGATTGACCATAGTATCCGGAACCAGTTTTACGGAAATAGCCATATTTAGGAAGTTTTTGCAACCACCGGCATTCAATTTTCAATGAGTTCTAGTTTCTAGGAAAATAGAGGTCATCGATGTAACTTCACACCACACAAAAATACGAGCGGCAGAAAAAATGTCTTTTTGACATGCCCTCCAAAAATCCGGAATATCTCCGGTGTCCGGTAGCCAGTATTCGTGACCATACAATTTCCTGATTTTTGACTAAATTTGCCGTCGAATGTTTTCAGTTTTGTCCAAATTCAACAATTTTTCAAAAAGTTATAAGGAATTGAAATTGGGCAAAATTTTGCCTACCTCAATCATTTTGCCTGTATGTTGAGTTGACATGTCTGTGAAACATTTGGAATGAATTAATTTCACAACACACTTAAATTGTCAAATTTTTACAAATCATGGTTCTCAAAAACTTCTCCTTCCTTGTAGAGATTGTTTTCCCAGGCACTATAAATATTCATGATTCGTGCTGCGTGTCCATGAGCATCTTTCAAATTGATCCGAGATCACATACAGCAGCATATGCGTGAGTGGTCCAAGTTTCTGCCGAAAATGACCGATTTCCGACGCTTATACCTTCGAATTCCCTTCGTTTCTTCAACTTCAGCACTTCTTTTGCTTTTATGCTCTTGAGTTCTAATGATCCGTGGGTAAAATTGTGTTTCAGAGGCCAAAAACTATCGATACTCTTCGAATGAGAGGTAAACAAAATAATCATGTTTTATACCAACCACAGAACCGTAGCTACTTACCTTTATTCCAGACAGTGGACTCCGTTATCCTAGCTGTAGTGTTATGAGCATTATTTACCCATTCCATCTCCTGAATCTTATTAATTGTGGTTTACATAAATTAATTTATCAAAAAAACCTCAACTAAAGTAAACAAGAGCATAGCCACACAAAAAAACTAAAGGGCCTATGCTGGCAGCGATAATTTATTTTGTTAAATTTTCATCGCTGCATGAGTTAAAATCATTCAATCTTATTGCCATATTATCATAAACTTTCACAACAATTTAATGTTCTATGATTATCAGCCGAAAACTATATTTAAATACCCTACATAATGAAATCGCATATATTTTTATTTCTAATTGTCAGTAAAAACCAACTTCATGCATGCGCCCATTTGGAAAATCTCATTGGTTTGGCATTTAAGGTAGTGAACACAGCCTTACTCACGGTTCATCTGTTCGTCACCATGGAATGAACGCGTCACTTCACTGTCACCCGACTCTCGAAATTGGGTGAGAATTGTCATGTGACACCGAAGTGACAAATCGACGTGACTGTCAGAATAACCACCAATAACATGTATTACACATTGCTGCGTAGTCTTGCGTCATCATTGCGTACAACTCCAAGGGGCTGTCTCTTGTTATTTTTTTTACTTGAACAAGCTTGTTTTACCCTTACTTGCTTTATTCTAACAGGATTTTCATTTAAATTATAAATAAATAAATTTCCATCACTTAATCACTTCTGTTTCTAAAAACTGAAAATATTTGGTGGTCCGAAGTGTACAACGAATGATCCGAATTAAACCATGTTTGGTCCAAATAGGAACCTTTGTAGACTACCTTTTTGCTCATGTTCTACCATAGAGAGGATGGATATCACTTTCAAATTGAGTTCGGGAATCGAGTGTGCTCGAAGTTATTTCGACTTAATCTTAATGCTCCAACAAATTCGAACAGCAGCACAGCCGCCGATGTCGGTGCAATCATTTACGGACAATCTGCTTGCTTTGCTGCTTGAAAGGAGACTTTTGCTTATTTTCATTACTTTATTGCTATATACTAAAATATTTCCTATCGATTGATAATTCAACGAGTAATGAATGAGTTATTAACGCTCAAAAGCTGACCACTTTTCGTGATGCTCCCAATTTTAGATTTTCCAATTAACACCCTCATCTGTTGCCGAAGAATGTTCTCCAACATCAGAACAAATGTTTGCACGACAAAGCTCGCTGGGTCATCTAGTTATTAATAATATTATGATAGGAATAACTGCAAACTTTGAATGAAATGGATACACGTTTTGAATTCTAATTGAACTTGTGAATTTTCAAAAGCTTTACTACAAGTTTAAATACCATCCGCCTCCACTAAAACAGTGGTTTTCCACTAGACGCCTGGTAGCAGAGCTGCACATACCTAGCCATACTTGCCGATAATATCAAGAATTAAAAATTAAAAAAAAAAGATTGTCAAAAATCAGTCAGTGAGGAATCTGTGCATGTTCACTGCAACCATAATATATCAGCACCTATTTCATGAACTTTATCTCAGAAATAGTATGAACAGATGCAACTAATGAAACAATCCATAAGCTATGAATAAATTATTGCAGCAGTATCGTCAACAATAGTGTGTTGTTAATATCACTGGAAAATCTCAGCACTTTTACTGATGAACCACAAGTGAGCTTTTCCGCACTACAAAGTAAATGAGTCTGCCTTTGATTTTTCCTGTTCGCATTCTAGAACCAACTGTCCTCGCAATTGTATCGCAATTTCCCACCTGGTCATCCCGTAGTGTCCGGACAGGCAGTAGCTGATGTCAGTTGAAACAAGAACGGACATTGTAGATATAGTTTCATTTCGGTATCGGTCAGCGGTGGAAAAAGAAAAGCTAACAACGACAACAATTAGTAACACCCGCGTCCATCGAACCACATGGACACTCTTGTGCTAAGTCGTCGTGTCCGTCTATCTGTGTCCTAGTCGGAGTGCGCTGCTAGAAGATTAATGAGTACTTAACAAGTTTCCATCACGAGAGACACGAGAGCCGACAGAACGAATTCCCCGTGTTGAAATGAAAGTAAGATAGTTACCAGCACGCGGCGCTAGGAAGAAAAAAGTGTCACAAAGTGTCGTCGTCACCACCAACTGCTCCGGGGGAGATAATGAAAGAATAACAATTTTCCCCCGTCTCCGGTTTCTGCTCATCTTACTACCAACGCTGAGGTGCAGTGCAAACAAATGAATTCCTCTGCCGGAAAGGGAGTGGTGGAATCTCCCGCGAGTAAAACGTGGCAATTTTCTTCTACTTTACAAGCAACAGTCAGATGGGGGTGGCACCCGTTGTCTTAATGTGATTAGTGGAAACCCAACCGAAGGAACCAAAGCGGAAACTACGGCAGGAGTAAGACGTTCAAGTAAATATGACGACGACCTTGAGAGGTTGGAAAATTGCGAGTTCTCCGGTGCAGGAAAGTTGGTGCAATTGTATCGTGGCGTGGAAAGGGAATAAGTGATTCTTTCCTACGAAAGTGTGGATTAATTAGAGTCGGTCGGAAAAGCAGCCAGCTGGCGAATGGAAATTTTGGGTGCAAGAACGGTGAAACAGTTGGAAGTGAAATGAATATAAAGCGATGGATTTCATAAAAAGTAAGAATGGTGACAATGAGTGTGGTGCTTTGTGCAGTAATTTGATTAACGGCTTCAGTAGAGCGTTGGAATTTGGTGTGTTTTTAAATGCGTAATTTCAGGTGCTTCTGAGCAAATTACAACCACGCCGCAGTGATTTATGTTTTATGCTTTTGATGATCGTTGGTTGGTTGACAGTAAAACTGATTAACTGTGTTTGTTATGGCTGAGTGTTATTCTTTGCTTGCCAGCCAGCGTTGATAGTAATTACTCTTGCTCCATAAAAATGTTCTTGTCTTATGAAAAGTGCGTCATTTCTACAGAATGCGTCCTGATGATGAGTCGCAAGCATTTGCATTCTAGCAATATAGACAACCCAGGTAGCACACGAAACATCTTTTGAATTCAACACTGAGTTTTCAAGTTGCATTATGTGATGTTTAGTATGAAGTTATTTGAACATTTGCCACATAACAAATAAGGAAGTTTCTATTTCTAAAGAAGAGTTCTGATAATTAGGGTTTAAAAAATCATTTTTCTACTTGATAAAGTAAAAAGGCGCATGTTGCAGAACAGTGACATTTTATCAAACTACTTATAGAGCACAACCTTATTATTATTTTATTTATTTGGTTGATAACTATACAGATAACACCGAATCAATACTCCCATATCGTTGTGTACTTGGTGTGCCCACCTAGCCCGCTGCGCTCCATGCCTTCTTGTTCCAGCCGGATTTGGGGCGAACACCATCTTTGCAGGGTTGTTATCCGGCATTCTCGTGGCATGCCCTGCCCAGAGTATCCTTCCAGCTTTTACCATCTTCAGAATACTTGGTTCGCCATAGAGTTGACCGAGCTTGTATTTCATTCTTCACCGCCACACACCGTGCACACCTCTAAAGATGGTCCTAAACACACGTCGTTTTTTTTTTCATGTCACTTTTCTTTTTATAATTTTTTTATATTGTTTCTTTTTTTTTCCCACCAACCCCCCTTCCAGGCGGAGGTTTTTTTCCTTTGAAAAACGGGGGTTCTGTTTTCCCCCTCTGGTGGGGCGTTCCACGTTCTGTCGGGATTGTCGCAGCATTTTTTTCTAAGGCCTGTATCCACATTAATCCAGACACCTTCAAATCATTGTAACTTTTGAAATATTGCACGTAGGAATGACAAATTTCACTGTGGTATAGCTGAGAGTCTATGACGAAAAAGACTATGATTGATGTTTACATACATTTACAACATACATGTTTAGTATTCAAGATGGCGACGAAAGAAAAACAAATGCGCGAGCGAATTTTGTACGGACGTACGGCAAATCCTGACTTGTCAATACGGGACCTTGCAAAAACATTGAATTTGCCTAAACCCACTGTTCATGATGTGCTCAAATCATTTTCGGAACGTTTGACGGTGGAGAGGAAACCGAGAAGTGACAAAAACATTGGACGCGCTGATCCTGTCATGGACCGAAAGGAGAAAAGGATATTAACGAAAAACCCAAATCTCTCCATTCGAACGGTGGCTCGTGGACGATGAAACTTATGTCCTGGAGGATTTCAAGCAGCTTCCAGGGCTGGCTTTTTATTCTGCTATGGCCAGAAATGCTACAGTTGAGCATTTCAGAACGAAGAAGGCATCGAAATTTCCCAAAAAATACCTTGTGTGGCACGCAATTTGCACGTGTGGGAAAAAGAGTGAATCTTTCGTGACTACAGGCACAATCAACAAGGAGATCTATCAGAAAGAGTGTCTGCAGAAGCGATTGCTACCCTTCATCAAAAGTCACAAAGAAAAACCTTTGTTCTGGCCCGATTTGGCATCATGCCACTATGCTAAAACTGTGATGAAGTGGTACCAAGCAAATCAAGTGAACATTGTACCAAAAACCTCAAACCCACCAAATTGCCCAGAGCTACGACCAATCGAGAGATATTGGGCTCTGATAAAGCGGAAGCTTTCTGGAAAGAAGCAAGGAATCAAAGACATCAAACACTTCCAGCAAATTTGGACAAAGATGGCTTCTACGATTTCTGAAGAGTCTGTACAAAGCCTAATGGACGGAGTTAAGCGCAAAGTTCGAAAATTGTATGCAAATATCGAATAACTATGTTGTGTCTTCACGAATTGTTAAAACAAATCCCATGAATCTGAAATAAACAACTACGACGGAAATATAATTCGAAATTTATGTTTTATTCATGTTTTGTGGTGTCCGGGTTATTGCGGACTTTGATTGTTGTTGTTGTATTCTCCCAATGCGCGGAGTAACGATCTATGATGTAATTTGTCAGAAGCATATAATTTCCCATCAACATGAGAGGCTCTAGGAGTGGACAGTAATTTATTGCTAAAACTAAGAGAATTGAAGAGATAGCATTGATAGTTCCGTTCAGTGAGTGCTCAACTTCCGAGCTGAGTGGCTACTGTGTCTTTCTCGAATCCTGCTCATCGCCGAGTCGTTTTTCCGTGTCGCTGCGCGTCCAAACGATTTCGCGATGGGCCGTCGTGAAAACACTTTTAGAATAGACTTTTCGAAGGTGCCAAAAAAACCGGACCTTGCCAAAGTCCACAAATTCTGTGCGACCGTTCTCGGTCTGAAGCAAGGTGAAGTGCTACAGATTCAGAACAGCAGAGCTCTCGGTGTTTCATTCGTGAAAGTTGTTGACCAAGCGTTGGCGCAACGAGTGTGCGAAGAACACGACAGCAAGCACGAGATTTCTGTGGACGGGAAAAAATACCCACTCAGGATCACGCTGGAGGATGGAGCAGTGGAAGTGAGGCTGACCGACCTATCCGATGTGTCGGACCAGAAAATCTTAGATTTCCTCGCACGGTATGGCGATGTCATCTCAGTGCGAGAACAACGATGCGGAGCCGAGATCGATTTCCCCGGCATTTCGACTGGCGTTCGTATTGCGAAGATGACGGTGAAACGGAACATCGAGTCGTGGGTCACCATCGACGGCGAAGTGACGAACGTATCGTATTACGAGCAGCTGCAAACATGCCGTCACTGTCGCGAATACGTTCACATCGGTGCGACGTGCGCTCAAAACAAGAAGCTGCTCGTAAGGAAGTCGTATGCCGACGCAGCAAAGCAGTCGCCGTCGCAAACAACGATGGAAATCGAGAAAAATCTGAACAAACTAAACACAATCCAAACCACTCCAGTTTCGAGCCAAACGAAACAAACACCGAAAAATGCCGCGCCGGCTCTGTTCGTAGCGAACTCGGCTCAATCGGATAAAATGCCACCACCGAAACAAATCCCCCACCGGCAACAGCGGTTGGCACCGCCAGCCATGATCGAACAAAACTTCCCCACGTTAACCTCTACCTCGGCTCCGGTATCGGACAGCGGGTTGTTGACCCCCTCTACAGGTCATCAGCCCCCTGCTAGGAGTGGAGTGGTTCGCAAAACTGCTAGTGGCAAATCCGATGGCAACGATACAGACTCGTCTGTCTGCTCAAATACCAACAGAAGGCAACACCGCACACGAGCATCAAGCAAGAAGCCTCGTGTGGACGAGGACGATGATGAACGAGATGGTGGTATGCAATCGTCATAATGAATGAGTTCGCTAGCTACAATCTCGCATCCATCAACATCAACAACATTACAACACAAACGCAACGAAAATTGACGCCCTTCGAACGTTTTCACGGACACTAGATCTCAATATCGTTTTCCTGCAGGAGGTGGAGAACGAGCAGCTCTCTCTCCCTGGCTACAACATATCGTCTGTAATGTGGATCAAGCAAGAAGGGGAACGGCAATCGTACTTAAAGATCACATACAGTTCTCGCACCTAGAGCGGAGTCTGGATGGCCGACTTATCGCTGTGAGAGTGCAGAATACCACACTCTGTAATATTTACGCTCCTTCGGGGATAGTTTTTTGTGCGGAAAGAGAGCGATTTTTCAACGGAACGATCGCCTACTACCTTCGCCCACAACACGCAACACGTCATCCTCGCCGGTGATTTTAACTGTGTGCTACGTCCTAGCAACTCCACGAGTGCCAACACAAGTCCGGCGCTACAAGCAGCCCTACAGCAACTGCAGCTTCACGACGTTTGGGTCAAGCTGTACCCCAGGACCCCAGCACCCACATAAGTCGCCCACAATGCGGCATCCAGGCTCGACCGCATATATGTAAGCGCTGGGCTTTGCGAGCATCTGCGGAGTGCTGCCACGCATGTATGCTCCTTTACAGACCACAAGGCCCTAACAGTACGAATTTGCCTTCCCCACCTTGGCCGCGAGCAAGGACGCGGCTTCTGGTCCCTCCGTCCTCACCTCTTAACTGCCGACAACATTGAAGAATTTCAGCTTCGATGGCAGTATTGGACCCGCCAGCGGAGAAATTTTCCCACCTGGATGGCGTGGTGGATTTCATGCGCAAAACCAAAAATAAAATCTTTTTTCCGCTGGAAGTCGAGTGAAGCTTTCAGAATTTTTAACGCTGATCATCAACGGCTCTACGAACAGCTACGTCTCGCGTATGATAACTACTTCCAGAATCCCGCCATGCTGGTGACCATCAATCGCGTGAAAGCACAAATGCTCACGTTGCAACGGCAGTTTGCGCAAAACTTCGTCCGCCTCAACGAGACGTTTGTAGCAGGGGAGAGCCTATCAACTTTCCAGCTAGGTGACCGACAGCGGAAAAAAACAACGATAACAAGTCTGCAAAATGAGCGAGGTGAACAAATCCAAGGTTCTGCTGCGATCGAGCAGCATATATTCCGGTACTACAGAGACCTGTACGCAGCGGAGGAAACGAGGCAGATTGGGGAAGAGCGTTTTGATTGTGAGAGAGCCATACCCGAGAACGACGAAGCCAACGCAGCTCTAATGGAAGAGATCACCATCGACGAGTTGAAAAATGCCATCCGAACGTCGCAGAAGAGAAAATCACCGGGCACTGACGGTCTGCCGGTGGAGTTCTACCTACGAACGTTCGACGTCATCTACAGGGAGCTATATTTCGTTATCAATGAAGCCATGACGAATGAGCTCCCTCCGGAATTCTCCGATGGCACAATCGTGCTCGTCAAAAAAGAGAGGAGGTGATGGAACAGCGAGTGCATACCGACCGATCAGCCTGCTCAACGTAGACTACAAAATCCTCTCCCGTGTGATGAAGGCCCGTCTAGAACCTGTGCTACGCAACCATCGTGTTCTGAGCGCCGCGCAAAAATGCTGCAACACCGACAAATCTATTTTTCAAGCAACACTGTCGCTCAAGGATCGCTTGGCACAGCTGGTTGCGAGAAAAGAGAAGGCAAAATTGATCTTCTTTGACCTTGCTCAAGCATTCGATCGGGTCTCTCATGAGTTCCTGCATCGTACTCTCCTGTCACTGGGTATCAACACAGATTTCGTCGGTTGGCTTGCGCGGGTAGCTGATGCCTCATCATCACGTGTGATGGTGAATGGGCATCTCTCTGAGCGCTTCCGCATCGAGCGGTCGGTTCGTCAGGGAGACCCTTTATCGATGTTGCTCTTCGTTCTCTATTTACATCCCCTGCTCATACGAATCGAACGTGTGTGTGGGGATCAACTCTGCGTTGCGTATGCTGATGATGTTACTGTGATTACAACATCAACACAAACGATCGAACGGATCTTCCAGCTGTTTGATTGTTTCGGAAGCGTGGCTGGGGCAAAACTAAATCGGCAGAAAACAGTGGCTATTGACGTAGGTTTCATCAATGGGGAACCTCTGACGGTACCGAATCTGCAGACGAAGGAGAACGTTAAGGTGTTGGGCGTTATTTTCACCAACTCAGTGCGGCTGATGGTGAAGTTAAACTGGGATGCTTTGGTATCTAGGACCTCGCAACTTATATGGTTGCATGGCATGCGTTCACTCAACCTCCAGCAGAAGGTAGTACTGCTGAACACCTTCATCACAGCGAAGGTGTGGTACCTTTCGTCTGTGATCCCACCGCAATGTGCTCACACGGCAAAGTTGACTTCGATGATGGGCACATTCTTGTTTCGAGGGCTGCCTGCCCGAATTCCAATGCAGCAGTTGGCGCGTAGTAGAGAGCAAGGCGGACTTAAACTACAATTGCCGGCGATCAAGTGTAAAGCGCTGCTCATCAATCGTCATCTGCAAGAGATCGATTCCCTTCCCTTTTATCATTCCCTTCTCGTTCAAAATAATCCTCCCCCTATCAATCTTCCTTGTCTCAAACTCCTTTCTCAGCAAATTCCCTTATTTCCTCACCACATCCAACAAAACCCCTCCAGCGATCAAATACACCGTTTCTATTTAGATCAAACGGACCTGCCAAGAGTAGAAAGGAACCATCCGGGCCAAAACTGGAAGAAAATCTGGATTAACATCTCGATGAAAAGACTATCGTCACAACAACGTAGCGATCTCTATTTGTTTGTGAACGAAAAGACGGAACATCGCAGCTTGTTGCACATCATTGGTCGTGCAAATGACCCCAATTGTCAGCACTGTCGGGTGCCCACCATCGAGACTTTGCAACACAAGTTCAGCGAGTGCCCTCGAGTAGCAGCAGCATGGGCATACATTCAGCGGAGACTGACGACGACTCTCGGTGGGTGGCAGAGACTTTCTTTCGACGAATTTGTGAGGCCAATTCTGGCAAACATGACTGCAGCAACAAAAAATGTTATCCTCAAATCGATAATAAAATACATCAACTTTGTTAATTGTAATATTAATAATAGAATCGATGTAGGTGAATTAGACTTTGTATTAAGTCTAGAAAATTTTTTTTTTACTACCGGTTGATATATTATTTATGTACAAAACTAAATAAACAATATTTTACCAAAAAAAAAAAAAACAAAAAAAATACATATATTTTGTGTGCATATTCATCCATCGATGTTGGAAAAACGTTATATTCCGAAGTAAAATTCTCTGCACATTCCAATTAGTACCGTTAGAGTTTTACTTCTAGGAAGAAAGAAGTTTTGAGAAACTGTGAAAGTGAGAATAAGTGTAATGCCTAATCGTTTTGATGCCAACCTTATGCGCAAATTTTGGAAGCGCGTCAAGATCAAACATACGGAAAATACTCCGAAACGACAATGCCGATGCCGAGCTCTGGTTAGGGTGCGAAACTGAAAGCAGCCAGATGTTATGCGTTGTCAACTACCGGTTGTGATGCTGGAGAAGGGCCTTCAACTCGAGGCCGTATCATCATTTAAACAAATGCTTTTGAAAAAAAATATTGAGCGCCTACCTCGAAAATCCGAATCTCGTCCCATCAGCAGGAAGTTGGAAATGATAGAATTTACGGTAACTCGTGTTTTAAATCGATACAACGAACGTTTGACCAACGATCGGAAGAATAAGTGTGGCCAAAACGGATCTTCGTATAGTGTAAAGGATTACAAACGGGTAGTGAAAGCATTCAAGAGGAATCCACACAGTTCAGTTCGAGATGTGGCGAAAAAACTGCATTTAAGCCAAACTTTTGAGCAAGATGCGAAAAAATGTGAAGAACTACATACCACAGTTGTCGGAGATGTTCAAATCACGAACTTAATTGTATAGTGCTGTGGTAGACATAGTAGTTGAATGATAATATTGATAATAGTAGTTTTAGTAAGAGTATTTGAATGTTTGTAAATATAGTATAATTATTATATATACTTTATTTTGAGTGTATTTTCATAAACGTACTTATAACTCGCAAGAAGGATATTCATATGGAAGCGTGTGAAAAATAAATCAAAGTAGGTGAATTCAGTTATCTGACGGATTTCTTAGAGCACAGTTGTGCGTGTATAATGTTTAGACGATTGACCGAGGCTGGAAATCTCGGTCAGGACACGACAAGTGCCTTAAATATTAACTTTACCCAAAAAGTGTTTGCAGACGAATTGTTCAAATATGTTCCCCTATATGCAGTCAAAGTTGCCATAAATGAAGTTAAATAGTGCTCTAACTGTGCATTGTCATGTTGTCTTCACCAAAACATGTAATTTTATGTTGTTTACATTTGCTCAAATCATAGTTTGCATAAAAAATGTATATATGAAAAGTTAAGTAATAAAAAGTTTTTGAGTAGATCTACAACTTTGCACAAGAAAATATATTTCTATCTATTAAGGAAAATAAGTTATTTTTTTTATTTTTTTCATAGTAGGCAATGAAATTTTTTTGATGTTACTAAACTATGCTTAATACATATGTGAACAATTCGTCTGCAAACATTTTTTGGATAAAGTTAATATTTAAGGCGCTATACAATTAAGTTTGTGATTTGACCATCTCCTACCACTGCGCATACGTCCCAAGTAGCAATTCAAATGCAAATTGGTTTTATTCATGTTTTATGGTAGTTTTATCAGAGCATTATGGAGTTCATCCGGTTTTATCAGGGCATTTTCCAAGTTAAGGTGGTTTTAATTCAATAACAGTTCTTAAGAGTGATTAAAGAACACTTGAAGAAACCTCCATAAAACTAAATCATTTATAAGTGTAATTCACCTTATCAGTAGTTTTATAAGATACTTGATCCCCCTCTCAAGACATTGTTTCGCAACTTGCATAAAACCTGATCAAAGTTTTGTAAAAGTTTTATGACATTCTTCTTTAAGATGAATGTATCTACCAGGGTTACTGATATTTGCATCGTACGACTCCAATTCCCCCATCCACTTCGAACGCAATCGAGAAAACAAAACAGAGCAGGCACTCTCGAATGAACCAATCGATGTTATGAAGAGAGTATCTGTGAGTGAGTAGTGAGCGAGGTTGGTTTATGCTATTCTTGCTTTACTTTCTTCACCCTCGATTCATCATCAACGTTCGTTTCAAGCAAACGGATCGAGTACGAAGTGGATCGGAGGTGACGAGATTCGAACGAATCGTAGCGATCGAAGCGATGCGATCGTAGTGAACCGATCGAAGCGATGAGAACGGTGCAATGCGATCTAATCTGGTGCTGGAAATGCTTCTCTCACGGTGGTTTTGTGACCCGATGTTTTGTGATCAGCTGATTTGTCGTTCATGGCAGTGTTCATGTGTGAGCTTCCTACGGATGTCAGAAGCAATATCGATAACATCAGAACAGCCTCGTAATTTTGTTCTGATGTTATTGTTTCATGTAAGGTTAAACCAGCAATAAACGACTTGCTGTAATTAATATTGCCCTTATGTTGTAAGTTATTTGAACGAAGTGTTGGAAGAATTTGCGACAACAGCTCACAACATTACGGCCTATCATTACCGTTAGGTATAACGCATTAAGAAATTGATATGTATCGTCAGTCGTTTTTTTTTTCAATTTTATCAAACTGCAGCAACATATATTCCGAAAACTATTCGCAATCGTCAATCAGAAGTGAAATAAATAAAGTAATCGTCGCGGACAAGTAAAATTAAAATGAACCGTGATAAATTGAAAGAAAAATTGTGTGATGTGGTGGAGGTAAAATCAGATGCTGAAGGTGCAACTATTTATCGGCGCCTTGCGGATATTAACGCAGAACGCACCTATCAGTAAGAAAAAAAATATCCGCCGAATTTTACACGGCATATCGTTGCATGCCATAAAGATGTTGCTCAACGGTTGAACTTGATAGTGACCAGTGCTGAGGTCGAAAAAACTCCTGCAAAGCGGATTCGGCCGTCACCGCCGTCGAAAATATCCGTGGAAAGTAACAGGAAACAAGTGCTTCTGGGAACATTTCTGCTGGTTACAGAACATAATCTGCCAATAAGATTTCTACAGTGGCAAGGTATACAGTTACTGGCTGGGCCCTCGTGGAAGGTGTGGGCTTACAATAACTAGGAACACATTGCCGACATTATTTGCTAGAGCTGCTGAAATTATGAAAAAACATATGGCAGATAAGTTCCAGAATAAGCTCGTGTGTCTGAAAGTTGATTCAGCAACCAGACATGGAAAATCCATTTTTGGGATCAACTTGACCTAAGCGGATGATGACGGCAATATTCAAATCTTCAAAATTATGTATAGTATCAGAGTTATTTATAGAATTCTGGCGAGTTTTCAAATGTGAAATTATCACAGAAGAAGGCATTTTATATATTTGTTAGGTACTCATGATGAACCTATTTCGATTTAATAACGGTTCACGATTTTGTTTCGAAGAGCACCTAAATCTTTTATATCTTAAATAGATGGTTATGTCTCTTTTTCTGATTTTTGTTGGTTTTCAAAAGTTGGGATATTGAAAATACATTGTGGATGAAATTGCTTAGTCAGTTCAAGATCATTTTTTAAAAAGGCTGAACTAATTATAATTATTAATGAACAACCGATGATAATTTTATAAATAACTAATAATATCCTGAAAACTAACATTTTTTCATTGTATTTTTGGGATATTTTGTTCCAATCAGATCTTGTAAAAAAATATATGGAATATCTGTTACAGTAATACTCTTTTTCGAAGATTATTTTGCATGAACAAGAACGTAATGTAGGGTTGTGGGGATTTGGTTCCAGTTATAAGATTTAATGATCGAAAGTGTTTAAATTTTAACTTGTTTAACCTTAACATTAGCAATTAATTGCGATCTAGACTTCTATTACTTTTCCATTAAAAAATATTCTTAAATACTTCTAGAAAATTTTATTTATTTCTTATTTCTTCAAATAAAGCGGCGCATGAAATGTTAGATCGCCAGACAAAAGAAAATTTAACGCGAGTAATCGACGAAGAAAGCAGATCGTTTGGCCTCGAGTATAAGCAAATTCTAACTATAACGTCTGATAATGGACAAAACATGTTGTCAACTGAATGAAGAAACTCTTTGTTCCAGGCGTAACAGCGCCTTTGGCAAAAATTCTATGTAAAGAGAACGCATTGATTCGTATCATGACAGAAGATGCTGAAGCGGATAGCGATGAGGAAAATGTGGATGATTTTGAAGAGGGGAGCAGGAAGAGCTCGACGATGTTCTTATACAAGACCAGGATATATTACCGGAAACGATGATTTTACTGTAGGTTATGAAGAAATTTACAGAAGTACTATCGATATTAATTACAACAATAAAAATGCTTCACGTGACGTTTATACTAACAGCTCAGCGTAGGACAACTCAAACAAATCTCAAGTAATTCATGATTAGGGCCTAAAAGCCATTTGTAATCAATGACTTTTAACCTTAGTCTCTCACGAATCACGAGAATCCCACTATATCCTGCTAGTCAATGTGGTAGAACTAACATTCTTCTACCAAATGCTGCTTTCATTTCTCGAGAGTGATTTAAGATTCCGAGAAAATCGACATTTAAAGTCATTGTTTACAAATGGCTTTTAGGCCCTTAACATGAATTGCTCGAGAAATATGCATATTCGTAGTCATCGCAACAAGGGTAATTCGCAACAAGGGTTTCGTACTGTACGCATTGCTAATTTGCCTTTCCCGGGCCGTGCTGCCGCCCTCCCCCCGCCCCCCGTCTAACGTTTTTTTTTTGGCTGGTCTGGTCGGGCTCCGCCCGCCCCCCCCCCTCCCGCTTTCTATCCCCTCGCCCCCCCCCCCACCCCCCAAACAAAAATGTATGTTTTTGTTTTTTTTTTTTTTTTTTAACCCTCATACTGCCCGCCCTGGAACCTTTTCGTTCGTATTCGTCTAGTCAGACCTGCCCCGGTTTAAAACCGAAAACGACATAAGTTTGCATGCTTTCACTCGCATCGCATCACAACGATTCAATCACGGCGATCGTACCGAGGCATTCTTTGGCGATGTAAATCAGCTGTGAGTCAAACTGCTGCCGAAATAATGAAAACGGTGTTCAGGCAGAAGCCAATAGCTTTAGAGTTAAAACATGCTTGGATGGGAGAGGTGGTGACTCAGCGAATGAGAAATAGCCGGCGAGGATGAAAACAAACATGCACAGAGAGAGTGATTCTTTGTGCACCCATTCTCACGCATGACAACAAGAGAGCGTATTGCGACTGCACTGAATCGATGCTGAGTAGCCTCACAGGCGAGCAACGATTCATTTTAAAAATCAGCTACCCTGGTCGCCAACCCCATGATAAACGACAATACATTACTAGTTGAATATAAGTTGTTAAAGCCTGTGCGCATAAGGGCGTGCGCTGGTAGATGGAGAGCCACAGCGCAGCACTAGAGACGTAAGGTTTAATGATAAATTAAAATATGAAATGTAAGATAAAAATATAATATTGGTATCTCCCCACTCGCATTTAGTACCTAATAGTTTACAAAAGTTTATATACTCTGTATAGTAGAAAAAATTAGTATATCATATTATCGAATATGCGTTGTTCCTCTGATCCACACGTATGATCCAAAGGCCAGAGACGGCGCTCGAATCGCTCAGTGTTTCACTACACAGTGCACTTCTTCCAACGCTAGGTTCAGCGTACAGATCAAGAAAAAAATAATTTTTCTCATAATTTATTTTTCTGCCATCGACGCAATATTATTATTTGTTGTTTTTCCCAAATCCATTGTTAGCATATTCAAGTTAGAGTTTTTTTTTATGTTTTAATCGCCTTACGCTGGTGATTAAAAACAATAAATTATAAGCTGTAATGATGAACAACAATTATGCATACGCACTTTTGATTTGAACGTTCACATTTTCTTTGTTAATGATGTGCCTTCTCCACACTAATTTTATGGCTATCTTACGAAAGACTTGTTTACCTTGAGCAATTCAAACAAGTTTTATTCAAGCGTTACTCCTCTTTTTCAAGAATAAAACAAGTAAAGATGAACTTTTCGCGCTTCTAAAAAAATCTTGTTAGTCTTGTGCAAGAAATATTAGTTTTATATGCGTTTTATGGTAGTTTTAGATAAAACCATTGAAAAAATGGTGAGCGTGGCTATTCTGGATTCCCTCGGAATGGTAGCCATTTACATATGTATGCAAAAAAAAACTCTCGTTTTTTCAATGCTACGAACAATTCAGCTGTTTAAAACACATTTTGAAACTTAAAATGGATTGTAGACACAATTTATTCAAGATCTTTTCCTTTGAATTTTTAAAATTTTTAATATTTTTTAAAATTTCTATCAATTTGTGCGCCAAATTTTTAATTTTTATGTTTTAAAAAAACAAAAAACAAAAACGAACCAAGAAAAAAAATTACAAGGAAAACAAACAATTAATGTTTTTTGTTTATTATTTATTAAAATACGTACCCACTAAAAAAAAAAAAAAATATAATGAAGGTTTTTTTTTTTTTAAAAACCCTCACCCCGCAGCACAACCCCAAAAAAAAAATCCCCAACACATATTTGACACGCACTGGATGTGTTTTAAAAGAGGAAAATCATTAAAATTACCAAAACTTGTGGTAGTTTTATCATAGTTTTAAGCAGAGACCGAAATTTTCGCCTACTTGAGAAGAGAAACGTCCTTTTTCACCCGGTTGGAGAAACAGATGAGAATGTGAGAAGCGAGAGACTATTATACGCTCACAGCAGTTTTCGCGAGAGAAGCAACGGCGATTTATAATTTTCGGAGAGCATGAGTAGCTGATAAATCGTTCCTTTCTCAGGGATTCCTAGATGCCGATAATTATTTTTCACTTACTTTGTGACACCTGAAAATGCACCAGTCTTCATGTTTGTTTTATTCTGACATTATAATTCGATAAAAAGCCAATTTTTCTTCATGTTGTGAGCAAAACACAATTTTTATATTTGAAGCAAACTAAATAGAAGATACTTCTGGTTCATAATGATGATGATGATGATGATGGTGATGATGATGATGATGCTGATGACGAGAGAGAGAGAAGATGATGATGATGGTGCCGCCACTTACCCCTACAGAGGTTTGAGCTAGACGATTTATCTATTAGATAATTTATTTAAAAACCATTCAAACCAGTTATGCAAAACAAAAAACGAACTGATTTCATCTACCGATATAAACTTCTTCAAAAACTGATAATTTGCTTCATAGCGATATTATTGTGAAAAGCTATTGATGTCAACCACAAAAGTTCGCAAATATTCCCAGTGATCAGGAAATACTATTACAATTCTAATCACAGATAATAAGCCCAAAAAATTTGAATTATCACAAGGACGATTAAAATTTCATTGTATTCATAGGGTAAGAGCACCACTTTAGCCTCACACATCAAATGACTGGAGTTAAGAAACATGGAGGTTTTTAACTTACTACTGGTGAAAAAAAAGAAATCAATATCATTCAGCGTTAATCTTGCGATATGGAGCGGTGCAATGTCAGGTAAAAACACTGAATATTTTTCGTCAAGTATTCCTATATAAAACGGAAAACTTGCAATAAAATTTGCTGCTTCTCTGAAGGCTTCGAATTACCACTTTTCTGTAATTTATTAACGTGACTTCTATCCATTGGGCAGCTCGTCATGAAAAAAAAAATGAACAAGTATTTGCGTATAAATAATTGAAATGACATTTCTGGATTTACCACTGATCTCATTTTAGCGCAATAGTTACTAACGACTGTTCCAGAAAGTATAAGTACACCTTATTTTAACGGTCACTTTAAATATAATGAAATATTTCAACTTGTTTTGCATATATCTGAATGACATAGCATCAAAAAAGTGCTCAGTTTTGTGTTACCTATCAAAATGCGCGGTCTTACTCCGGAACAACGAAAAAGTATCGTGCGCAAATGGTGCACTGTGAGCGGACTCTCCTTGAGAAAATTGGCCAAGGAAGGTGGTGTAAGCGTCGGAGCGGTACGATCTGCATTTCGAAAATATAGAGAACAGTGTACGTTTAAAGATGCGCCGAAGAGTGGTAGGCAATCCGGTCCTGTTAGTCCGGATATCGATAAAGATCAGGGATGCCTACAAGTGAAAACCAGCGACTTCCGTTCGGGATGTTGCGAAAAAACTAGGGACCTCGTCGAGTAACGTCATGCGTGCCAAAGAAAGACTTGGGCTAAAAGCAGAAAAAAACCCAAAAGGAACCCAAAACAAGCCGCGTCCGTGAAACCACGGGCCCGCAAACTCTACGATTCGTTATTGTGTAGAAATTCTGGGTGTATAATAATGGACGATGAAACATACGTATGTATGTGAAATTAGATTACAAAACGCTTCCCGGACCACAATTCTATACTGTAAGCGAAGACAAAGACATCCCCGAAACGGAGAAGGCAATTTTTACCGAAAAATTCGGTAAGAAGGTTATGGTTTGGCAGGCAATATGCGAGTGTGGTAAAACATCTAGTCCGTACATAACGGAGACGATGAACACTCAGAAATACGTTAAGGAATGTCTCCAGAAGCGATTATTGCCGATGATCAGGCAGCACGAAGGTCAAGTGGTGTTTTGGCCTGATTTGGCGTCATGTCATTACGCAAAGGACACTTTAGAATGGTACAAAAGTCAAAATGTATGTTTCGTGCCGAAAGACATGAATCCGCCGAACTGCTCGGAGGCACGGCCAATCGAGACTTTTTGGGCTTTAACCAAAGCAAAGCTTCGAAAATTCATAAAACCAGCGGACGACATCCAAAAATTAAAAAAAAGATTGGCCAAAAGTGGTCAAAATAGTGGAAAGTACCACTGTGCAGAAGCTAATAGGTCATGTTCGAGGAAAAGCTATGTATTGGCTATGATTAAATATTTTGATTAAACGAGAGTAAAATATCATATAAAACACAAATACAAATATGATTTGCCAAATAAAATCATTGAAACTAAAAAAAAACATGATTTTTTGTTATTTTGAAAGTGTGCTTATACACGGTGTTCAATAAGTTCGACTACAAGTTTTCATCATTGCGTAGGTATGCGCCATGTACATATTCTGCATTGGTATTGGTGTCAGCTTTAGCTTCATTCATACGCTACCGAATGTGCGCGGTGTTGACATTCTGTTAGTTGTTGTTTGTTTGTTACGCGCGATGAAAGAGTATCGGGACTTCGTAATTAAGCGTTTTTTGAACGGTGAGCGACCCGGCGATATATTCCGGCTGCTGAAATCGCATGGGGTCAAGCGTAACTTTGTCTACACGACCATCAGGCAATACCGGGAGACGTCCTCGACCAATGACCGTGCGAGATCCGGTCGGCCGCGTTCAGCGAGGACGCCACGGGTCATCAAGATCGTGAGGGAGCGAATTCGGCGCAAAAAGAACCGCTCAATCCGGAAAACGGCTGCAGATCTCAACGTTTCCATTGGAACCGCTCACACCATACTCACCAAGGACCTTGGTTTCAGGCCTTACAAAAAACGTAAGGTCCATGGCGTTTCGGAGGCTACCAGCAAAAAGCGGTTGGATCGAGCTAAGAGGATCCTCTCTCGGCACGCTGGTCAGGAGTTTGTTTTTTCGGACGAGAAACTGTTCGTGCTGCAGCAGCCGCACAATGTGCAAAATGACCGGGTGTGGGCGCCATCGAGGGACAGCATTCCTGAATCCAATATAAACATCCCTCGGTTCCAAAGTGCCGCGTCGGTGATGGTTTGGGGGGCAGTATGCAAACGTGGTAAGCTACCCTTGGTGTTTATTGAAAAAAACGTCAAAATCAACGCGGCGTACTACAAAACTGAGGTTTTGGAAAAGGTTGTTGCCCCCAGTCTCCGAAGCCTCTACGGCGATGAGCACTACGTGTTCCAGCAGGACGGTGCACCAGCCCATACGGCAAATGTGGTTCAAGCCTGGTGTCGGGACAATTTAACCGACTTTCTGGACAAAACTTTGTGGCCTCCCAGCTCCCCGGACTTGAATCCTCTCGACTTTTTTGTTTGGTCCTATATGATGGCGAAGCTGAACGAATACAAGGTCAGCACTTTGGATCATTTCAAGACGGTAATTCTCAAAATCTGGGACGAAATGCCCATGCAGTCCGTGCGTGCCGCCTGCGACGCGTTCGAGAAACGTTTGAAGCTCGTTAAGGAGTACAAAGGGGGGGTCATTCCAAGAGAAATGTTGTAAACGTTCCTTGTAAACATTGCTTTCATTAAAATAAATCCAAAAAAAAAAAAATTTTTTTCTTTTTTTAACAAATTTTGAAAGTGTATCCGAACTTATTGAACACCGTGTACTTTCTGGAACAGTCTATACTCAGAGGCCATTCATTGAGATACTTATCCGGCTGTTCAGTGACCGGTAAAAAGTGCTGGAAATAATGGGGTTTCAGTGGTGTTGAGGGGTAATCAGGGCGGTTAAGGAGGATCAAGGATAGTCGGTGGGGGAGGGGGAATCACGGGGCAGTCAAAGGAGGTCATGAGTGGTTAAGGGACAGTCAAGGGGAGGTCCATGGTGGTCAGATGGGGGAGTCAGGGGTGGTCAAGGGGGTCAATGGTGGTTAAAGGGTGGTCAGGAGGCAAGTGGTATTCATGGGTGGTCAAGGGAGATCAGAGGGTCAAGGGTGGTCAGTGGAGGAGTGGACGGTCAAGGGGCAGTCAAAGGAGGTCATGGGCAGTCAAAAGACAGTAAACGAAAGGTCAGGGTGGCAAGGGCTGGTCCGGGGTAGTCAAGAGGGGTCAGGGGGTCAAAGGAGAGTCAATGGTGGTCAAGGGGATCAATGCTGGTCAAAGTGTGGGTCAGGGGGCAAGTGGCAGTTATGAGCGGTAAAGGGGTCGTCCATAACTTATGAAATGGATTAAGGAGGAAAGGGGTGGGTTTCAACATTTCTTACAAGGGGATTTTCTTATATGAGATTCAATTGATAGGTTACTATTTTTACTTAGTAAGGTTTTAGTGCGGAGGAGGTTATCTGAAAATCTTATAGCGTCTTACAAAGCGCGAGTGGGGAGGTCTAAAAACCACTCACAAACCCTTATAATTTGTGGATAGCCCCATGTCCCCTTTGAGATGCAAAAAACGATGAAAAGTACGAATTAAAAAAATACCTTATTAAATTTTTATTAAAGATTATAACAGCCTTGGTAAATCATCTTATTTTTAGGGAAATTTTATAGAAAATTAAGTAGTGTGAATTTTTTATATTTCTCTGTTTTTTTCTCTGAAAAGCGATTCAAGCTTGTCCAATGACTTTGCCAGGGCTGTTTGAACAAGATCTTTGTTTGATCTTATCTTCACAACATTTTCCAGGTTAGTTCCACTGATGCGATTTCTGATCTTAGTAAAAACTAGATTGAACTGACTGAAATCTCGCTCAACACTGCATTGTGTAGCATTGGTGCTCCCAGTATTACATTTATCAATTTCCAAAGTTCTGGGTCATCATAGCGCTGTTTGGCCCAGAAATCAATAATATCGAATCCGTTTTGGTCAGTGTCCTTGCGAGGTTGGTTTTGGATATTCCTTATTCTTTGCTCTAATGATGAAACATTTGCAGCCACTTGAGTTCCTATTCCAATCCTCTGAGAAAGGAACTCGTTCAAGCTGAACCGAGTAGTAGACGTGATCGCTGTGTTTTTATTTGGAGAGGATGATCCTCTGTGGAGGGGGGGTTTTTTTTTGGGTGTGGGGAATTGAAAGAATAATTTTTTTTTTTTTTATAATAAAAATACCCCAAAGTATTCCTTTCTTTATTGTTTTCCTCTTCTGTGCCGAAACAATTTTGACCCCCCGCGGGGGGCCGGGGGCGTATATAAGGCGCTTGCATCGCCGAATTGTTCCAAAGGGGCCATTCCCGTCGTTGCATGGCATCCGTTATACCGGTTTGAGACATATTGGACTGAATGGATGCCACTCGTCCAAACGCTGTAATCCAGTGTCCAAAAAAGTCGCTGAGTGTGCAATTTAGGCTTTGAATTGCAATGGTACAATCGTAAAGTGGCTCGAAAGCTTCCACGTAAGCATCAATTAGACACCACTGGTCACAAATATCTGTATAGGTAGAGAAAACATATTACACCCGTTATACCCGTTAACGTTGTTTGACAACAACTAAACAAAGAAAACTGTTTATTATTTGTGATTATAGCTATCCCCCGAATAGTGCGATGAGTGGTGCCTTCAACACGTCATAATTTTTCAGCTGTCCATCCAATTTAGCTGCTTTTTTTGTATGTGAGGTTAACCATAAACTGGTCCCCTACAGAAAATCTGCTCAATTAGTTGGAACAAATTGCAGTAATGGACCGCGTGATTCGGGAGTTTCCTCTACTAGTACCACCCGCTCAACCGAATACTCACCACCCAACATCACCCCCACACCCCCTCCTTTACACACACAAACACCTGGCTTCGCCTTATTTTCGGTTTTTGCTCCTCGTATACGATCTAGGTAGCATGTTTTCAGTGAAAAATGTGACATGAGAAAATATTTTCGTTGAATTTTGGAGAGAGATATTTTTGCAAGAGAGAGGATAATGAATTATCGGCAAAAAAGGAGAGATGAATATTTGAAAAGTTCGCTACTCATCGACAACCTGCTTGAGAGAGAACATGGTTTTCACCCAGCTGAGTGAGAATTTCGATCTCTGGTTTTAAGCATGTCCTGCATGTCATTACAAGTATGTACCGATAAAACTATCAAGTTTTAAGCGAATCTTGGGAAATAGTCTTGAGAACCTCCTGGAGTATGGGCCTTTTTGAACTTATGAGGGTTTTATGGCTTTTTTATCGATGTTATGTAGAACATCTAGTTTTATGCGTGGTGTTATCAAATAAGTCTTGAGAACTTCTTCAAGTGTACCAAGTAATTTGTTACTTGGGGTACAAAGTCCAAAAGGCGCCGAATCGCGATGAACGGCAGAATACGCTGGGGGAAGTTACGTGCACGGAAGCTCTACACCCAGCTGTTGACCAAACCGCAGTATGCCGGTATGGATGACGAGACATATGTAAAAGCAACTGTTGATTACTGCTCATCATAAGATCGATTCTGGGTATCAGAAAGATATCAAAGTTTGCCAAAAAATACATTATTTGGCAAGCAATTTGCTCGTGTGGAAAGCGAGCGGAGCACCCCATTCGTGACAACCGGGACTGTCCATGGGCAGGTATAGCTAAAGGAATGCCTCAAATAGCGTCTAGCATCTCAATCCCCCGAACGCACCGGAACTGCGGCCAATTGAAAAGTACTGGGCCATCATGAAGCACGCACTTCGGAATCATCCTAAGGAAGTGACATCGGAGGAAGATATAAAGAAAAATTGGACCAAACGTTGTACAGGATCTTATGAGTAGTGTTAAAAGGAAGGTTTGTGCATTTGGGTATGGTAATGATATTGAATAAAACGAAAATGGGGCAAGTTAAATAATTTGTTTTGTTTATTCTCTGAAAGTTTGATATTTTCTTGTGATGCAATTTGATTCCATAAACACTTTAGACCCTGCGACTAAACGGTTTAAAAGTTAAACAACGCCAGTCGGTTCAAATTTACAGCTGTGTGAAAACGCCGGAAGCCAAAATGATTTTTTTCATGGAGCAGCATGGTAGTGCTCTGCATACGATGAAAGCAGAAAGAACGATCAAGAGTACCTTGTTAATTTGAAAAAGTTGTTTACAAACATAATATATATTTACTACACACATAGTAACATTTCAGGTAACATAATCTAAGGTTCTTATTTCCACGAAACAGCAAAGGCATAATTTATTATAAAAGATGATGCTAACACTCTTTCGTCATTCCAGGAAACATTCAAAAACGTCTATACAGTGCGAATAGAATTACAATGCAGATGAAATCGTTGATCAAAGTACAAAACGATATGCTGATTCACTGTAACACTCAACCTCGATTAAACAGGAACTGGAGAGTAAAATCCGGCGATAGAAAAGAATAACAGACTACGACTGGATACTATTTTATTATTCGGAAAATGTTCTATAAATAAATATGCTGGTGCTGGTATGGTTGAAGTTGCAATTTATATTGCCGAAACCGGCTACGAGTGGTCAGATCTTTGCCAGTTTACTTTCAGTACTCGGTTGGCAGCGTCGTGTTTTCCGTGGTGAAGTAAAATCTTATATAGTAGTTAGTTGAACATCTGCTAGTGGATAGTTTTTTTTTCGGTTCATCGGTATTATCGTTTTGTAACGTGTGATAAGCAATAAATTTGAGCTGAACATGCTCGTAGGGCGTTAGAGATTACTCAGAAGCTTGGTTATCAGGTTATAAATTATAACAAATTAATAGCTAATCGTTCATCTGTTGTTGCGGTGAAAAGGTAATCGAAGACATATCATAAAATCATATAGTGTAGCATAAATCACAAGTGTGAATACAAAACAAATCATTAAAGCTTCTGAATAACCGATAAAAACAGATTTTCTCATAAATCCAGGGTGCTTATCGTTATTGCACCTACTCTTTAGCATTTGAGGATCTATTATTGTTTTCACGAGACAATTTATGTCTAGCCATTTTTACATGAAAACAAGTCCAAAAAATATGATTTAATTCTACTTGCATTGCGATCAAACAGCGATTCAGAATTTTTGATTATCTTTGATGAGGATCATACTTTTATAGAACTTCTTAAAACTTGTATTGTAAATTTGGTAAACATCATAAGCCCGGTATAGCCAAGCTGAATTTTCCGGTCTAATTAATGAATTGTGCAAATAATCAAATTCAATGAAATAAGAGCCAGCAAAACGCTTATTACTGGATGTATAATAGAATGTATAAGCGCCCAAGGAGATGAACGAACATTCATTTTCAATTTGAAGTGCACGGAAGCTAATATGAGTGCACTCGTGTTTTGGAAATGGAATATTTCTGTATTGTTTTTGGCAAAGCAAGCTGTGCAAGATTGATCTCTTTCGTTCAGATCAAGTGGTATTGATTGATGAATTATTCTTAGAGCATGGTGAAATGCTGCTATTTCTGCGTTATTATACTAAGTTCCAATCATGTTTACTACTACTTTGATCGTTCAGTATTTAGAAGTGTTCTCACATGCAGTTGTTATTGCTAACTTGAAATTTCAGTTGAACGTTCGATACGAACAATGAAAAAAATGATACATTCTGGAACGCCTTGCTGAAGTTGCCTCTGTTACAAATCCAGTTCTATTTTGTAACGACCATACACTCCTGGAGATGCCCTAAATCGTTTCAGATAATTTGAAAATGAAACTGGTGAATATTTTGCAATTGTGGAGTGTTTTTCAATTAGAGTATGTCAGCTGGATTTTGAAGTAGTAGCTTGCAGTTACAAAAAGGAGATTCATCCAACAGGTAGTCAAAAAGAACTGTTGCACTGTATATTTTGCAACATAAAAGATTTGGATAAAGTAGCACTTTAACCAACTGCTTATTTATTGCGAAAAAGTAGGCTGTTAGTCTACAATGTTGCGTTGTAAAAAATGGCTTATTGCGATGTGCAGATGTAAAAAGGATTATTAGAGCCATTGTAATTTGTAATAACGTATTCTTCGTACAACAAGCTGACCCTACCTGGGACTGCGGTATAAGTCAGCCAATGTCTATCACATCTCAAGCTATCTCAAGCTATCGCACCTCGACCATCTGTGCACTAAATCCATGTGAATTAAAAGTGGCTATCGAGTGAAAAACAAAAATGTTTGCCTGTAAATATGGCTGAGAAATAAATGATTGTGGATTTTCTCGTCGTTTCCCACTTTTGCAGTTCACAGTTTATACGGAACGAAAATCGTCAATTTACACCTCAGGTGTGAAAATCAATATCTTTAAATGACTGATGGTAAAAGCGCCTGAATTAATTCTATAACTATGTTTACGATTCTCAATCCACGATCATCGCTGGAGTTTGTAAGAATCGTAAAAAGCTACGCACTGCTCCATCGACAGTCAGGTTTGGGGGGTGGAGAAATAATTAAGCAAGTGCTTATAAACTGAACAGCAGAATAACAGCTGCCTAGAAGGGTTAAATGCATGCAATTAGAGCTTGTATCAATCGTCTCAAACGCTAATGAACTACGTGAATAACTCCGCCATATTTGGCTGTACACTGAAAATTTATTTTCGTAAAATAGCTTTCACTCGTTTCGTAAACATAGATTTTGTACATACTACAAATGTCTCGTATATTGTGTGAAACATTCATATTGCTTATTATCTGGTCAAATGCATTACACCTTTGTTTATAATGTACAAAATGAATTTCGTGAAGACAAACCAATCATTGTTTCTCTTTTATCGTACTCATGTAAGATGAGGTTGCTTCTGGGATGAGGGGGAATAATTTATTTATCTCTAAATAAAAATTAAAGCCCTATCGAGAAACATAATTTCTTACACATTAATCAAACATCTTCTCACGAGTCACCATGGCCTCGTAAGATCAACCACGAATTCAGTCTCAGCGCTTTCTAAAAATACAGGATAGAATTCCATGGCAGAAACATTAAAAAAACACTGGACAACTCTACTTGGTTGCGCTTTTTTTTTCAATTACATTTCAAGTCGATTTTAATTTGAAACAAAATATTCGTAGCTGTTTTTATTGTTTTCGTACAATGCACGAATGTTCTTTCGGTGTCAACACATGCTTCGTGCTTTTGACAGTTGCGCGTGAGCCATTAATTACGAAGGTAGCTTCATAAATAGTACAAATCAGTTGCGTTGCTGGAAACAACGAATAGATTTGTTAGTTCTACCTTCGATTTCGTAATATAAACTAAACTTAATTTTCAGTGTATTGATGTTGAGGAGAGGTTGTCATACATTGTCATAGCATTTCTAACCAATTAGAGGTTTTATAAATAAAGTGAGGAAATATCTTTAAAAAATGTTCCTCTGGTTCATTCGATCGATAAACGGTCAAGTTATCAGCGTTTAAAATGATGCTCTCGTTTTCCAAACCTTTGAAGTAACGCCTGGTATAGAGAAGAGAAACGTAGTTGTACATTAAAATCGGCAACCATAGAATATACTTTGTTGAAAACAAGAAACCACGACACGGATCACTTTAACACCAGTACTACCAAAAATAAATTTAACTATGTTATGGGGATTACCCAAAGTAAGCTTATAACGATAACATCCGTACGATAACAACGTACAGATTCAACAAAGACAAAAGATAAATGCAATCTTTAGACCATTCTTGTTTTTCCATCAGAAGATCATTCTTTTTTTCCATCGATAGTGTGGCGTCTTCTGTTGGGCGAAGTGTAATAGTCAATGAATCAGAAGCAAACTAGCTATTACGTCTGTGACGAACGGTGAAGATTAACTTAACTAAAAGATTCCTTATCAGGTAATAAATTATAAGCAATTGATAGGTAATCGTTCATCCATGGTTGAGGATAAAAGGTTATCGTACCGATATCGTAAAATCATATAGTATATCATAAATTACTAGTGTAGATACAAAACAAACCATTGAAGTTTCTGTGTAATCCATACACACAAGAAAAGTTTAAACAGTCTGATCACAATAAACAAAACAACGCACAAAACTCGGGTGCGAGGCCTTAGGCCCTCTTAGGCCCTTATAATGATCTACTCGAGATAATTGGGAGAGTAGTTCTAACCTGGGTCTATGGATGGAGAATATGGTTTATTGTTAAAAATCAACTGACCGCAAATTTTATCAAATTGGTGCGTTGCCTGGAAAATACAAATGTTAATGTTTTTGTATTCAGGAAAAAAAATCGATAAAAATATAATTTCCTTGAATTTTAAGCATACGCTCAATATTTCCTTGAAAAAATCACACTAGAGACTAGACACATAAAATATCCATATGAATACACCAGATGACTAGTAAATCTAAAAGAAATAAAACGACAGGAGATTTTTATTGACAGGCCCAATTGATTGGATCCCTAGGCCAACATTACATCCATTTCCTGTATAATGTAATTTATAACCTTTAGTTTGATTTCTTCTCGCGGCACCATTAATTAGCGGCAGGTAAGCCACAATATGTATGACCAGTTCATATGTTGATTGAAAAGACGAAACAACACTATAGTGCCAAATCTCTGCCGATATAAACGTAATATATACAAAAAAGGTTTATCTACGAACCCCCGGCTTACGAATCAATCAAGAGAAAATAAACGAAAACGACGTTCTGTAATTAGTATTGCTCCTACGAGTCTTAGCAGATAATTCGCTCATCGTAGCTGCGTAGAGGATCGCAGGTGCGCTATAGTTTGGTCGAAGACATCCAGTTAGAACCAGAGGTAAACATTCAAAATATATGAATCACCTCAAGATACATATAATGGTATAGCTCTTGAAATGATGTATCATACATATCAAGCGTTTAGTTATTCTTGGAGTTCAAAACAGGAAAGTTCAACTGCTGACAATCGATTTTAGTACCGTTCTGTATGTTAAACCTTGCGTCGAAGATAGTGCGTTGTTTGGCGCATCTAATGTGCAATAAAGCGCACTATTTCCCACATAAGGTTTAACGTACAGAATGGGAGTGAAATCGATTGTTGCCAGTTGAATTTTCCAGTTTTAAACTTCAAGGGGAATACAATCATATAGTTGAGATAACAGATATATTTGTCTTTTTCTGAACGCTGAGCTAACAATTGATGATGAGGCTAATGTTGGCTAATATTCTGGAAGAGTAAATAACTCTCTTTCAGAATATAAGCCAGCAAATTCTTATTCAGACTGTAGACGATGTTCATCTTTTTCTCCGTTTTTTTTAAATACGAGAGGCACAATACTAACATCAAGAATCACAACTTAACTGATGAAAACTTCTTTTATGTGCTGGGGGGAGTGTTGCGAATCAAGAGTAAAACAAACTGACGATTTTTTACTTAATTTAAACAACCACGATCCGTAACAGAACCCAAACCAAAACATGTAAGATTGTGGTACCGATTACTCGCGGCTTTCTCGGGGTTAGTAACCTCAGTCATTCACATTCTCTGTAGATCAATCACGCATTCCACTCACACTCAAATTCGCACGAACAATTATTTAAAAGGAATGGGAAAATCTAAACCTAACCTTAAATCTAAGAAACATTTGTCAACCGGTATCATAAGCTTTTGAGACGATTGTCAAGAAATTTTATTGCACATATAGTATCTTGACATTTCTCTTCAACTATTATTCGGCTGTTCATTTAATACACACTTTTTCACGCTTTTCTCGACTTATTTAAGAGGGAAAGTACCCGTAGTGACCGAAAAAAACTGTTTTTGGGATTTATTTTTGGGAAAATAAAAACGGTGCACATCAAATTGATATTTTACATTATGAAAAATGAAAAACTAATAGATTTTTCGTGGATCCCGTAGATCTTGTCGGTGCTGACATATAAATTGACGTAAAATATCCTGGCCACAATTTTCATCTGAAATCATAAAATCAAATTTTTTTTTAAACTCGAGAGGTTTGTTTGTTTAAACTCGATCTTTGCGAAATACGAACATTACCCATAAAAATTAGACGTAAAAATTTTTTTTCGACAGTTTCCGCGTCAAAAAATGGTCTAAACATGATTTTTTTTCTCCATGTCCGTAGTCTATCTAGAGTAGTTTTATTGGCCATTCAAAATAAATGCTGGATGAAGAAATTCGGTTTACTACTTTTTTCGTAATCACTTACGCCAATTCGATAAAACATGGTTTCGAGAAAGCGCATGCGCTGACCACTTTCAAGTGGTATATCTTCTACAACTTTAAAAACCGGCCTTCGAAATTTTACAGTTATTTTTTTGAGTCATAAACCCATCGATTAAGACAATAAAAAAAAAAACGATTTGCCAAAACGACTTCGGGTACTTCCCCACTTAATAGGCATTATACGACTTTGTTTTTAAGACGCGGCTGAGTAATGGCTGGCCCACAATTGATACGTTGCGGATGAGTTTGCGTGAATTTGACAGTTTTCCCATAGGTTTTCTGTCAAATTTACGTCAACGGAACGCAAACGTATCTATTGTGGGTGACCCTTAACGCAGTGCTTACTCTTTCTGCTTACTGAAAAAAAGGTCGACAGTTCAATCCCACGTCCGTCTCTTTCTTATTCCCAATGGAATTTAAAATAATAAGCAGCCTACTGCTTTTTCTTTGATCGCCCGAAGTCGCCTGAATGCCTGGAGTCCCAGATCTTGTTTCAGAATGTTGTGCATGGACAATCAATCGGATTGGTTAATGTCTAACGTCTGTTTCGTTAACGTCTTCCAAGCAAATGTCCATATAAGACGTTAACAAAGACACGCACACAGGTAACGATTAGCAACCACGATTGCTTAGTAGCTGAGAAAGCAATTTAGATGTAGGAGTTATGTAGTAAGACTTTCTGATTATGTAACGAACAACCAAATGAGTAACATATTCTCTATGATGTCCGTTTCAGTTAGTATTAGCAGCAGGTGGATAGTCATGAAGAAAACGATTTTTTTTTTGGCTCAGGAAGTACTAGCACATCGGTCCCAAGCTCGGTCCCAAGCTTGATGATTCGCCCCTAAGACCGTAACTCACACCAATACACTCTCAAATATTCTGTCAAAATAACATAGCGAATCAAAACAAAAACAAAGATACTTGTACCAAAAGGTACTGAAAAGCGCAAGAATGCATAGCAAGGTGCAGGCTGCAAGGTGTACTTTGGAACTAGGGGTTCTACAACAGTGAACCAATTTCAAATCGCTAGTTGCACATTGATTGTCGGTATTAGACCGCTTCTTTTAAATTACTGTCTCTTGTTGTCATAGAGAGGATCGAATGACAGCGTTTTGATTCGGAAGGATTGTTTATTCAGTGGTAAAATGTGGTAAGAAGATTGGTGAAAAGATTCATACATTTTAATAAAAGTTATCGAAGTAGGAACGCGAAGGACATGAGAGAATTCTGCACCCTCACGTTGGAAACCACCGTGGCCACGAGGAATGATTGCAGAAGTTCTCAAATTTCCCAAGTTGACTGTAAATACCGTGTTTAAACGTTACCGGAAAACACAAACATTGGATCGAGCAAAACAAAACAAGTGTAGAAGTGAAACATATGACTGGAAACTACGAACGAATATAATCAAAGCAGACCAAAAGAATCCTGGGATATCCGGGTATGATTTAGCTTCCCGGGTTGCGATAGAATAATCTACGACGAGATTCAACCACGCAACTTCGAAGTAGTAGCACTGCAGGATTTTTGCTGCACATGACAGATGGTTTGAAAAAGCGGGAATCGAGCGGCTACTTTTTACTAGAGCTGTGGCATCACCAACGAACTGGGCACTGGCTTTATAGTGCTGTGCAAAAAGCGTCAATGCAAAAATGCGCAAGGTGTGGATCTAGGGCTGTTTCTTCATCTACTGTATCGTCAGCGAACACTGTCCACACGAAAGGAGATCCGATGACGTGAAAGAAGCGTTTTAAGCGCAGCTAGCGGGACGGGACATTAAAATCGTCATTGTTGACATGAACGCACAGGTAGGACATCGGACGACAACGGCCAATGATGCCCAACTTGGCGGCCTCCCGTGGTTCAGTAGTCCAAAGTATCATCTTTTCCCGCAAAGAAACAAGAGATCACCTGACCAACGAACATATAATCAAATCGACCTTGTTCTAATCGACGGTAGATTCTTCTCCAATATTATCAATGTTCGTACCTACCAGAGTGCGTATATTGACTCGGTCAATAACCTAGTTGTAGTATGTATACGCGCAAAACTTTCGACCGTGTACAACATGCGTCGAATTCGGACACCGCGTTAAAAAAAAAGCTTCTGCGAAAAACCCAGGAATAGTTAACTGAAACCGCTGGAAGCGGCCCTACCAACAGAAGAGCAGCTTGGCGCAGCTACTCTTGAAGATGGCTGGAGAAAAATTAGAACTACCATAGGTAGGACTGCTATAAAGACACTAGGTAAGTTTAAACTAAACTGAAAAAAGGACTTATTGAGTGGAGAATACAAGCAGTTATAATACTAGTAGAATACAAGCATATCGTACTAGAGGGAATTTGGCACGGTTCAGACAGGCACGAAACAGGCAAAATTCTATTCACGAAGAATTTGCTCACGACACACGCATATTCTTCGAGAATTGAACGGCTCTTGCAAAGGCTACGTACTACAAGCCGATATGTGCCGAAGGTAACATAAGAGTGTGAGGTGATGGAAAGGTGGATGCAGTTCTTGGGCGCGAATCTGAACGGCAATGTAATAGCCAATGAATGTAGCACAGTAATAAAGCTAGGAACAGAATTCCGACCCCAACACTACAGGAGTTGAGGAGGAAATTGGTCGGTTAAAAAACAACAAATCTGCTGGTGTTGACCATTTCGCAAGCGAGCTACTTATATACGGTGATGAAGCACAGACTAGGGCGCTGCACTGGGTAATTACCAACATTTGTGAGGAGTTTTTACCTGAGGATTGGATGGAAGGTATCGTTGTCTTAAGGCTGATAAGCTGATGTGCTGCAACTAAGGCTTGATCCACTTGATACTTGTTTGCTTCTTTTGAATTTCTGCAGCGCCTCTAGTAGCCATTACTAGAAGTCAATGACAGCGTAGTGATTAGGAAGATTTGTTTACTTAGAAGTGAAAGTTTCATCAGTATAGAAACTCACGCTCAAGAGTTATCAAAGATGGAATGCAAGAGACGGGCGCAGATTTTGCACACTCACGACGAAAATCAGGCGTGGTCAGGAAATCGACTGTAAATACCATGCTGAAACGTTACCGGGATAAACTATCGCTGGATTGCACAAAACATAACAACCGTAGAAGTGGAATATACGACCAGAAACTACGAGTGAAAGTCCATAGGGTAGCCCGGAAAAAATCCTGGAATCTCCTTGCGTAATTTGGCGAATAGGTTCTCTGCGCCGATACAGTACGACGAATCTGTCGGTGTGAAGGTTTCCAGTCGAACCATGCCATCAAGCACCTCAACGGTGCCCCCAATAGAACCTGGTTGCCAAACGACGCGCGAGAATGCTGTACGAGCAAGTTCCAACGAACTACACCATATGTCAAAATGGACTTTGGATAACTTCCAGGCCACACATTTTACCTACCAAAACGCAAGAGTGATGCTCGAGGTAGATTCTAATTTGTCTATGCTCGCTAGTTGATAATATGGCAAGGCATCTGCAGTTGTGGAAAAAAAACGAAGATTTTCATCACTAGAGCGACTATAATGGGAAAGTATACAAGGAAGAGTATCTTCAGAGGAGAATTTTGCCATTCATTCAATCGCACAACGGTCCGGTGAGGTTCTGGCCTGACTTAGCCAGCTGCCGTTACAGCCGGGATGTCATGGAATAGTATAAGCAGAATGATGTAGATGTTATTGATGAAACTCTCAACCCAACCAATGGTCCAAATTTTCCTCCCATCGAAAAATACTAGGCAATTATCAAAAACAAACTGAATAATATTGGCAAAACAATCAACAAACCATCTGATTTGCAGAGCTGGTGGAAAAAGATGGCAGATGTATTATGCGCAAATTCGAGAATTCCACCAAAATGGTGTTGAATAATTTGACCTAGGTTATTCCTTTGAAGTTCAATAAATTTCTAGCACAATGAAACCTTAAACGCTTTTTTATGTACTTTTTTGGCGAAGAAATGTCTAATTTCGAGCTGCCAAATACAAAGTGGTTCAAGCTTTTTCGTGAAATCGCACTACTGAACGCCGCCCACAAGTTGCTCTCCTATATTCTTTTCTGCCGTCTGTCACCAATTTCGTAAGGCAGTATCAGGCAGGATTAATGGATGTTCGCGGTACTACGGACCAGATTTTCGTGTTTCGTTAAATGCTGAATAAATGAATATAATATAACGTGCCCACCCGGATAAAAATAACCATGCAATGACAATACAATAATATAAAATAACATTAAAATCTATTGCAGAACATGAATCTTATTGTTCACGTATTGGATGGATGAAAAATGCATACTGTCATTACAATAGATCTTCTATTAACCCTACATGCTAGAATTTTCAACAATTGTGAAACAATACAATCAATAGTAATTGACTCAGATTTGTTCGGGAAAGATGATTTTTTTTTCTATAGTTAAGATACATAACAACCCCCTTATTCTATTGTCGATGTCTCAGTTAACATTAAATTCTTTTGTGGAAACAATATCTCCTATTGCCATCTTATTATCATGAACAATAATATTAATTGTACACACTATTGATTCTATTGTATGGTTACAATACATTTAATTGTAAGTCTATGAGAATTTTTTTTCGGGCACGCATCATCTTTTCATCGATTTCAAATCAGCTTACGACACAATCGACCAGCTATGGCAGATTATGCACAAATGTGGGTTTCCAGAAAAACTGGCCTGCTTGGTCAAAGCAATGATGAATCGAGCGATGTGTGTCGTCCGGGTCTTAAGGATACTCTAGAGTCCCTTCGAATCTCGGAAAGGGTTACGGCAAAGTGTTGTCGTGTTTGCTATTTACATTGCATTGTAGGGAATGATTCGAAGTGTGGAGATGGAACTTTCCGTACATCTTTTTGTTTAGCCGACGACTTTGATATCGTAGCACGTGACTTAGGGACGATGAAGCAAGTAGGATAGAGCTTGTCATTAATGCGTCAAAGACAAAATTCATGAGAATAACAGGCTCATGAGATAATAGTGCTAGCCACCATGTGTTCAGATCGATGGTGATGAAATCGAGGCGATAGATGACTTCGTGTACATGGGCTCATTGATGACCGTCGATAACGACACCTGAAGAGAGATACAAAGGCTCATTATGGCGGTCAATCGTCTTTACTTTGGATGGGCGCTAGAGTGAACGACAAAGTGGAACATCTATGAGACATTGTTTAGACCAGTACCGGCCAACATGCACAATACTCGAGGAGGACCAACGCGCCCTTCACCCGCGGTGTCTTTGAACGGAACGTGCTGCGTACGATCTATGGTGGAGTGAAAATGGAAGACGGAACGTGGAGGTGGTGAATGAACCACAAATTGCAGAAAAATAGGCTGGGCATGTCGGATTTAAAATGATTCTCGAAAACGAACCTGTGAACTCTTCGCAGACTGTGAGGTTGGTGAAGAAGAGCCATGGACCGAATAGAATGGAGACAACTTCTGTGTTCAGCAGAGACTACCCCGGCCTAAGCCTGATTGGTAAGGAAAGGTAAGGTGACTATAAAAAGCGCCGCAATCCTGGTAGATTTACATCCCCGCTTCGAATTTTTGAAGGCACAAATCTAAGAAACTTCAAAGATATCATATGTCAAATTATTAAGACTTGTTTACTGCAGTGTAGCAAGAGTTCTATTTAAGATTGGCCAATGAAATCTATGTAGTTTCTTAAATGTGTGACTTTGAAAATTGAAAGTGGCGTTGAAAATCAGTAATGATGGCGGCTTTTTTTGGGATTCCAGTGACCCTAACCTTAATAAACAAACGTTTTTACGACCACAACAACAACAAAACCACGTTGTGGTGATTTTCCGTGTTGGTCCTGATTTTTCGGACTGTTTCGGGAAACACGTTGAACCTCCACGTCCGTTCAGTAACACGTCTCTCCTAAAACTCCTGTAGTTTCTGAAGACGAGCCGGCTTTTTCTCGTTTTTTGCTTATAGGCATTCATACATACAAACAATCATATGCATGGCTCAAGCCGCTTTGCTTTGTTCGAGAAAATAAATAAGGTGAAAATAATAAGAAACGATAGGTTGATTCCGTTTCAATGTTTACACTGAACTGACTCATGATTTAGCAATATCTTGGCGTTGGTCTATTGAAATGATTATTCTAGGGGGTTTTTTTTTTCATTAGGGCGAATCTACAATTGAGAGATTCTCTCCGGGCTCGCTCTCTTTCATTCATTACAGCGCCATTATAAAAGTTTCGAGGGATTCTTTAGTACAGATCGAAACACAACAGTGCGTGCTAGCATACTCTACAAATAGTCGAATGAAAAACGTCAAGGTGATTGGTTTATGAATGAAAGAGAGCGAGCCCGGAGAGAGTCTCTCAATTGTAGATTCGCGCTAATGAATAAAAACCCTTGTATTATCCGATTCAATTAATTCATAATTTCGGCTTGTCTCCTACACACGTCACTTACAGCCTACGTTGATCATTTTGCCAGAAGTTCTATCGAGTTGTCCTGTTAAACTGGAGTCCATTGAACTTTTTCCAAGCGATGCTACACTTTTAATAACTTCAAAATACTTGAGCTTTACATCTTTTTATAAAATGAACGGGTCTTTTCAAGCAATGGTGATCGAGGAGCTGCATTCAAACACTGAATAAATTGATTAACCAGTATAATCCAACAAGACATTATTTGTAGTTAAGGTCCAACGAGCGATAAAGAGTTAGCTGGAGTTGTCAGTTCTGTAATATTTAATGCTATATTAGGTTTTTACAATTATTCATTTTTAGACTATATGAGCCCCACCCCCTACAGCTTGATTATATTACGCAAAAGATTTATGAAATAGAGTTAAAACTTAGCACCCATTAATTTTCAAAACTTTTAGGGTATCATTTGTATATTTTCAGAAAAAGAAATATCTGCGATGAAAACCGGATTTAGTTTCCAACCAGAAGATAAATCGCTGGAAATGGTCCCAGCTCCTAGATTCTTTTGGGCCATGCCTGTTGCGGTGCGTAGCAAATCATTAGATGTTTACTTTTACCCATGTTAATTTTTCTGCATTTACAACCACAGATAAACACATCGGAGTATAGCTATCCTTTGGAAGTGTGGGATCAGATCCCAGACAAGGATATCATCATTAAGCTAACCATCTTGATACCGATCGTGTTGTTTGGCATTCTCGGAAACGTGTCGCTGCTGGAAATTATATTCTCCAACAAGGCTCTGCGTACACCCACCCACCTGCTGATAGCGAATCTAGCTCTCATCGATCTGGTGACCCTGGTGCTGTGTCCAACGTTCTTCATATTGCACGATATTCACCAGAGTTACGTCCTGGGACCGATTGGATGTAAGTTAGAGGGATTCATTGAAGGTAATCTACCTGGACTTCCTTGATATTTTTAGACAGGCGTTATTTGTTTGGAACCTACTTTCAGGTGGCTTGCTAATGACCTCTGTGTTGGCTCTTTGCGTCGTAAGCTACGATCGTTTAGCGGCTATTGTGCTGTCTAGCAAGGCAAGATTCAAAATGATGAGCGTTGTCATAGCCTCGATTCTCTGTTGGATTGTTGGATTTGCAGCTGCCCTTCCATTGGCCATCTATAGGAACTACAAAGAGCGGAACTGGAGTAATTTTCATGAAACATACTGCTCCGAAGATAAGCAGGTGATGCCTCTGTACTGGGACTACGTGATCATTCTATTGGTCTGGCTTCCGTTGGGTGTCATGATGGTCACCTACAGTACGATCCTTTGTAAACTGGATCAGTATGAAAGGAAAGCAATGAACAGGGAGCACCCAATGGTTGTTCGATACAAGAGTCGGGTGACGAAAACATTGTTCATTGTGCTGATCACATTCGTAGTGGTGAGAATACCGTTCACCGTAATGATATTGCTCTTCTACAAAAATGTCGATGGCACAAACAGATTTGCGGTAAGTGGGTTAAATGACTTACGATTGGGATGTTTCATATATCAATGAGCGTCGTAATTAATTGTTTTGTTTTCAGGTTTCACAAAACTTCGTACTAGTATGGTGGTTTGGTAAAGTGGCTTTCATATTTTTGTACTCAGCTCTGAATCCGGTCATATATGGATTAACAAATAGAACATTTAGAAGGGCATTCAGAAGTTCCATAATTCTAGGAGTAATATTACGCCTCAGTGAAGATAAGGATGACGAAATTTGCCCTGTTGATAGAAAACCTCGAATGCCACGGATAATGACATTTTCTCGCAAACCAAATGAAAAAAGAATACCTTCGTTTAGAACAAAAACCAGGTAAAAATTTCTCACATTAAAATGTCATGCTAATATGTATATTTATATCGATCAATTATTTTTTAGACGATCGGTAGCTAATTGGTTGAACTCTACAATCAGAAGAAACGATAAACCTTTTAGTGTGATGCAACCTGACACAAAGAATCAGGAACCAGATGGAACAAAATCATCGGGAACTGCACAGAATGGCTCACAAGAATAGAACAAATAAACTGCCTGACAACCGTAGAACCGCCAATATTAGCTGCTTTTATCAATTGTAATTAATACCCATTATGCCATTATGCATGTTGAATGGATTTCCACCTGTTTCTAAACGTGGACGGGTTCAACTCTGTGAAAGAGGGGTCATGTCGACGTTTCCGCTTATCAGACTATTAATAAGCACATGGGATCATCATTGTTTTCCGTACATATCAAGTTGGCTTAAGCTAATGCTTAAACACGCGCGCAATAATCGCTGTCTCCCATTCCAGTGTCAATTGCCATCATCGGCAGACCATCGGAAGTATTGTTTCATTGAGATATAGAGTAAAATGAGAACGAACCCAACGTGTATAATAGCTACAGTGTTGTAAATCTAGCTTTAGTTAAAGGAATCAAGATGTTAGATTTTTCCACTCGGTGACATACGGGACTTGAACTGATAAATAAGGTAGGATAAAAGGGTTATCTTCTACTCACTTAATAGATATTGATTAATTGGTGATAGTTGTTACAGATAGGTATGAACGATGTCAGTCTTTGTTGTGCGGTTCCATTTCATACATCGTTTCTGATTTGTTATTTTGAGTGCGCTTCCTTTTGCGTTGGTTGAACTTTTTTTATATTAATTGTGCAGGTTTTTTTTAATAGTGTATTCAAATCGGCTTTTTTTTTGACAAAACTAAGAGAAGAAGGATAATTCTCATGTTTGAAAACCATAATCAGCCATATTTGCTCTTCATTTCGGTCAAACGTAATATTACTAGTTTCGTCTATGGTCGCACTTTATTGTGTTTTAACTTTTGAAGTATTTGAAGGGATACGAAAGCAAATTTCATCAAAACAGCTGAATACATAAACTATTCAATCTAAATATCTACATCTTCATCATTGCATCAGACAAGTAGTAGTAGTTTTGAAGTTGATGAACAAATTTGTGTACATATGCATATATATATTTCTCCTTCAGGCTCCTTCATACTCACATGTCGTTGAATTGTCTGCAATACATGTCAAATGTAAATGAATGTATGGGTCCAAATATTTTTTTGAACCTATATTTTTCAATTGAAGTTGACTTTCTATCGATGTTTAACTATCGTGGATACTTAGCTCAGTCGGTAAAGGCACAGCAATTAAGCAACACCATGCTGAAGGTGGCTGCTTTTGATTCCGGTTCTGGCTTAGACATTTTTCGGGATGTGAATTGTGCTTGTCAAAAAATAATATAGAGCACTGAGTCGGTAATAGTGGTAGAGTTATGGCCCAGAAATGCCGATTCCTACTCTGTCTTGCCCGTCTGAGCCAACGGATGCAATGTTTACTGCAGCTTCGGATGATGTATTTTTTGGATTGATTTGAGACAGCAATTAGATTAAGGCCTGTACTCGAAAAAAATGCACCAGACAAAAGTGTTCGCCAAAAATTTATTTTAAGTCGGATTTTCTTGAAACTTCCAGGGAATGAACTAATACATATTAATTATGTTTCGACATAATTACTTTATTCAATTTCCTTTCCATCGCTAAAAGCCGGCACCTTTCCCTTAAGACTCCTCATTACATGTTGTGCAATGGTGGAGCCGACCTTTTTGGTCACTTTTATCCATTCTTTCTTCATCTCCAGCTTGTTCTTAAATACCTTGGACGATTTTCGAACTTTGGCCTTCATTATAGCCCAAAATCTTTCCACCGGACGAATCTCTGGTGAATTTGGGGGGCTGGCGGTTTTTGGTAAAAAAACAACGTTATTATCTCTGTACCATTCCAACGTCGATCGCGCGTAATGGCATGATGCCAGGTCCGGGACAGGTAGGGCAACAATAAATTTCGCTGTAGATGGTACCCGTTGTGATGTACGGTTTACTCAGTTTACCGCATTGGCATATGGCCTACCAGAGAATGTATTTTTTGGCGAATTTGTCCACTTTCTTCTTCCTTATGTATTCCGGAAAATCAAACCGTGAGTTGGCAACGTAGAACTTCAGCCCCGCATTGTGTCTGCCTTGATGTAGGTTTCGTCATCCATAACCACACAAATCGGTTTCGTTAACCACTCTCGATACAGCTTCCTTGCGCGGGATTTGGCCGCATTGTTTTGTTGATCACGCCGGTTTGGTGCCTTGCGGTCCTTGAATACACGAAGCCCAGCTCGTTTCATGGTTTGCTGAACGAACCAGGCGGAACACTTTGCCTTCAGAGCCGCGTCGCGAATCGAAAGGTTCGGATTACACTTGAAATAATCCAACACCTTTCGGGCCTTCACAGGGTCAGCTGTCTTCGATTTTCTTCCACTTCCAGCCCGCCGCTCGGTCGTCTGGGACTCCTTAAACGATTTTACTACCCGAGACACAGTTGCATGGGTGATTTCCAGTTGTCCTCCGATCCATCTCATGGTCGCAGTCGGATTTTCCATGACGGCTCGCAAAATTCTCCGGCGATTTTCTTCTTGTTTCGATGACATCTCAGTTACCACTGAACAATAAACAATTCACCAAAACTTATTATACCTAGATTTTCATCAATTTTTATCCACGAACAAAAAAGTTACACACGGATATAAATGGTGCAGTTCTTTCGAGTACAGACCTTAGAGCCCGTTCAGAGAGTCTTTTGGAAGCTTCTCGGGGGAACTCCTGGTTAGAGAGAAATTGGTTCGCCTCTCCAAGGAACACCACTCCTCTATCAGAACTATCCGTCTTCTTTAGGAACCCAAAGGTTCATTTGCAAATGGTGGCGGTATTATAATGATGGAAAGGATGGACGCCAGCTTCAATGCAAGGGGCAACGGCAGGAATCGATGGAATGAGTCCGGACGTTCATCGGATGGCGGAATGGTGTGTGGGGCTAAGTTTTTCCAGCAGAGTTGCTCTAGCTAATGAGGTTAGATCGATGCCGTTATGAGTCTTGTGCGATGGTACGTCGGATTGTTAAAGATTGTACTCGAAAAAAATGAGACACAATGATAATCTTCTAACTTTTTAGCGTGTAGGCAAAAACTAATGAAATTTTGATTGAAACTAGAGAGTGTAATTCTTACGGTGAAATTGCTTCACAATCTGTCAAGTAGTTATTAAGATGGCATCAGAACAAGAGCAGATCCGCCAAAAATTATTTGCGTCGTCGTGGAAAGTCCAACTGCGCCCCATAGATGTCTCAGATCTCATAATTCTGAGGTAACCCGGGTGACGAAGCCAATCAAGGAGACCCAGACGACGCAGCGGTGATTAGGCAGCGCAAGAAAACCGAAGATAGCTGATCCGGTGATGGCAAGGAAGGTGTTGAATGAGGTCAAGCGTCGACCGAACCCTTTGATCCACGATGAGGTGAAGAAGGCGGAGGTTTTCATCTGGTTTGTCTCATATGCTGCAGGGTACTATATATAGGGATGCACCTGCGTCACATGCTTTATTCGCTCGGATGTCTTCGAGCTGACAGGAGCCTATGGCCAGGCAGCGAAAGGCAAGGCAGTAGTTAGCCTAGACAGTGATGAGAAAAAGTCTGCTTCAAAAGAAAACCGAGAAGGCTTAAAATACGTCCTTTTCAGAACGACTTATTCTATTTTCTCTTATTAAGAGTTTGTTTAATTGGAATTTCTCAAACTTACCGTACATATTCTCGTCAATTGGCAGCCAGCTATGAGAAAGCGCAACGACGAAGTATTGAATAAATTGCTGTCACTGAATGACTGCAGAGGAGTTATATTTACAATAAAACCATAAAATAAACTGTAATCGTTATGTCAACCATGCGGTCATGTCTTGTGCACAACCTCTTTAATTTTTCACTGTGGTAACTGATGAAGCAATGAAGGAGAGCAGTTGATTGCTTGGTATTTAAAATCTAATAAGGATAGAAAAAAGCAAAGTGACAAATGACAAGGAAGGGGACGGGCCGGGATTGAACTCCCGACCTTCTGCTCAGTAAACAAAACGGGTAACCACTGAGCTACCCAGCCGCGTTTTCACAATCGTAGGTAGAAGGTTGTAACAAAACTAATAATGATATTGATAATATGATCGTTTGGATTGCTTAGGGTTATTACGGGAATTTATTTTAGCTTTTTATTTTGTTGATGTTGGAGGATTTAAGGACTACTGCTTCCATTGATACGAACTTTTGAAGTATATCCCTGTTTCCTGTATACACATTGAACAGGCTGACCATCATTTGTTGGGTGATCAGCTGCTTGCCATGACACGTTCCGAGTCAGGTATGATTTAGTTTATGAACCCAATCACTTTACCAGGATTGGCAGACCAAATCTCATTGAGCTGTTAACAACCACTACCAAGAAATTTTTATCTGCGCCTATACAATGCACTACAGCTGCAAAGCAAATGCTCCGATGTTTCGCTTTCTAGATAACAGAAGCGGCATATATCATTCTGAACCCGGCCAATGTTCTTCAAATGATTTCTGCTCGGACAATGCCCTGTTACTAGGCCAGTGTATGCACAGAGAGCTCTCTTATTGAGCTCTAAGAGCTTTTGGTTTTATTTGCGTTTTGAATTATATATCTTTTAGACTGGTTACACTTTCTGGCAGCCCACCAATTGGTTATAACCTTTTGTTCTTCCGAGCATTTAATTTCCATTTTTATAGTACAGTTTGATGTACCGCAGAATGGCTCCGGGCCAATAAACTGTGAATTAGATCCTCTTTTAGCGAGATCGTCTGCTCTTTCATTCCCTTCAATAACACGGTGTCCTGGAACCCAAAGCATGTTTACTGAGTTCGTTTGACACAATAGTCTCAACATTCCCAGACAATTTTTGATGTAAATTTATAAATGCATAATGATTTTAAAGCTGCCTGACTGTCCAAGAAAATAAAAATATTTGCATATATGTACTTTCTTTTGAGGCAAAAATTCACGAATTCTAGTATTGCAAAGATTTCTGCTTGAAAAACTGTTGGCCACTGTCAAACATTTTGATTCCAGGACCATAGATTGCTGCTCTAGTTTCCGTTCCAACTTTTGAGCCATCTGTGAAAAATATGATTAAACCTTGGCGAACAGTGGGCCCTCTGGCTTCCCAATTTGTACACGATGTTTCGCATACCTTGTAGGGAACATCATAGTTGTCCTCCGGTTTCATCCAGTCTCCGTGCATAGTTATAACCGGTCCTCTTTTAAAATATTGTAATATACTCAGATGACCAGTAAGATCACCTAAAAATATATTTCTAGACCTTTTAAGCATCCGAGCGCTTTTTTGCCTCTAACTGCATTCGATGGTGTGCTGCACATAGCTTCAGTTATAGCAATGCATGCAAGTCGTTGAAGTTTTGCAAGTTTTGCTTCTGCAGTAGCTTCCTTGGTTTTCGCCCACCACACTAACGAAGCGTACGTTATTTTTGGACCTATAACAGATGAGTAGACCCACATAATCATTTTTGGTCTTAAGCCCCATTTGCTGCCAATGATTTTGGAGCATTGCCATAAAGAATTAATAGCTTTTCTTAACGCATAATCAAGGTGTGCATTTCAGTTCAGCTTAGCATCCAGAATTACGCCTAAGTATTTAACCAGTTCACTACATTGGATGTGTTCTCCTCCATGCTCGAGTGCTTTAAGATTAAGCATTCTCTTTCTTGTGAAAGGTACTATTACTAATTTTGATGAATTAATACTTAGACCCTCCTTCATACACCAAGATTGGGTAACCTTTAGAGCCTGTTGAATTCTACCCGATACTATATTGTTAAGCTCTTACTAAGATGACTATGTCATCGGTAAAGCCTACAACCTCGAAACCTTTCGCTTCTAAGCTTCTGAGAACATCGTCTTCAACTAAGGACCACATAAGTGGGGAGAATACTACTCCTTGGGGGCAACCTTTCGTTGCCCTTACCTTAATAGAAGATCCTCATAGCTCAGAAGTGATTTCTTGATCCAGTTGACAATGCTAGTGTTAAAATTTCTCTTCTTCATAGCTCGAGCAATTGAGGAATAAGATGTATTGTCAAACGCTCCTTCAACATCCAAGAAAGAAAAAAGTGCAATTTATTTTACTGACACAGATTTTTCGACTTTTTCTACTAGCGTATGACGCGCTGTAACTGTTAATTTACCAGATTGATAAGCAAACTGAAATTTTAACAAACAATGCTTCTGCATATAAGTTGACTCGACATATTTTTTGAAAAGCTTGTTCATTGTCTTCAGCAGCACTGATGAAAGACTAATAGGTCTGAAGGATTTTGGATTCGTTTTATCACGTTTACCAGTTTTATGGTATGAAGATTACTCTTACTAACCTCAATTTTGATGAGATGTAGTTCAGCATTGAGCTTGCCTTAAAAATCTTCATTAGAAACGGAACCAGTTGGGTGGCCATGGGTGAGATCTATCTGATTATAACTATATAATAATATTCCTATACTAAATACGTGCCTGGTTTGGAATTATTACTTTTCCAAATCTGGGAGTGTGTTGCTGTGTCCTTATCCAAATGATATCGGTAATGTTTACATGCGGGGCTTATTGTAGGTGAACGAAACCTCGGAATGGTCGTGACTCTGCAGACATTTTGAAATGGGTTGCTGGATCTGCAGTAGAGCTATCACTTTCTAGCTCCCGGATTAAAGCTGCTTCCAATGGTCACTTGAAGGATTGTTGATAAAAGATTTCTTCCATAATACCTTTGCTGGCCAATGAGTGTTCGATTGCACACACACACAGCCTGGCCTCACCCTTTTGGAGCAATACTGGAAATATGCCGTCCACACCGATTTAAATGACTGAAATGATCTAACTGCTTGTTCTACCCTGGATTTTGTAAAGATTTCATCCTCTATATATTTTAGCTTACTTACGTCGGATAAATTATGTGATGAGCTAGAGTAAAATGCTCGACATTTGTGGTTGCGCCTTCCATCAGTGCCTGTACAGTCGTTTCCAGTGCGTTTTTCTCAGTTTTTTGTTTTCCACTTCCTCATAATTTCCTTTTCGTCCTTCATCTCTCCTTCGGCCTTCCAAAGAACGCATTTTATCATGGATCAATAGGTTTTGATTGGACGGAGTTCAGGAGAGTTAGGTGGGCTTTATGTTGGTACAAAATTCACAGAATTTGCCGCATACCGCACCTGTATGTTTTTGGTGTAGTGACATGAAGCCAAATCGGGTCAAAACAATGATTTTTTATCGTGCTCTCACAAAAACGGCAAAACTGACTCAGTTGTGTAAATCTCACGAATGGTTTACTTCGTTTGCCACAATTGCATATGGGCTGCCAAATGACAGCCGCACAACTGAGAAGATACGCATACACTCTCAAGTGAAACTGTAAAAAATTTGGTTAATTTTGGTCAAGTATGAAAGTGTCGCAATAATAGATCAGATGTAATAATAATGTCGCAATGAATAGATCAGATTTGCGCTTGGAATCCGAAAATTGTGGTTCAGAGTCACCGGGTGGCTTTTTGGATGATTCGGGACAACTGTCAAAGTCAATTTATGGAATTATTCTTGATACTAAGCGATTCTTTAAAAGTTATTCCAAATAATCCAAACACTAATAAAGCGGCTATTTACACCTAATGTCCAAGTAATATTCAGGCGATTCACTTGTTAAAAATTTCTCTAAAAAAAAATCTAATCTAATTCATTGCCACGTTCAATATCTTTTCCTGATTTGTTTTCGTTACTGAACATGACAATAGTTTTCATCAATCTTGTCGGGTTAGTCTGGCGCCGTACGCAAAAGTCATAAGTCGATCTGCAAAACTACGAGTGACAACACAGCTGCGACCAAATAAGAGGGACACTATCCAACAAACAACTTGAGCTGAATAAGCCATTTTTGGCTTGAAAAATTGATATTTGCTTGAACAAGCTGTTGTACAGCATGCAATGTTTGTTGGATATAGTCGACAACGTTTCGTCGAGTTAAACTGCATCGAGTCTACCTAGCAGAATTTGTTTGTTGGTGTTGGCAATCAAATGTTTTTCTTGTATAATGTTGGCAATCAAATGTTTGTATAGCTCGTTATGAGCGTGACAAATTCTGATGGTGATAAACCATAAAATACGGCTGATTGTGATAGACCATGAGGTACGCGTAAGTTCATATGCACTTGAACAGTTGTTTCAAATAACTCAAAAACGAGTGGAGATGACTTAAAACGGCAGTGTCACCCATGGATTCATATGTATTTTTTTTTTTATAAAAAAACTCGTTTTTGGATATGTTTTTATTTGAGCCCCAATAATTATTTAGCACTTTGCAAACCTTGTCCCGATGAAATCTGGAAAATAAGGCTCTCCCAAATATACTATGATTAAAAAGTACCGGAAATTTGTTATATAAATGAACCACTTTTTTTACTTAGGACTTACTTCTAAAATTTCTGAAATCGACTGTGTTACGTTTCTAGTGGATATTTTGAACAATAATATCTCCTTTCTGACCCACACAAATTTAACGACGATTATTTCATTCGAAAGGCAGAATATCTACGCTTACTCCTTGTTGCTATCTTAGTTCATTACATTGCTTTAAACTGGATATAAAGTACTAAATAGAAAATACGTCAAAATTTCAAAACGCACAAAGCTGTTGGTCGAGAATGACATTATATTTGCACGGCGTTCTGATTGCACAGAAGTAAATAATGAATTTTAATAAGCGCCAAAAAATTCCCCTCGTTTAAATCCAAGTCAAAGGATGCGTAAGTCTCTTAGAACAGTGTGCCAGCCACGATGTCTTACACACTAGACGAATATGTTTCATAACTGCGGCACATCAATTTTCAATCCATACCACATGTGTGGCACACTGAGGAACACTTTTGACAGTTAAGCTTATAGAAATAAGAAACCAGCAACCTTGCCAATATGCGTTGCGTGGTTGCCAGGCTCAGCAGAAAATAAAAAATTGGACTGTCAATTCATCGGCACCTTCGGCACATTATGGGAATTCCCAGAACATTGCAACGCTTGTAGACACAATAAAAAAATAGGCACAGGAGAAAAGTGTGTTGAGAGATCCACCCCTTGGTAAATAACGATATTGTTTGCAATCTTTCATGCGCCATACAATAAAGTTTGCAATCTTTCATGCAACAGGGTAGATTTAGGCGTTATCTGACTTAAATTTACATGAAATATCTCAGTATTTTCTGCCAAATTTAGCATTCCCGTTTTGTGCATTAGATAACGCAGAAAATTAAATGTTTCTTTTTATCTGTGTGGTTCACACTGCCTCAGTTACCGTGCTAGCGACTATAAAACATGTGGTGTCGTCCGACCAACCATCGTTCTCTATTCGGATTCTGATGGGAGCGGTCGATGTTCCCTGCAGCAACTGGCTTCTGGCTTCATATGGTGGCAGATTCGAAGAGTCAATCCAGGAAAGGAAGCGTAAGGCGAATCTCATAAATTTCCGTTGTACAGCTTCAATTCGGTCGATAACTGTTATATGGTATGGCTTTTATACGACAGATGACGTTTCCAACATGAATCGAACCAACGAAACATACGAGGTTTTCAGCGTATAGGGATCACGGAACTCTTTTGTAATCTTGAATACGAAACCTACACAGAAATAAAATCTGAATTTTAATTGTGATGTCAATATCAGAGCATGTGAAATTGGATACTTCCACACGAAGCAGCAACTTGCATGAAATAGTTTTAATAAAGACAAGCTTTTGTATACAAAATTATCAGCAATGTATGGAATGTCCCAGAACTTTACACGATTTATGATGCTAATTTGTAAGTTTTGTGACGCTTCATTTATGTGCATGATATTGAACAGAAATTCACACTACTTTTACGAGCTGTGTAGTTGATAGCGCGCTTTCTTGATGATTTTCTCGTAGAGTTCCTTGAATGTAAGCTCCTTGTTCAAAATTAATCCGAGATCCAAATAATTTCCTAACATTTAGGGACAATGAGCGTTATATTATTTGTCCGACACCAGGCGCTAAGCCGATCAAGGAGACTTAGCAATTCGATACAGTCCGATAAATTCTCAACCATCATGTATATTTTCATATCATCAGCATATAGTATGCAAAAACAATCGCCAAGGTACAAGGTGACATCATTGAAGAAAAGCGAGAATAGCAACGAACCCAAGTTGCTTCCCTGTGGGACGCCAGAGCCGTTAGTGAACCAGTCAGAGATAGAAGAGCCGATTTTACCTGCCAGTTTTCTACCTGACAGGTAAGACCTTAGCCACGCAACGACCTGAGTGGAACTTCTAACTTCTCAAGTTTCGCTAATAGGGTCGCGTGACTAACTCGATCAAATGCTGCTTTCAAATCGGTGAAAACGGTATCAATCTGCATTCCACGTACAAAGTTTTGAACCCATAACGACGAAAATTCCACGAGATTAGTTGGTACGCCTCGTCCTGGAAAGAATCTGGGAACATGAAAGAAGCCTTCCAGAAAGTAGGTAAGATGCATTGCTGCATTGATCAGTTGAGGATGTGCAGTAGAGGAACAATCAGACTCGCAGAGAATTTCGTCAGAACACAGGCAGGTTGGTACGACGTTTTCAGTTTAGACAGTGCCTTGGACAAATTGTCTGCAAAAACACTGAAAGACATCACGCGGTACATACCTCAGCGCATCTGAAGGATTTATCTAAGAAGGCAATCCAGTATCCTTACGCTTGGAGTTAACGAAGTTACAGAATCACTTAGGTTTTCGCTTCAGATCACGTTCAGCTTTCCTTGCGTAACGTCGATAGAGCCAGTTGTTTAGTTGTTTATGCCGTTGGCTACAATATTTATAGGAGCACTTGTTTAGAGATGATTGGTGAGAACAGTATGTACGATGAGCAGTATTTCATTACATTTTACAAACTCGAAGTTCACGGTTCGACCATGGTGGTTTCAACGGAGGACGTTGTAGAGGCACATAACCGTTGAAAACTTGATGAAGAATCTGCGAATATTTGCCTACACAATCATCGACCTCAGTGCAGAGACAGACAGCAAACCAATCGAATTCCCTCAATCGTTGACTCATGACATCATATTTAGCATTTTTGAAATCAAAGGCAGTAAGGTCACATTTGTTGTTGGCGTTACTTGTTTAAATATAGCTTCGACCGATCCAAATATGGGCAGGATGAAACGAATCAACGGGAATTAGTGGGTAGTAAGCTTCTTCGAGCTCCAATTGTCCCAAAAAGGGATCATTAACAAGAACGAGGTGAAGTGTGTTTCCTGCATGATTCCTGATATCGTTGAATTGTTCTAAGCCGTTCGAATACATGCCATCCAACACGATCGAGTGCATGATCGAGATAAAGTTGAATTAGAACGTTCAATAACAAAATACGTACCCCATCTAGATTGTAGTCCCCTAATATAGGGAGTTTGTCACCGTCCGCAGTGGTCATCGAGATTTCCTCCACACATGCAGCATGATGACTTAAGACCAAATGATCACTCACCATATCTGGAGGTATATAGGTACCACCGACAAAAAGCGAGTAATAGCTGAGCTGTGACCCAAACATGTTCCAGTGTTGACAATGATAAACTGTTATGCACAGCAATTAATACACCTCCGGAACGTTTCTTGTTGCTGGTTAGTGGATTGCGGTCATATCGATAGGCCATATATCTCTCGTCAAACAGCATCCGGGACTCGCAAGGTTTCTGTGAGAATCAATACGTCAAACGCAGGCCCCGTTGGTAGTATATAGAGAGTCCTGTAACTCGGCCGGCTATTGTGAAATGAGCAGGTGTAGAGAACCTACGAGCAGCAGACGATTCAGGGAGCGAATTATTCAAAGTGGATGTATACATTCCTGCGTTTGGTGTTTGGAAGACTCCTCTTCCTCTTCACACATAGGTTTCACCAGGTGGCGAATAATGGCTGTTATAATCGTATTTTGCTGTAATATCAGGTTGGAAGGTATTTTGGTTATTCATTCCATAAAATAAATGAATAAATAACAACAGAAGTTGCCACAAAAATTAAAATATCGTTTGTTTTGGTCGTTTCCCATAGATTAAAAATAAGATGTCTAAAAGTGAATTGCTGCATATCCCACCATTTTCACACGTGATGTTGGTGCCTTGATATAAATGTCCTTTGACGTGGCATTGAAATAAATGAGCAGCATATTTGCACTCCCGGTCAACTTGTTGATCTCGCACAACTGCAGATTGCTAGCCAGACAAGGAACTGTTTGGGTATTTTCGACTTCTTTTTAATTTAATTTTTTTTTCGGGGAACTCTTCCGGACTACCGAGTTATGAAGTTTCAGCCCAGGTATTTGATGAAAAAACTGACAGGTAGCACGATTCGTCGTACATAATCAAACAATCGTGTTTTATTGCGGAACAATCGATTCCTTAAAACTTGTTTTTTTTTTCAAACCTCTGCTACACTTTTCAGGCATGGGATTGCGATACATTTGCCTTTTTCGCCATTTCCTTTGTTGATAGCTTCGAGTTCCGCTTGAGAAAACACTTTCGCATGTGTTTTTTTGGGATCCTTTGGCTCCGAGGTTCTGAGCGATCGTCAGATTTTCTCCGAACCGTTTAACCGTCACACACCGTTTAACCGTTACACAACCGTCACATTTCGAAAAATTCTAAAATGTTGCTAACTCTCGATTGTGCAGGATCGATTCGAGGCGTGTTTGCCATGATGTAAACAAATGAAGTTATCCTGACAACTAATGCCTAATTTGTAATTCTTTTATTCTATACACTTTCAGTTTGTTTCAAATGAATTTAAAAAAAAATTACATTATAAATGCCTAGTTAGTTTTCTTCTTTAAGCATTCGTATTTATTTTCAGGTTGCAAAATTATCGACTTGAAGAATTTATTTTTTACATGTAATATGCTTATTAAACCAATAAGCGAAACGGAGAATTCCGGAAAATTTGTTCACTATGTCACCGATGAAGATCTTGCCATGGTAAATACATTAAAAAAAAAATGTTTTTGAAGGAAATAATTTCTCATCACTATAAGGTTTGATTTTGCTGAACGATACTATCAATACTATTGTTTTCCAATCTTAAAGCCTCATGTTGATAAGAAGGTATTTCCTTCAGTAACTTTCTCCTCGAAAATAGTTAGAAAATTTAAAATATTCTGATAAGAATGGAAACATATTTCTTTATTATTTCAGATGAATGTCAGCATCTACGACTACCCTCGTGAGATTTGGGTAACCATTCCGATGTGGGAAATCCTAGTCAAAGCAATAACATTCATTCCATTGATCACGTTTGGTATATTTAGTAACATCGCACTATTGTGCATAATTTTTACAATCCGGGCACTGCGAACTCCTACAAATATGTTGATAGCGAATCTGGCGGTGGCAGATTTGGCCACCCTCGTTATTTGTCCGGTGATGTTTATGCTCCATGATTTCTATCAAAACTACATAATGGGAGCAGTTGGTTGCAAGCTGGAAGGTTTCCTGGAAGGTACATTTATAACAGATGTTCGCAATGGTATCAGTTTTTAAATGAATATTTTCTTCAACCAGGATTGCTTCTCATCACATCCGTTCTCTGCTTATGTGGTATTAGCTACGATCGATTAACGGCAATTGTATTTCCCAAGAAGTCCAGATTATCCATGAATGGTGTCTTAATTCTCATCGCCTGTTGTTGGATCGTTGGGTTCCTGTTGGCTCTTCCGTTAACGATCTACCGAAACTATAAGGAGCGGCAATGGAAAAACTACTTAGAGACATTCTGTGCCGAGAACACGATCTTCCTTCCACGTTATTGGCATGTGCTTATAGGGGCTCTTGTGTGGTTTCCTCTGTCCGTTATGATCTGTTGTTACAGTTTAATTTTCTTCAAATTGGATCGTTACGAAAGAAAGATTCTGATGCGAGAACATCCAATATCGGTTTCTTATAAAAAGAAGGTGGCAAAGTGTTTATTTGTAGTTCTGGTAGTCTTCATCTTGTTACGAATACCATTTACAACTCTAGTTTTCATACGATATAATCGATTTGTTACTGCTAACAGTAATCAAATTGGAAACGACTTCCTGATCCTTTGGTATGTGTCTCATTATTTAATGTTTCTAAATGCAGCTATTAATCCGTTGATCTACGGAATGACGAATGACAACTTCAGAAAAGCTTATAATAAGACAAAAATTTGGAGATGCTTTTGGAAATCTGGTCCAGTTAAAAAGGTAACATTTTGGTTTGTAGACTAAAGGTTATGTTTTATATAAATTGATAAAATCATTATAGAATGAACAAAAGAAGAAGGAGCCGGCTGTAATGATCATTGGTCATCTTCAACCCCGTGGCCCATGCGGAAGTGACAAGTTTGTAGATTTCTCAGACTGGATCATTCAACCAAAGCAAGAAAAACCAACTGCAACTTCACGGGAAACCAAATCTTCCCAGCTGAAAGCCACAACGGAAGAGATACCAATCAATAGTGGTCAATTATCGTTGTACAACCGTAATTTGATACTGGCTGATAAGTGTCAGGATAAACAAAACAAGCTGGAGGCAACAGGATTTATTTAGAATATCATTAAAAAAATCAAACTGAGCGGGAATTCTAAATCAATCCACTTGTAACTTCCGAAATGATCCTTCAACACCGAACAAATTTTCGGCATTCTTTGGTCGGCCAGGTCGTTTTTTCTCCTCGGTTCCGTACTGATCTTCTTCCAAGAAATAGTCGCGATACGAGACAAGCTTCTTCTCCCAGCTGTTGATAATATCTTGAAGTGGTCCAGCATCTCCACCGTATTCAGCTGGGAGTAGCCTTTTCGGTACATGTCGGTACAATGATTCCAAATCATGTCCGTGAACGTAGAGCTGTCGGGTTTGTATCCTTATATTATGTGGTTTACACGTAGAGTAGAAAACAACTTACCCTGGATTTATTTTTCTCACTCATGAAATTTTTGAACATATTGAATACCATTTCGAATCCGTTGGGAGTGTTGATGTAATGGAAACCTTTCTGCCGCAATGGTGACGCTTCCTGGCTCATCATGGTCATTTTTTTAACGAATGTCGGCGAAAATTGTAGAAAGTGAGCCATTGTTACGTTAGAGAGATCCAAAATACCAATCTGCATTAGTTAAACAACAAAATAATAATTTCGCAATCAAACTCATGTTCGGTTCACACAGACTCACCTGGCCAGCTATTACAAAATTGTCATCTTCGATCATCATCACATCGTTAGCCATGGTGCTCACTCGAATGACTTCTTCTATTGTGATTCTGGCCGGATCATACGCTGCTGGTCGTATAAGTATAATTCTGGGAGAATCTGGAGTTTCCGTGTACGGTAGTGACAATCCCACTCCTAGGCGAATGATTTCTCGTATTTTTGGGTTTTCCGGATCTCGCGTTCTAATCAATTCTGGTGACATGGTCCGTACCGTGTAGAACATATCCAGCTTTTCTTTGGTCCGTTCCAAACTGTACTTGCAACCGCGGAGAAATGCGATCAAAAACTGATCGTCTACTCGCGATCGGATGTGTGGACTTTTGGCGATCCATTGCCGGAGAACATTCAGATCTTCCTGAATTCTTTCGGACTTCTCATTCAACTCAGCTTGGGCCTTTTTGCTGAGAACTTCCGAAATCGGTCGAATGTTGACCATGGTTCTGCAGGACTAACGAAGTTTCCCGAACAATCTGTAAGCAACCACATTATAACTGGTATCAGCGAACAATTAATACCATTCAATGATTCTTTGTTGTCGGTTGACCGCGAGTGCTATAGATCGAGCCATAATCACTTTGTTGATAAAGCTAGGTGAGCAGTTATCAGCGAGAATAGATAAGTAACCTCTTTTTTGCAGCATGATTTAGCAATTTTTATTTTGAGCTGCCTACAATGGAAAACCATGAAATGAAAAAGTCATTTGCGTTACTTCTTCGTTCGTTTTTGATAAAAAAAACTGTTGCATATAGTAAATTTAAAAGTCAGGAATGAGAAGTTGGAAATTGATTTAAGGTTGAGCGAGTTGAGTTGGCTTTTGATTATAAAGTACAATTTTGGTTTTATAAATAATTTATTGAATAAGTAATAAATTTAATTTAATCTATATCACTCAGATTAAAATTAGATGACATTTACTAAATGTTTGTTGTTTAAAAAAGTTTCAGATGAAATTGAAAGTCATTTCTACTTACAACTGAATGATGCCGTACGGTCTGGTGTAGGGTAATATTTTAACTGACGGTTGAAGTTGGAATAAATACATATGTCGGAGTGATGCTTGATATCGCTTACTGATGATGTAATGTTAAGCCCATTCGATAAGAATATTTGTATCTACATAGCAGAACATTGCATCTTTCTTAAAAATGGCAGTAAAAAGGAAAAAAATAGCGTTAACGGTAGTAAAATGTAAGATCCGAGTAGTTCAGAATGAAAACTTCCATTGCCGCTCATTTATTTTTAAACACGAGGAAAAAGGAAGGAAAATATGACATACACCGTGTCCAATATATTCTCATACACTTTTTCCTTGCATTGGTGTCGTGCAACTACTTATCATGCTTCACGTATGTGTTGGTGTAGTTTTGCACTATGTTTATACAAACGCTTTTAGGTTATGTCCGATTGTTTTCATTCAGTGTTTATCTTTTACCAGCGACGAAGGAGTTTCGTGCTGTGGTGATAAAAAAGTTTTTGAAAGGGTAGCGCCCGGGCGCTATTTTCAGAAATTTGAAAAACCTCGGAGTAAAGCGGGATTTTGTGTACCGAACCATCCGAAGGTACCGGGACACCTGCTCGATGGATGACCGGAAGAGATCCTTTCGTACTCGTACGGTGCGGACTGCGCGAGTTGTTAAGTGGTCAGGGAACGGATTAGACGAAAATCACAGCGCTCTGTACGTAAAATGGCCGCAGATCTGAATGTTTCGAGATCGTCAATGCACAATATACGGCAAAATGACCGAAACGTAAGGTTCACGGAGTTTCAGAACCTTCCAAGCAGAAACGACTCGAAAGAGTCTGCTTTTGTCGCGGCACGGTGGGGAAGAATTTATCTTTTCCGACGAAAAGTTTTTCGTCTTGCGTCTTGAAACTTTACTTACGTGTTCAGTATAACAGTATACGTGCTTTGGCATGAGGAATGGTCGTTTTGATTCGAGAGTAACATTTGAGAAGGGCTTATGTGTGGCTTATTAGTAACCCGGAAATCGTTCGTTTTACAGAAAAAGTGTCTGAGAAGAAATGGAAGGGAATCATAATGTCCATATAGAAAATGTAATGTAATACTTGTAATACACTGAATAAAAAATTCATGAAAAAATCATAACTAAAACTTAAGAGTTAAATTTTAAAAAAATACTTTATTTTAAGTTTTTTTCAAATTTAGATGATAAAATTTGGACAAAAACTTTTGCAAGATTTCCATAAAATCAGTTTATGGTTTTCAAAAATACTTTTCAATGCCAGAAAATGATTTTATAATCGAAATGCTTTTGCTAATAATCTCCTTAAAAATAACTGTTCTCGAGATATCTTGAATTTAATTTCATGAGTGCCTTAAAACTTAAGAAATGCGCCCTTTTCATAAGTTATTCGAGATGTTTCATCAACAAAACTATGTTTGTTTCAACACACATGGATATCCTAACATTTTTTTCTCTGACACTTACACGATTAGACTAATAGTTTGAAAGTTACAGGAGATTACTTCAATATTATTGCTATTATTGGCGGATTTCACGTAAATTTCATGAGAAATTTTGTAACTCTGTGGGTTTTAATCAACAGTAGATGAACATGATAGCACTTTGACTATTAATACTATACTACCTCTATTGGGTACTTCTACAGATCATTTTTTAATGTTTCTCAAGTGGTTTTACCAGCTACCCGCGATGATGTCAAACTCAATGTTCATAGTATAGAACATTATGGTAGTTTGACTTCGTCACTCGTCTACCCAACAATGTTTATAATATTGTTGCTACTGGCTAAAGCAAGCCACATATTCATGGCCGGAATGTACCTGCTAAGTACAGTATGTAGGTATGTACATTTATGTCATTGTAATTAATGTTTACCTCTACAGGGTGCGGCAGAAAATAATGCGAAAATGTTCAAACTTGAGTATTGGGTTAATTCGTGTAGTTAGTGACTAATTTCTGTCGAAAGTGTATTTGTTTATGTTTACTTTCAAGTGTTGCATCCAAACATTCTATTTGTTTTATTGCAAATTCGTCAAAATGTTCGCGAAAGAAGTGATCACCAATTTGTTGCTCGCCCAGAATAAGCCGAAAGAGATTGCCAAGGTGGTATGGTGCCATTTGGCAACAGTTTACCGCATAAAAAAGTCCCTGCAGGATGGTCCTAAGCAGCGGAAGCCGGTGCAACCAGGTGCGTTCCATAAGAAAACTTGCAAAGGAAGCCAATATTTCGGAGAAATTCCATGCGGAGAATCATCAAAGAAGACCTGCATGCATCTTCCAGAGCCAGAGTGAAACGCTACTTGATTACGGACCGGGTCAAGGAACTACGAGTGACTCGTTCGCAGAGATTGGTTTTCACCCTGCCCCCTCCCCCACCCCAAAAAGTGAATTTAAATTTAAAATGTTTGGCTTGGTGGCGTCCAACGGTTTGCAAATGCCGCCTGTTTTCATTGATGCTGGATTTAAAATCAATACCGAAGTGTATATCGGTATTTTGAAGGACCAAGTGCTTCCCTGGGTGAAGGCCAACTTCTCCGAGGACCAAAACGTTGTCCTACAGCAGGATGGAGTGCCGTGTCACACGTCCAATCGAACCCAACAATGGTTGAACGATAACATGAAGTTTTGGCCGAAGGATTTGTGGCCCCCTAGCAGTCCAGATCTTAATCCGTTGGATTATTCGATTTGGGCATATGTTGAAGCACGAGCCTGCGAAACATCACACCCTAGTGTGAAAACCCTGAAGTCAACTATAACACGCACATGGCAGTCAACGTCGGAGGACTACATCCGAAAGGCATGCTCTGGCTTCCGGCGTCGGCTCGAGAATGTTATTAATAAAAATGGAGGACACATTGAATACATTTGTTTAAAAGGACTTTATTAAGATAACTGCACTCGAAAACGTTGATATTATTGCTTGAATTAGTTGAAAATGGGATTTGAAAGAAATAGAACAAATTTTCGCATTATTTTCTGCCGCACCTTGTACTTTTCACTGCTTCACTTCGACCATCAATCATCAGTTTGTGAAACAGGAAAGGAAAACGAAAATGGAATTTGAAAGGTTGTTTAGGTGTTGTAGACCGTTTCCCAATAACAATAGGAAATGTTCAAAAGAAAAACGTTTTTTCACCGAAGTATTGATTCAAACGTTTGATGACATGCAGTATAAAGTACCTCTTAATACTTCGTTAAAGATTTGGGACTCATTTCTTATACACTACCGATCTGATTTACAAAGCAGCAGTCTTGATCCTGCTACGTTGAATGAAAGTCAGCAATTATCATTACAGGATGGGTTAGAAGAAGTACCTTAAGCAACTTCGCTAGTATCAGCATCATCCCAAGAAAGTGAAGTAACAGAGTACTCAAGAACGCATAACATCGATCTTTTCAACATGGGAATCTCCGGTATCAGCGTGTCTCCAATATCATTGAAGAAACTTGAAACTTGATCAGTTACCCAGCACAAAAATGTGATGAAATAATAAGGCCTATGCGAAAAAAACATGTTCAACTTTGTCGTAGAAGAAGACGATACGAGGCGATTGATTCCGGAACAAAAATCCAAGGAGTATGATGAAATTATTAACCAACTGAAAGAAAAAATCTCATGATGAGACTAGAAAGGCCGAGAAGTATCGTATTTTAACAGTTTTACCCAAGTCGGGGGTGTATTCTCTTATACTGAATACGTTTGCGAAATTTCGCCCAAATCCAAGCGACATTTTGCGGCCGGTTTCACCTGGAATGGTTTCAACACAACCGACAAATCGTGCGACTTATCAACATTTGCAGAATATCATGAGCAATTAATCAGAAACCATATCAATGGTCAATTCAAGTCTGTCATCTTATTCTTTGTGGCTGTGCCCTCATGCAAAATCCTATAAAATATATTGCGGCGATTGTGGGAGCGCATCTGGCAACAGTATACCGTGTTAAGCGATATCTTCTTGACGGACCATGTGCATGAAAACCAGGGAGTGGACGTCCACGTTCTGCAGCCACTGTGAAGGCGGTTAAAACGGCCAAGAAAAAAGTTAAGTGAACTTCAGTAAGGTCAATGCGGAAGTTGGCTAAAGAAGCGAATATCTCCAGTTCCTCCAAGCAACGGTTGATTAAAGATGATTTAAAGAAATTATCCAGATCTAGAGTGAAGCGCTATTTTATAACAAATCGAATCAAAGCACAACGGCTTGAGCGTTCGAAGCGATTGCTTTACTGTACGAAGAAGAAACAACCAATCCTCCTGTTCTCTGACGAGAAACTATTCACTATTAATTCAGTATCTATTACTCGCACGGACAGGTTTATTTCCCCCTAGAAGATCGATGTACCAGAAACCGTAAATTTGACTTCACTGGGTAAGCTGAACAGATTACCATCAATATTTTCAAATGACTTGAATTTGAACCAGTATACCTGGTAAAGGGTGTACGGAATCAAATTATATGATTTTCAAATGACTGTAACTTTTTACCCATAGGGTATTTTCTATAGAAATTTTGGCTGATATTAGTTCAATGTGTATTATTTACACTGTATGAGTTACATTAGTAGCTGTGCAATCGTTGCAAAAATTGAGTCAGATGAACACCAGTGACGCAAACCAAATTTTGCCCACGTGCTTCAAAATTCCGGAATTCTCTCATCGTGCCATTAGCAGGAAGCTGGTAATGGCACAATCTTCGATAACTCATGTTCTAAATCGGTACAACGAACGTTTGACCATCCAACGACTGACAAATGTAAACAATGGCTTTTTCCGCGAATATTTCGTCACTGATAGCTCGCTTAATTAATCCACCACAGTCATTTCTAAGACAAAGAGTACACATATCCGATAGAATAGGAAGTTTACATGGGTTGCCTTTTTGCCACGAGAAATCTACTGAAGAAGACATTGTTTACGTTTGTCAGTTAAGCCCTAATGAAAAATCTTTGTCGATATCCTCCCCTTGCCTATCCAGCACGGGTAGTATGGCAGAAGCATGTGTGCGTGGTTCGAGTACTATTTCACATACCCTGCGCTCAATTACAAATACTTCTATTTAATTTTCCACAGCCTAGCGTCGTACACTAACGGAACTATCAACACTTTCTCTTCATATCTTTCGTTCTAGCCAAATTACTGTCCACTCTTGGAGCCTCAAGGTGATGAGAGAATACACATCATCATAATCATCTTCTACATCATCATAATCTAGGTCTGGGTTAAATCCCAGTCGAGGTCGGTGGTTTTTCTGAGGCCAAAAAATCTGGTAACGGCATCCTTCGGAAGGGAAGTGAAGCCGTTGGTCCCGACTCATATGTTGATGAGTGCGATATATAGGGTCCAGGTGGTGGAGGTCATCTTTCTGGCATCGGTGATTGTCACCACGTTGTGAAGAAATAGGCCGACGGAAAATAAACGAATAAAAAAAAAATCATAATCCAAACAGTCCAAACAGATGTGGCGAAAAAACTGCATTTAAGCAAAACTTTCGTGCAGGATGCGAAAAAATGTGAAGGACTACACACGTCAAAAGTCCGGAAGGCGCCGAATGGTGATTAGGGAACATCCATTTATTATGTTAGACAAAAATGTGACTTTTTAGACCCCCTCCCCCCATTGTCACGCTTTTTGTATGGACCTGTATTGTCACGTTTTCCTAAGCCCCCTCTCCCCCCTTATTGCGTTACATAATTAATGGACCTTGCCTGAACGGTTGAATACGGTGGCGGAATCACGTGCATGGAAGTTCAACCAGGGTACGACAAAAAATATGGCGTCTCTATGCTTCATGAAATTTAACAATAAATTTACAAAAACTCAGCTAACAAAACAGACCTATCGTAGTATTGATCCTTAGACTGTTCTGTACAACCTTTTTAAAATTCAGCAAATTTTCTTCAAATTTAAAATGTTTTCTGATGAATCAAAACTTGTATAAAAAGGCCAAGAGCCAAAAAATTTTAGGCAAATGTACATCTATGAGTTGGATTCCATCTAATTCACTGATCCAATGCTCATTTATTCATGGCATTGAGCGTTTGTTGTGTTATCGATGATGATAAAAAGAATCTGACTTAATGTGAAATCAATTTTCAAAGACTGTACTCGAAAAAAAAATTCGAAGTAATGATAAGGTTCTAACTTTTTAGCATGTGGGTGAAAATAAATGAAATATTGACTGAAACTAGCTAAGACTGCAATGTTTACGTTGGCAAAATTTATCACAATCTGTCAAGTGCTTATGAATAAATATGTGCGCCGTCGTGGAAAATCTGACTGTGTCCCAAAGATGGATCGGAAAACACCTAGGATTCCTCCATTCAACGGTGTCACAAGTGAAGAAGTCATTCAAAAAGACCCAGACCCAAACGAACAGAAGACAGCTGACGCGGTGAAGCCAAGAAAGGTGTTGAAACTGTTCAAGCGTCGAACGAACCCTTCGATTCGTGATGAGGCGAAGAAGCCGGTGATTTCGATGAAACGTGCAGAACTCCACGTCTACAAGGTCAGGAAGGCACCAAACCGGAACAACAGTCAAAACCTGCGACAGCTTCCTCTCCTGTCCTGTCCTGTACCGATTGTGGCTGCCGAAACCGAGGTGCGTCGTGGTGGACGACGAGACTTACTTACATGAAGGCGGACATCAAGAAATTGCCGGGAAGAATTTGAACAAATTCGCCAAAAAATTCTTGGTTTGGCAGGCCATTCTGGGAGTAGAAAGATGAATGGTCAAATCTACCAATACGAGTGTCTCCAGAAGCGCCTGTTGCCCTTCCTGCGGTCTCACGGAGGTGAGACGCTATTTTGGCTGAGTTTGGCATCCTGCCATTATGCGCGTCCGGTGTACATAACAATGTTGTTTTTGCACCAAAAAACTTCAACTTCGTCCGATTTGAGAAATTTTGGACCATCATGAAGACCAAACTTCGTTAAACACCTAAAGTATTCAAGAACGAGCTGGCTTTGAAGAAACAATGGGTAACAGTATCAAAAGAAGTCGGCGCCACTATTGCCTAAAACCTAATGAGTAGCGTCAAGTGCAGGCATTCGGTCATGGAGAGGAGATTCAATGAAACAATGAAGTAGAAACCTTATCATAATGTTGTTGATTCCCTTAGGAAAATCCCACTAAAAATGAATATTTGGCGACTATTTTTATGCGTTTCATTTTTTTTTCGAGTACAGTCTTTACATTTTGCTGTGAGAACGACCAGCCTCAAGTGCCAATTTTCTAGAACCCCTCATAAGGACTGTTGATTAAAGAAAGTGGACACCTGTTTCTCAAAGGAATTATTTACTTTCGAACAAATTCATAAGTTAGCTTTATATAAATGAAAATCAACATACATATGAGTGATTTCCCGTGAGTTTGAATATTTACGTCTCATTGATAAAGAACGCTCGGACTTTTCTCTTGATAAATCCCTTTAGATTCTGCACAACTTTCTCCGTAACTTTTCGTTCAGGGTTGATTGGGGGATTTTGGTATTTTTCGAGAAAAAACGACTTTTTACTCCTTGAGCATCTCCAATGTAGCAGAAGCGTAGTGAGTAGATGCCAGATCCGGCCAAAACAATGGAGGATCGGTATGCTTTCGGTAGATGGGTAGAAGCCGTTTTTTGATGCATTTTTTTTCTGTTATTTTCACCGTTGATTGTGCCCCTTGTGAAATATGAAGAACTCTTCAAGCCACAGGAGCAAATGGCTCGCCACACCAAAACCTATTTCCCAAAGTTTTTTGGTTCGAATGTATCGGGATCATCCTCTGCTCAGCGTTGAAAATTTTGCGGGCCCGGAAGTGTACTGTATCCAATTTTACGTACGTCTCGTCGTCCATCAAAATGCACCGGTTTGGCTTTAGGAGGAGAACGTCATACAAGTTCCGTGACCAAGTTTTCGAAGAAGCTTTATGTGAATCCGTCCTTTTGAGTGCTTTCTGCTTCTTGTAGGTTCTAATATTGTTACGTTTTTTGATAGTCTGCACAGTTCCGACGCTAATGTCCACTTTTTTTTTGGCAATTTCACAAACGGAACACTATTTTTATGCTATGCTATTTCATAAGGCGTACCGCTACCAGATCCTTTTTCTGGTCCGATGCCCCCTTTTTGCGTCCAGATTTCGGTAAATCTTCAAGTTGCTCCAAACTTCTTAACCATCTTGAAAACTGCAAATTTAGTGCACTTCACGCTTTTTGCAAATTCTGGAAACAACAACTTTCCTGAAAATTATTTGTGCAGAATTAATCTGCTAGATGATAAGCTGGTCAGACCCTTCGTTCGAAGTTTCTCACGTTTTCTGATTTTTCAGGTGTGTTGCCAAGTTAACAATTTTTTTACACACTGAGCGAAAATTCACAATTTTTCGTTAAGTTTTAACCCTAAACCATTGCACTGAAAATTTATTTTCGTAAATTAGCTTCCACTCGCTTCGTAATCATGGATTTTGAACATAGAACAAATGTCTCGTATATTGTATGAAACAGTCATACTGCTTTTTATCTAGTGAAATGCTATCATTACACCTTATTGTATAATGCACGAAATAGATTTCGTGAAGACCAGCCAATCGCTGCTTCGCTGATGTTTCTGCTGGGATGGGCGGGAATAATTTATTTATCCCAAAATACAAATTGAAGCGCTGTCGAGAGTTAAAACTTCATACCCATTATTCAATTATCACCTCACGAGTCGCCATGGCATAGTGAGATCAACCGAGGATGCAGTATAAGCCCTTTCCAAAAATACAGGATCAAATCCCATGTCAGAAACATTAAAAAAAGACGCTGGACAACTCCACGTGGTTGCGCTTTTTGTCAATTACATTTCAAGTCGATAAAGTAGATCTCTCAGTCATTCAGGCAACCATTAGAGAGACGTTTCTTTTAATTTGGTAACAAAATATTCGTAGCTCTTTGTATTGTTTTATCTTCATAAAAAGAACAAATCAGTTTCGTTGCTGAAAACAACGAACAGATTCGTTCGTTCTACCTTCGATTTCGTAATATAAACTAAAATTAACTTTCAGTGTGATAAACAGGTGTCCATTTTATTTAATGAACAGTCCTTACCATTTTCATATATTTGTATGGATATCAACCAATGGACATGGACATTAACCGTCACCATGCTCCCCTCCCGCCCCTGAATGCGTGATAAACTATATTGGCATTCCCTGTGAACGTTTACTTTTTATAATTATGTGATAAACGACACTTGACAGTAGGATAACAATGATAGTTTTGTAATAAATTACAAGAACAACATATTTCCATCAGAAGATGTTTTGTTTGCAAGGGAAGTACATAATGAATATATGGCAATTCCTATCGACACACAAATGCGTTGAATGAAGTGGCACATTTTACATCTTATAATTTAGTGAGATAAAGTACGTAATTATTCAAGACTATTACATGCCGAACCAAAATTCATTCTGAATAAAAATAAGTAAATACATTTTGTTTAACATTAGGTTATCATCATATAGAAAATAGCCAAATAAGATATCAGGATGGCCTCAATTAAAGGGCCCTGATGGTTTGCCCGTATACGATTTGTTTCCTTATGTAGAATATCTTGGGACCCCTGTGCATTGTTTGCTATCGCGTTTTGCTTTTTGCACTGTTATCTAATCACTCCATTGATATTGGTTTTTTTTTCTCGTCAAATCTAATCAAATCGTAAGTTGCGTTAGATATCGGTTTAGCTTGAATCAGTACAGTTTGAAAGGTGGTGCTGTACAAAGCTGATTTAGTCTACAGGAGACCAGCTTTGCACAACATGTGAGTAAAAACTATGTGTTTTAAAACATGCTTCAAATTGAAAATTTTGAACGCAAATTTATTCATTAGCAGTTAAACATACTGAATGGTCATTTGATGGTTAGTCTAAGTTCATTAAAGATAAAACATAACTAAAACGAACGCTTCATTAATCAATTAATCAGCTTCATAAAAAATCTTTTCTATGTATCATAACTGCATAAAACTGCATATTTAGGAATAATTGTTATTAATATTAACGTCATAGTCAACCATCAATAACAGTCAAATCTTTTAAAAGCAATAATGACCGAACAAAGGTACATTTCTCTTATCTCTGTCAATAAACACCATCGTAAAAAAATGATTGCGATAGATTAACCTCACATTACTTTCCATTTTTGCTTTAGTTTCTACCCCCAATCCTAGCCTATCACAATGCTAGACATTCGTCAGCTGTCTCCAGAGCTAGCTCAAAAGGCTAGAGAAGAGCTGAATGAAGTTCCAGAAAGGATAGAGGAGGATATAGCGACTCTTCGTGCATGGCTGGCCAAATGTCCACACATCAAAGCTCGTACGGATGACCAATTCCTACTCATGTTCCTACGTGGCGCTAAGCACAGTCTCGAACGTGCTAAACAGAAGCTTGACCTTTACTACACTATTCGAAGTGCCCTTCCTGAGTTGATCCGGAATCGTGACCCATACGATGAAAAAATGGCGTCTTTAATAAGAATGGGATCAGCCGTTCCACTACCTTACACTGAAACTCCCTCAAGTCCTCGTATTATGTTAATCCGTCCCGGCGTTTATGATCCTGCCAAGTACTCCATTCAAGAAGTGTTCAAATTCAACACGATGATGAGTGATATTATGATGAAGGAAGATGACAATTTGGGTGTAGCTGGTCAGATGGGTATTCTTGATTTAGCCAACACAACGATGGCTCATTTCCTGCAATTCAATCCAACTTTTGTAAAAAAAGCTACTATGTGGTCCCAAGAAGGATCGCCATTGCGACTTAAAGGATTCCACTACATAAATACTCCTCCTGGATTTGAGACTGTTTATAATTTATTCAAATCTTTCCTCAACGAAAAGAATCGTTCTCGGGTAAGTTGTCATTGGTTTGATGCATTTTAAATATTCTGATTAATGTGATTACGATTGTAGCTTATCGTACACGGAAGTAACATGGAATCACTATACAAGTACATCCCCAAGCGATTGCTTCCCTCGGAATATGGCGGTGAGGTTGGCCCGATCCAGGATATCGTTGATAAGTGGGTGGAAAAAATTGAAAGTCACAAGGACTACTTGAAGGAAGAAGATCAGTACGGTACCGATGAGAAGAAGCGACCAGGTAGACCAAAGAACGCTGAATCGCTTTTCGGTATTGAGGGTTCGTTCCGAAAATTGGAAGTTGATTAAGCATTGTATTGAGTTAGCTTAAAAGTGTGACGGTTTAAGAATGGTTTTATGAAATAAACAAAAGAACTGGGTTTGGTTTCAGAAAGATCTCATTGTACAATTGATTTACTCGCTCTAGTGGTATGTGACCTTCTCTACTAAGGCCGTCAAATGTTATTTTTTATTTATAAGAGCATTTTTATGTCAACATAACTTTGTATATCGTCCGAAAACACGGTACTGTTTCATGCTCAGGGGACTTTTGCAAGTATTGAAACATTCGCTCCCTTATGCTTAAGAGATTTCAAATTATATACTAATAAGCCTTCAAAAATTTGAACTCATTTAGTTTGAAATTGACTTCGCTTAAATTTGTAAGGGCATTACTTAGGAAAACATCCGGTTCGTTTTGCTGTTTACCCTGTTTTCAAAATAATCAGCTGAATAACATTGCTCAACATCACTTTTAAAAAAAAAAGTAAAATAGTTTGTACCTAAGGGTACGAAATTACTGACGAAATTTGGGGCTTCTCCTAGCTCAGTCGACAGATGCACAGCTACAAAGCAACACCATGCTGGAGGTGGCTGGGTTCGATTCCCGGTCAGGTCTAGGAATTGTTCGTAAAGGAAAAATTCTCGACTCCATGGGCATAAGATATGATTGTACATGCCACATAACCATATATACCACCTATAAATCGCCAATCGTAGCACCCTGTTGTGTACAGAAAGAAATTGACAGCGTTATCAGTTGATTTGCTGCAGCCATGGCGAAAACCGTCAAGCAACTACGTTCGATGGTTTGTTCGTACTGCTAGCTTCCCCTGGGGTGAAGAAGTTGGACATCGTCAGGCATTTCGTGTCCACCAAATATAGTCGATAAGGCATTTACAACATGGAGAAAAGTGAGAGCATCGAACGGAAGCCTGGTTCCGTCCACCCAACAGTGCGGCGCGACCGTGAAGTGCAACAGAAGCTGAAGAGGAAGATCGCGGGAAAGGTGGCCTCATCGTTCCAAGCCTTGGGCTCAGATTTTGATGCAACCGGCCAAACAGCGAAGAAGTACTTGGGCAAGATGAACATTTTTATGCGGAATCATCAGTCGAGGCAGGTCGTGTCTGAGCAGCAAGCAATCACCCAGAAGTTCCCGAAGAAAGTCCTTCTGTGGCTGACGATAAGCAAAAAGGGAATGTTAAAGTTGCTTTTATTTCCGTCGGGGTTTGCAGTGAAGGGGAAGATTAACAGTACGAAGTGCCTGCTGGAAGTTGCCACCTTCATCGAGAAGAAGGATCGCTGGAGGAGATGGATCGGCTGAAAATAAACATTGTACCGAAGATCGACAACCGTCACAACTTCCCTCAGTTGCGATCGATAGAAAATTTTTGAGCGAACCTCTACCGGGTTATCTATTCCAATAATAACGGCCACAAAAGAATCTTTTCATTGACCATGGCTTAGGTTCTGCCCAACTGCCGTCCCTAGCAACACACAAGTTTTATAACGGTTGAAAATACTTTTATATCAGTAGATTTGGTTATATAGAAGCTTACTCAACATAAAACCATGAAGATGTGTTACTCGGGGTAAGGTTGCCCGTTTTGTAGAAGGTTCAATAAACGTAGGATTTAAGGAAAAGATATGTTTGATCACCTCGATTTTTTTAAAATTCATAATCGATTGAAACATGCCATGTGCGTCTACATGTACACCACAAAATCAACCATATAAGTTTTCATCCGATTGGTATTATTATGACATGTTTTATGAGCTCTTTGCGATTTGAGCGCAGCTGCTTACGCAAACCAACAATTGAACGGCAGACTTCCAGGAAACATGAGCTAAATATCTCCAACGAGTTACACTAGGTTACAGGGGAATCATATTTGCTTCATTTAAGCTATAAAAGTGCTTGCCCACAAAAACCGTTTCGCTGAAATCGCGAAGTATTCCGGATTCGTTCTTAAAATTTATTATCATTGATTTCTTTCCAAATAAGGAAAAAAGGAAAATAGGGAAACTGCCCCCATATTAATCTCATTGTTCCTATATTCATCCTACGATGAATCAAACAATTGGGCAGTTGAAGGATCGGTTTCGTTTTCTAATAATGTTTGCTTACGTTAAATAACTACAACAAACATTACTAACTAATCGGTCACGTGTATATCGTTTTATTTCAAGTAGGATGAACTGAAAATTGATGAGATTAATATAGGTACATCTTCCCTATGTGTCCGGAAAATATAAAATTGTTTAACTATTCCAAAGCAAGTTTCTAAGTTGATATTTTCAAAATTTTCCCAGTTGCTTTACAACGATTTACGTTATACCGAGGTTGTATCAATTTGTTGTTGGTTTGAGTTTATTTCACATATGGGCCTTATAATTTCCCGATAGATAATATATAATTCTTGTCTTCCACAAGCTGCTATTTTTGGCTCGTGAAATAATTCTTATTTATTTGTAAAATACTTTTTTTTGTTGGGTGGATTAAAAAAAAGCTGAAACCATTATTTATCCAACCGTATTGCGCGACATGTTACTGAATTGTGCTCATAAGACATAAACGAAAACAGGACATGCAGCGTTACAAACCTCTTCTTCGTACTTTAAAAGTGTTCCCAGTATAATAAAGACAATCCGTAGTCCTACGTCTAAAGGCATGGAACAAAATGTTAATCATATATGTCACTTGTGTTCTATAACTATGCTTGTTTAACTGCTCAGCAAACAACATTACTTTTTTGTCATTTAATTAGTTATGCTGATCTGACGTCACATTATGATCACACCTGCGGCACAATATTTCGCCACGATGCTCGGTTGAAAATGTTTGCCTCGAATGTTCCATACTTCCAAGATCCCTCTTCACTTGGTCTAACCATCTAGCTCGTTGCATGCTTCTGCGTCTTGTTCCAACCTGAATTGAGGCAAATACCATTTTTAGGGGATTGTAGTTCGACATTCTTACAAGAAACTGTGTTCACCATAGAGTTGAGCCAACTCGTTGTTCATTCTTCTCTTATACCATATACCGTTTTCACATTCATCAAAAATAAGTAAGCTGAGACGAGACTCGTGAAGAGAGAGAAAGCATGCGTCCAATGTAGCCAAAAACGAGCATCAGCATATGCATGAGCATCATTCACCGCCCGAGGTTGCTACTCCTTGATTGCCAGATCAGCTTTAGTTACACAGAGAACCAACAGATGATGCTTGGGGCTAACATACATCTTCAATGTGTAATTGCTGGTGACCGGAAAGATGAGCTACTTCCGCTATGCGTCAAATGCTGCCAAAAACGAATATAAATACCAGTTGAGTTTGTCGGTCAGTAACAGGAAAGTATTGCTATTTAACTGATCGATTATCATATCGGCTGAAAAGTTCCCGGTCTGACACCCAGGTGGCGCCACAAATAAAATATGATGACTTTTTTTTTAAATACTAACCTTCAAAAGAAGGCTGTCAAAATACAGTGGTTTTAGTCATGCTGCTTATGTGATTTTCAAGATAATGGATAAAAAAGAATTTCGCGTGTTAATTAAACATTGTTTTTTGATGTGAAAAAATACCATTAATGCAAAACCATGGCTTGATAAGTGTTATACAAGCTCTGTAGCAGGAACATCCACCATGAAACGCGGTCATAAGGACACCGATGATGCGCCACGGTCTGGTCAGCCAAAAGAGGTGGTTACACCGGAAACCGTTAAAAAAGTTCACAAAGTCGCTTTGGCAAACCGTGAAGTGAAGTTGCAGGAGATAGCTGATACTTTGAAGATCTCTAAGGAACGCGTGAGATTTATTATTTATATGGCGTCCGTTTTTTGGGATACGCATAGAGTTTTGTTCATTGAGTACCTCGAAAAAGGCCAAACCATCAATAGTGATCGCTACATGGGCCAACTGGTTTGATTGAACAAAGAAATCTAAAGAAATCGTCCACATATGTAGAAAAAAAACAGTGCTTTTCCACCAAGACAACGTATCGGGTCACAAGTTGATGGCTACCATGGCTAAATTGCACGAATTACGTTTAGAGTTGCTTCCGCGCCCACCGTAACACGCGCACTAAAAAAAAGCGACTATTTTCGGATGGATGGTAAACAAGAACGGAAAAAGATATTTGTAGCAAACCAAATTGCATTTTATCGATAAAGAAATTAAAAACTTCCCGAAAATACTTCTACTCCATGCCATGCCGCCATGCGGCAGTTAGCCGATACTTTGGCCATAGGTGAAAAAAAGAAGCTTGTATGCATATTCTTCAGTTCCTTGGTCGCTTTTTTGATCAAATCACCCGTTTTGGCCACGAAATTATTTGAATATACTCTTCTCTTCAAATTGGCCCAGAACTTCTCGAGTGGGCTTTGGCACGTTGGGATGGTTGACATGCTTGGGCACCACCGGAATGCCTAGCCGCTTCATTTCCTCCAGCGCCCGCTTCGAGAAGCGGGCTGACGCTAGATCCGGCCAAAACACCACTTCGTCATCCTTATGGTACTTTTCAATCAAGGCGGCAACTTCTGGGAGGCACTTTGTAAAAGAAGAGCGAACGTGACATCCCCTTTTCACTGATTGTGAGCAACAGCAACGCCTTCTTTGGGAACTTCGTGTGCGCTGTGTACTTCACATTGCTGCTAATTTCTTTTGTCGGGGAGGTGAAATAGCCTTTACCTTGCCAGTCGTTGCCGTCCAACGTGAGGTACGTCTTGTCTTCCATAACGACCACCACGTTCCGCTTCGCCGGGAAGATCTGTTTGACCAGATTCTTCAGCCGTTGTTTCTGGGTTTTTGCTTGGTTCTCCAACACGGCTGGCTTGGACTGATGCTTCCACATGTGGATATCCTTTTTCGGCCAAATACTTTTTGACAGTTTTTACCGGTCGCAACGACCTCCCGGTCGCAACGACCTCCCGGCCCAACGCACGAAAAGAAGTTATGAAATACGGCCACCTTGCCTTCCGTCTTCCGTTGAGCTTCTGTTAAATCATCCAAGCGCTTAAAACGGTCGTACGGCTGGAACCAGGCTTCCGCTCGATGGTCTCTCCCTTCTCCAAAAGTGACAGTTTCTTGTAGATGTTTTCGCGATCGTATCCGGCCGACACGAAGACGGCCACGATGGTGGATTTTTTAAGCCCGGATGAAGCAGGCAGTACGAACAAACCATAGATCGAAGATGTTTCACTGTTCACAAACTGATGGAGCTGTAAAATTTTCACAGTATATAGGCAACTAGTATATATTGACTACTGACCGCTGGTTGAACTGACCACCAGGTGGCAGGGTAATTGCATGGTAAATCGGAACATTAAGTCGCTTTTTTTTAATGCACGCTTTATTCGCTAGATTTGGCCCCCGGCGACTACTACCTGTTCGCAGACCGAAAAATAAAAATGCTCACTGGAAAGAGATATCGCTCGAATCAAGAGGTAAAAAATAAATCGTTCTACAAGAAGGGAATAAAAATGTAAGAGATATGCTGGAGTGAGTGTATCGTTCTTGAAGGAAACGTCTTAGTTGTCCTCAATTACGCATCCAAAGTGAAATATAAAACGAACAGACACTAATTCCAGCTGTGTTTGCTGCATGAAAATAAGTTCATGTACAAGCTTGATTAGTCAAAATGAACGTCAACATAAGAAAGAAGAATAAAAGAGCTCAACGAGGAGACACGTGCTTTACGAGCTTCCACTCAGGTTATATACATTTTTTTCTTTCTTAGCATTTCGAGCTTAACATTTGCATAAAAAAATGGATTAATTTTGGGTGGCGATGAAAAAGAACTACATAAAATGTATTCAATAAAACAAATTTTTCTTAAATCCCAAATGCTGTTTAAACCTTCCACAAATTTGCTGCTACGGCAGTTGGCCAGAATTTTAGTCATAGCCGATGAAAATGTGGATGTCGGCATCTTCCTCAGCTTTTTAGTGGCCTTGGCGTCCGGCGGCTCCTCCGTTGTGGCCACGAAACTCTTGGAGTAGATCTTCTGTTTGAGGATCACCCATAATTTCTGTCGGTCACAGCTGAAGGACATTGGGAAAATTATCGTTACAATGTTTATCTTCAGTCGGTCCATCTCCTCCAGTGATCTCATGGCATAATGGGCCGAGTTCAGCTCCTGCTAAAATACCACATCTTCCTTCACGTGATGCTTCTTGATGAAGGCGTCAACTTCGAGCATGCACTTCAAAATGTATATCTCCACGTTTACCACCTGTCTTGAAGGAATGAACAACGGCTTGAACATTCCCTTCTAACTAATCGGCAGTCGCTGAAGACCCTTCCTCGGGAACTTGATGTGGGTTATATATTTGACGTCAGCGCTTACTTTATAGGTGAAAGATGTAGAGTACCCGGTCCTCAGGTTGTCATTGCCATCCATCGTCAAGTAGGTCTCGTCATACATTATGATCATGACATCGCGCTTCGCCGGGAAGATGTTTTTCACCAGCGCCTTCAGCTTCTCCTTCAGGGTGGTTGCTTGTTGCTCAGACACGACCGGCCTCGACTGACGCTTCCGCATAACAATGGCTATCTTGGCCAGCTACTTCTTTACCGTTTGCTCATTTCAAAGCGCGGAACGATGAGGCCACCTTGCCCTCGGTTTGCCTCTTTAGCTTCTGCTACTTCACGGTCACGCAGCATTGTCGGGTGACCAGAACCAGACTTCCGTTCGATGCTCTTGCCTTTTTTTTCAGAAATGCTGGATCGGCTATATCCCGCTGACACACAGTGCCTCACAATATGTCCAACTTCTTCGTTCAGCTGACGCGTTCGTTTGAGCAGACAGTATGAACAAACCATCGAGCGTAGTTGATTGCTACAAAACAACTGATAACGTTGTCAATTTCTTTCTGTACATAACAGGGTTGCTACGATTGCCGATATCAAGTACTGAAATCAATTCATTGTTTTCAATGCACACGTTATTGTTATCACAATTAGTTTGTTGCTTACTCTCAGTTTGGTGTTCTAAATGCACCTCCACAGTTATAAATTGAGGGCTTTTAATGCCAGTCTAGCATTGCTGGACCAGTTTGGAAATTGGTCCCAGTCATTCGAGCATGGTGTTGTTTTGTAGTGTCTCAACCGGTTAGGCACTACAAAACAACACTATGCTCTTAGCACACGTAGTTAAAAAACTTCAAGTTCATCTTTTATTTTTGATCGAACCTCTTTACGGAATCCCCCAATAAGAGCTTTTGAGTGGATTGAGTTATCCTTTCAATTCCGTATTGATTGTTTATCTTTTGGCATTAACGATTGCAGACTACCTCAATGCCTCGTACATAGACGCTACTGAAGAATCACATTGCTAAACTTACTAATATCTATGTAGATCGACCAAATTCTAAACTAGACTTCTACTTGCAACATTCAAAGTTTTGGAGAAACATCCCCAAACCATCACCCTTGAAACATTTGGAACCATTGAATTGCTAGTTTAGCACGATGAATATCAGAAAGATGTGTCGCATACACCCGATCATTTTGCTGGTTGTGATGATTCTTTAGCAGGAACATTTTTTCTTCCGAAAACAGAATTTCACAATCACTGTGCCGGCTGAGCAGCTTCCGAGATCTGTCGACTCAATCTTCTGCTTTTCAATCAAGCCATGCATCCGTTGTTTTTTGTGTGGATTCAGTCCAAGGTCATCTTTCGAAATACTCCTGATCGTTGACTATGACATTCCCAGCTCCTTGGCAGTCTTTCGGCCAGATTTACCAGGATTTCGCTGAATTTGCTCTCTCACTCGTTTGATGGCTTCTGGACACCTGACGGTGCGTTTACGGTCAAGGCTCCCAAGTAAACATTTTAGTTTTGTTCCAGCTGTATAGCATTCCTCCCGGCTTTGTTGATAAAACAAAATTCAAAACTTTTTGTCTGCCAACACCTCCTCTATGCTTCTTTAAAGCCGAAGTTTGTACAAAGTGGTCTAAAGGGTGTCCACGATGAAATTGCCACACTATGAAATTGCTCTAACTTTTTAACCGTTGGGTAGAATTTAATTAAAATTTGGGTGGATTTAGTTCATAGTGCATTATTTACATTCTGCAAGTTTTAATGTCCTGTGATCAAAACTCGCGGAAATGGAGTCGAAAGAACAGCTCGTGCGTGATAAAATCTTGCGCATTCATCACGAGAACAAGGATCTCTCGCATCGTTCCATCGCTAAAATGTTGGGAATCGCGAATTCCACGGTGTCGCGAGTGATTAAGCGGTTCGAGGAACGGTTGACCACCGATCGGAAGCCCAGAAGTGAAGGAAAAAGTATTCCGTACAACACCAAAAATCACAACCGCGTAGTTGGGGCCTTCAACCGAAATCCGAACGCCTCCGTTCGGGATGTGGCTAAGAAGCTGCACCTAAGCCGAAGTTTTATCCAGAAGGCCAAAACTAAGGCTGGGCTTCGAACGTTCAAGGTACAAAAGGCCCCTAATCGCGACGAGAAGCAGAACAAGTCCGCCAAAACCCGTGCCAGGAAGTTGTACCTCAACATCCCCGGCAACCTGTTTTTCACGGCCAGGGATAAGTTCAGCGTTCCGGAGCATGTCCGCACTCAGAAGATGTCCAAATTTGCGAAGAAATTCCTGGTTTGGAAAGCCATCTGCACGTGCGGGAAGCGGAGTGCACCTTTCGTGACCCAGGACACGATGAACGGACAGGTGTACATAAAAGAGTGCCTCCAGAAGCGGCTGCTTCCTCTCCTGAAGGCCCACAACGTCCCAACAATCTTCTGGCCGGATTTGGCCTCATGCCACTACTCCAAGGACGTGCTGAAGTGGTATGCGGACAATAAGGTCAATTTAGTGCCCTCCCAACACTCCGGAGCTCCGCCCCATCGAGAAGTACTGGGCGATTATGAAGCAGCACCTTCTTAAACGACCTAAGGTAGTGAAGACAGTCGAGGAACTGAAGAAAGTATGGGTTTACATGCAAAAAACGGTTGATTCACAGGTTGTGCAGAATCTTATGGCCGGAGTTAAGGCCAAGGTGCGGGCATTTGCGTATGGACTGTAAATAAAATACGAGTAAAATGGTAAAATGAAGTTTAATAGTTATTTCTCAATCCCTGAAAATTTGATGGCAATCGGATGAAAACTCGAATTTTGCGAATCAATTTTGTGTGTGGCAATTTCATCGTGGACACCCTTTACTCTATAGACGTTTGTAAAAACAAGTTAATAAAACCTTTATAAAACATGAAGATTTTGAAAATGTTCTAGCGAAAGATGTTAAGACCACTTGACAACCATCATAAAACCTATTGGCTGCTATGAACATCAGCATACGGCCAAATGGCCACAGCTGTCAAACTTCACTGTGATATCGTGGTTGGTTTTTATTGTTCTGCTCTGTTCAATTATCTGCTCTTCTGATTCATTTAGCTGTAAATAATATCTAAGAAAAAAGTTCTAGTGTTGCGGGAATTTTTGTTTTGTTAGAAAAATATCCAAAATAAATTGAGGTTTTCAAACTTAACCCTTTGTACTCCGCTGTCACCGCTACGGCGACATTCAAAATGTGAGAGTTCGAATACTGGAGTGCAAAGGGTTAATAACGCTGGATGGATTTGGCAATGTTATTTAAGCTGAGATGTATTTTCCAAGAATTGTTTTCTTTGTCGCGTTTGATGGTGCGGAAAATGAATCATTCTTTTATTCCGAGTGGTTGCAATTTCTTTAAAATAGTACACGGTCTAAAAGGTTTCAAAAACAGACTTATCACGAGCTCCTTTTTTGCGTCCATGATTACCACGAGTCTCGAACGAATGAAAATTCAACACAGACTTGCAAGCCGTATTGACATTTGAACATACTCTAAATGAAAAATGTGCAAACATCTCTGTGATTTACTAATCAAAAGTTACACATGTTTAAAAAACACTGACAGGAATTATTACTTAAAACTCATATGGTACCTAGAATAAAATTTCGACAAATGATGAATTATCGCGTTGAGTTTGCTGAATGCTAAAAAGCCAGGAATATCTGTTTGCTTGATCACTATTTAGCAAAGTAACCAAGTTATACTTGAAAATTTCGAAGCTTTCCACTAGGTTAAGTTTCCACGCCGAAGTTACACTTCGTAGCACAGCAATGTTATTCTTCGCCTAGCCGTGCCCATTTGAGAATATATGTTTTACAACTTTAGATCTGATTTCGTAATGAAGTCCATTGATCTCCTTCTTCGCTTTGTGTGGATATATGTGGACAGGACGTTTAGAAGACAGCACCCTTTCTCAAGACATTCTTTGGGTCCTTTATTGACGTCAACGATTTCAAGTGATTGTTACTACAACTGAATACTAGATCAAGAGCAATGCTCCACAACTTCAAACTCAAAAATTTAGTAATAATGTAGAGCACTACCTATGCAGTGCATCCATTCCGTTAATCACCGCTTTTACCCGTTGTTTTGATTTAACATCAGTTTATATCGCATCGAGTATTGTTGTGTCATTCCTACGCCAAACATTGATTTTTTCAGTCCGAAACGTAATCGCAGCAATACTCATAATAAAGCTAAATGCGCTGTCTTTATTTGGTTCTGAAATAAGATTTACAAGTGTTTTATATACAGCTTAAATTATTTTTATACAAGTTATTTCATATGAAATTACTTATAGCTATCATAAAGTCATGGGAAATGGCGGTTCCCTCAAGAAAACCTCTATGAAATTGAAATGAAACCTTACAGTTCGAGATTTGTAATTTAGGATTGTTTTGCTTTTGTTGTAGACTTCATCCGCGTGATGAGTAGACATATGTCCGTTCTCTAGAGGTGTGAAAATTGGTAAGAATAGCGACGCCATTATAGTTCCTAGCAAAGATGAGTTGGGTTATCCTGATGTTTATTATAAGCAGTAGTTTTATGTGTCTTTTGTTTTTCAAATGTCTAACGGGTGAGTCATAAGTAGCGGGACTACATCAATGCCGTGTTTTCTACGACACACGCTAGAGAGACACAATCAGCTACACTCAGTAGCAAAAAAAGCCGAGCAAAATTTTGCTTCCATAAACCGTCATATTCAATCTTCTGTAACTTTGTCAATTATCAATATTTTTGGCTGAATTTTTGACAGGACTATAATTAATGTATTGACCTTATGTGACTCATGTTGATAAGATTTATAAATTTATTTTTTTTTTTATAAATCTTATCAACATGAAATTTTGGTCACATAAGGTCAATACATTAATTATAGTCCTGTCAAAAATTCAGCCAAAAATATTGATAATTGACAAAGTTACAGAAGATTGAATATGACGGTTTATGGAAGCAAAAATTTGCTCGGCTTTTTTTTTTGCTACTGAGTGTATGTGTGGTTTTGGGAACATGGAGTTCTATACCGACAAGTTGGACACTACACCCGATAAGGTTAGATATGCCAGAAAGGGACCATGATATTAGTGTGGGGGGCATTTAACCGCTGGCACATCTAATCTTTACGTGCAAGCGAGTAAGAGTATGGCGGTCAATATGGAAGTCTACACGAGGAACTGTTTGCCGAAAATGGTTATTTTTGTAAAAATGCACCATTAACATGAAAATATTGTGTTTTGGCTGGACCCACCTTCGCGTCGTAGTCGTATTCGGTCATACTGTTCCAGTTGGTGTACGAAAATGGTTGGGAAGCCACCCCAGTTAAACAACTTAAATCCCGTATCATCAGATGTGCCATAAAAGTGAACCTCAAGGTGGTCCAGACCATGACGGCGGGGTTTCCGGGAATCTTGAGGAAGATTGAAAATGAAGGGCCACTATCTGTCTAATTGTTTCACACCTCAAAGGCACATTACATGGACTTGTGAAAATTTGATAACGAATTGAATTTCAAAAAACCTTTTTCACCCAACTTGTTTTCATTTTGTCCCGCTACTTATGACTCACCCGTTAGTTCAATAAGTTAGTTTTTTTTTGATAATTTTTTGCATTTGTTTTTCCCACCGACCGTATTGATGAGTTTCAGCATTGCTCAATCGTCACAACAACTGATGTGTGTGTGTATTGTGTGTATATACAATCCAACGCCCACCGTCCGGCAGTGTTTTTATGGAAGAAAAATGTTTGCAGTTAAACAAACTGTTGTTGACTCGACAAACATTTTTAGCCCGGGAGTTGGAAGGTGATAGCTCGTTCCAGTGACCCATTTCAAAATGTCTGGTTACTCACGTCCGTTCTGAGGTCACTTTCCCTTACAACAAGCTCCACATAGACACAGTACAAACATCAAATGGATATAGGTACTGTGCATACACTTCCATCATCAAGTCTTATTGTTTTGAGGATGGCACGTATTCAGCAGTAAAGTTAAAAGTTAGTTATAATCAGATAGATCTCACCAGAAATTGTTGTTGATGTACAGTCTTAATTTGGACGGCTTCCCTGTGATGCTAAGGATGCATTTATGTCTCTACAGAAGAAGCACTCCGTTATTCGGCAAATATTTTCACATCATCCTTTTCGAATGGAACAGCCCGAATACAATAAGTACATCGCGAACAAATGCAATACAATGAAAAAAAAAACACTTGAAAAATCCCAATCATTGTGCAACGAAAGAAAAAAAAAACTTCGCATCTCTCCATCTGTACAGCACGTGGTGAGTGCATCTGAAATTATATGCCACCCTAATAAATTTCGTATGGTTATTTTTCTTAACGACCTGTTTGGGGTATCATCCAAACCATTAAAGAAATGGTTGGAGAATTTGCGATATCGTTCGTTTAAGGTAACTTTTTATCAGGGCAGCCACCCACGCGCGCATGCGCGTTAGCTTCGTTCTTTGCTTCTGACCAGCAAATGGCCGTTTTCTACATTGTACTGGTTTTCTTTGTTCTCTCTCCACACTCTGTCAATAATCAAAATCCCCGGCTATGAGGCGACTCTATATTGGCTTCTTAACTGCTAATAATCATCAATTCACTCGTGACCAAGCGGAAAAATACTCTAATTTAATCATTTATGCCCGCGTGGCGCAATACTAACAGCACTTGCAAACACAACTCTTCCTCCGGGTGCGGGGGCGAAGCACAAAAAAAAAAAACGGAGAAACTACCGACCATCACAAATGTCGCGAGGGAATCGATTATATTCACTACATCTTACACAAAACACGTGGAGATATTATGATTTCACAGTTCGTTTAGGTTGAATTACGAATATGTTTTTGATTTTTTTTTCGCGTCAAGGACGAAGCAAAAACAAAACATGTCAGTTTCCAAGCACGGCTTGCTGCGATTATCCAATCGTCACAACAACTGATCGAACATCAAAAACGAATATTGATTACAACGCCATCCTGGTTTTTCAATCCGTCCTCTTTCAATGTTACTCATTCTCATTTCGGGCAATCTGAGAGTTATCGGTCCATTCTTACTACACCGTGTCCAATATATACTCATACACTATTTCATGAGAAGCTACAGTTCATACACTATCTATGCATTGGTGTAATTTTGCACTGTGTTAACTTAAACCATTGAAAATTGTGTATGATTATTTCCATTCAGTGTCCATCTTTTATCAACGATGAAATAATTTCGTAAAGCGTGATTTTGTGTATCGAACCTTAAGAAGGTACCGTGTGACTTCCTCGTTGGATGACTGGAAAAAAATTCAGCCGAAAACATCAGTCCCATCTTTGCTTGCTTTCCTATTCATATGGGACTGATATGCGTTTCACGGCAGTAAAGCTGAAGTACATTGTGGGATGACAAGTTTTCTAGAAACGTAAAGCACACGGAGTTTTGGAATCTTCCAAGAAGAAAAGGCATGAAAAAGCAACTCTCCTACTATCGCGGCACGCTGGACGAGACTTTATTTATTTTTGCCTGCAGTAGTCTCACAATCTTCAAAACGACAAATTGTGAGCCTGTAGATCTAAGGACATGTGAGATAGCGAAAAAAACATTCCGCATTTCTAAAGCGCCACTTTTTTGCAAAAGTAGTAAGCTACCTATTGTTTTAATCGAGAAAGGCAGAAAAGCGTTAAGATCACCGCTTTAAATTATAAAACGGAAGTTTTGAAGAATGTCATGAAGCCAAGCTCAGAAAGAATGTACGGGAAATATGATTACGTGTTTCAGCAGGACGCTCCGTCTTCTCTTACAGCAAATTTGGTCCAAAACTGGTGGCGGGCAGATTTGACCGACTTTTTGGTCAAAGATGAATGGCCTCCTAAGTAATCAGATGTAAACTCCTTGGTTGATTTTGTGCTGTCGAAAATAAACGACTTTGGCCCAGTTCAAAATCGCAATTCTACGAAATGCCGAGGGAAGTCGTGCGTGCCGCTTGTTAAGGGTTTGAAAAACGTTTGAAGCTAGTTAAAAAGGTTAAAGGCGGTGTTGTTCCGAAACATTTGCTGTAAATGATCCATGTAATATTACCTCTCAATAAAAACAATTACGAATAAAATCCGAATAACTTTTGTGAACTAATCGAAGTCCGAATTTGAATGAGTTTGAATGAGAATAAAGTGGACACGTGTGGATGTAGTTTTGAGATAATTATGGAAAATTTATGAAATTTCGGATCCTTACACCTAACGCGATTGCTGGAAGGCTCAATAGAAATAGAAAAAGATTCAAAAAAGTAAATATTGAAAAAAAAGTTTACAATCTTAACATCCTTATTTCCTGTTGCGCTGCGTTATGATATTTAAGTTGTTCTGTTGAATTCTTTGCACGAAGTAATGTTTTCAATCGATCGTATTCAACAGCTAGTTCAGAATGACTTATTTTTGGTTTGCTTGTTTCTTTCCATCCGTTAATGTGGTCAAAAACGGAGAATTAAATCACTCCACTGAGCTATTGAAGTGTGGGAAGCCAACGTAATAAACTACTTTTGAGTACATATGACTCACTTTTGCGTAAGCTTGGAGTAAAAAAATCGTTCTCAGTTGCACACATGTTAATGCAAAACTGCCTTTACCCAATTTACTTACTCTTAGCTTTCCGCCCGTCAGTGTCAAGATGAGCGAAATGAACTTAAACTGAATTAGCGTATTATGCCAAACGAGCTGTATTCTAAGAGCAAATAAACGGATTAAAGTCTCAAAATTATCGACCCTTAAGTATTATGCAAATAAATTGCTTGTTATGTCCTAGTATTTCAGAAGTGATTTTCAAAAATTATATTCTTTTCAACAAAAATAAACAATAAAACTTTCAATAATAATAAAAAAATGCTAACCTCTAAATCTTCTATAAAAGATATCCTTTTTGGATTTATTGTCAAGCATGCACCTCAAACATTAATTAACAGTAATAGAAATTCTTATTCTAATGCCACAATACAACTTTCAAAATTTCCAGTCCTCAATAGTTCTCGTCAATGAAATGCTTTTAAGCTAATCAGTCTAACTCCAGCTTTCGGAATGTGCCAACCGTTCCAAAAAGATCCTTTTCCTCAGCGATTGGATTCGTGGTTTTCCGTTTGCTTTCGTCAACGCCTAGACTCTGGTCGTGGATTAAATACTCTCGATTGTCGATCAATATTTGTTCCCAATCGTCGACTAACTTTTGCACAGGACCTAAATCTCCACCGTATTCCGCAGGCAGAATTGATTTAGGGAAATATTTATGTAACGATTCCAAGCTGGATCCATGGGAAATTATCTGAAAGAAGATTGTGTATTAATATTTGAAACAACCTATATAGAAATATGCTCAGTCAATTTCTGCTGACGGTAGATAACAGCTGATAACAAAATTTGGCGCTCGCACATACTGCGTAAGCGTGACGCGTATCGATTACCACAGAAACGTTTGTGTTTTCATCTTGTTATCATCAAACCATATGTGTAAATAGCGAAAATTCTACCATCCGGCACGTGTACCGAGCGTGTTTTCATACCGTTTTATCTCGATTCTTCTCCGTCATAAGACTTTTGAACACGTTAATCACGATATCAAATCCTCTAGGAGTGTTTATAAAATGGAAACCTTTCTGTCGCAGTGGGCTCCCTTGTTGGTTTAGAATGGCCGCCTTCTTTAAAAATGATAAGTTAAAATTGAAGAAGTGCCCGCTTGATGAATTTCCAAGATCAACTATAGCTGTTTCACCACAGATCAACATTTGATCATCATCTCGAAACTGAATATCGCCTATCATTGTGAATACCTTCAGGATATCCGGAAAGTCACAAACATCACCATCGAATGCATTACCCCGAATAAGCATTATTTTTGGATCATCAGGGTTTACTGTCTTTGGTAATGGCACTGATACCCTGGAAATTGTGAAGAAATTTAATAGATGATCATATGATAGAAAAAAATTCTTACCCCATTTTAATAACCTTTCGAATGAATGGATCAAGTGGGTCTCTATTAGCCATTACTTCCGGAAGAACTGATCGAATCGTGTAGTAAATGTCCATCTTTTCCTTTACCCGTTGAATGCTGTGTTTGCAAGTTCGTAGAAACCCCACCAGAAATTGATCATCATTCCTACCTCGGATGTGTTGCGATTGTTTCATCCAGATGCGAATGGCTTCCAATTCACTGGCAATGAGATTTTCATTTTCATTCAATTCTGCTTTGGCTTTCTGACGAAGGACATCTGGTATTGGACGAATGACGAGATCTGCCTAAAATAAGCGAAACTATGATCGATGCTCGGATTTAAACAACACATTATCTCTTACCATTGTTGCAGTAGAAAATTAGTAGATGTCCTGACGACTCGGCTACCAAAGCAGAAATGACACAGAGCTCCGGGAATCAGAAAGATTCGCAGATGGTAGGGATGTTATCATTACTCACTGATATCAACGTATGTTTTTTAACGTACACCATCCAATAGATGTGTGCTATAGTTCCACGTGCGTTTCTGTAGATTAGATATCACCTTTGATGCTGAGGGTTGTTAACATCACATTATCTTGTACATTGAAAGGAAGTATTATATTGTGATTCATACCAAGATATTTATATTTACATATTTGTAGCTGTAACTGGGGGAACGTCTTTTTTGGAAGATATGACTGTGATGTTGGTGTTAAATGTCCTGACCTACATTTCGGACACACTTCTTTATTGAGAAATGAATTATTAGTTGTTTTATCGTTTTCTTAGCTAATTCTTCAAGATTCAATACATGTATCAGAGACGCTGGATGAAACAAAAAACTGTGTTTGATTCTTCAAGATTCTAGACCTTCAAGATGTTGGAATATCTACATAATAGTGATTCAGTCTGTGGGATAACACATCCTTTTCTTCTATCCCTTTTTTCAATCCATCGAGAATGTTTTTCTCCTCTGTTAGGAGGTAGCAAGATAATTCGTTGAAAAATTAAGTACGAATAAGAGGGAACCCAAAAACGGTCATCATATATTCTGATCTGCGACTAAAGATCTAAGTCATATTGTATATTTTCCATTATCAATTTATAAATAATTTCAGCACGCGCACGCATTAGAATCATCGGCATCGAAAGCTTTCAATTTATAACTGTGGAAGTGCATTTGGAACACTGAGTTGAGAGCAGGCAATAAGCAATTTGTGAAAGCAATAAGCATGAAATGCTATTTATAATAACGCTTTAGAATCATCTTTGCATTCCAAAACCATGTAAGAGCCTGGAGAAACATGACAGGCATTTCTGGCTCAATTTGTTTTTCAGCATTTCAGCATAACATTTGATTTGAAATTGCACTTCTGAACTTCAACTACTATATTCATAAAAGATTGGCATGTGCATATAAGCAATGTAGGATTACATTTTTATATTGTATTTAGTGGTATTATGGTAAGAAAAGCTATTATTTCAGAAATCATCATACCGGACTCTTCGATCACTACAGGTGCTGTCTTTGAAATGTTAGTAGAACAGTATACAGAAAAAATATTACAACATGTTTTATAAAATAATATCTTTTATTGAAATTTTATTTTTGATATTTGGAATGATCTATTCTGTTTTCAGCTTTTCCATATATAATTTTTATTTATTTTTCAGTAACAATCCATTGGATGTATCATTTAAGTTTGAAATTTGAATCAATTAGCATCTTGTCTTGTGATATCTTTTTCGTGTGCAAAATGTACTAAATATTAAATAAAATATAACTGGGAAAGGGTGGGACCATCAGGGCACCCAAGTAAAACGATTTGGATAGGGAGCATGGGACTGCCTCTTCCCTATTGTTAACATTTCTCGGAACGAGGGCGGCCTCTTCGACCCCATCTATTGGGTTTATTCTGTCAATCGAGGACTTCGACCCCATCTATTGTTAACATTTCGCGGAACGAGGGCGGCCTCTTCGACCCCATCTATTGGGTTTATTCTGTCAATCGAGGGCTCGATACTGTCTGTGTGACCTTGCTTTTGGAAGGAGATTCTTTTCCCAATATTCGGGTTTCGCGTTAGTGTCTCTGCTTACGGGCCCGCCCAAACGTTTTTGGCCCTTCATACAGGAGCTTGATGATCACATACAATAATAGAATACTGATCAAATCGTTTCTCAGATTATTCCACTGCTATGGAAAGTTGCCTTGCTACAATAGATGGTAGTATTATTTCATCATATCATCATTATGTAAAACGACACTGTAGTTTATAAATTTGAGTCCTAAAAATTTTAAGTTGTGCGCATCAATAAACATGATGACCGTTGGCGTGTCCTTAATTTTAAAAGGATGTTTACAATATGGAAGAACAAGTTTTGATTTATAGTTGTTGCGTAGATTGCTGGAGCTGGCCGGCAGGACGACGAGAGGGTGATGAACCGAAAAACTGTCCGCGGAGGTCGCACTAAACTGTGAGGAAAAAAAATGTTTCGGACCGAGAGCAAAAAAACTGTTTTTACTGTTCAGATAACTATGGGTAACTAAACTTTTAACTGTTCTTTTCCTTTTATACATCATGGTTTTGTTAATGTTTGTGATGGTAAGATTTTTGTGTTGGCTGTCAAAATCAAGATGGGTTTCAAGGTTAGTGTTGTAGAGGTGCGTTTGTTAGGTAAGTATACATGTTTTTGTGTTTATTTCTATTCAGGATTCCAATAAGCAAATGGTAAGTATCCGCAACAATAGTTGACCGGAGAGTTTTGATTAAAACTTCTAGACAGTTCTGAGTCTGTGATAACGAATGTATGATATAACAATTTATTTTGATATTTATGTGGATTGATTACGGTGTAAGCATACCTTAGCAGTTAGGCCAAGGCTTGCGATGCCTTAGATTAATATAGTTCATGAGTGCACTTCGGCAGCCTCGCAGTCTGTCCATTGTTCTCTTTCCAACAGATCGATCCACCTCGTCCGTAGCGCACCGCTTTTTCTTGAACCAATCGCTTTGTTTTCGAGAACTATTTTTGCCGAGCAGTTAACCGATATTCCCTTGACGTGCCCAGCCCGTCGTAACTGACCATTTATCTACAGTGTAGAGAACTACCGGTCGAATTAATGTCTTGTAGATGGTCAACTTTGAAGTGCGGTGGTTGTAGGTTGTTTCTCTCACGAATTCGTGTACAATCACGATTTCATCACCTTCGATCTGAACTCTGGATGAGAGGCTAGCAATGTCTTCTGATGAACGTCTCCCTTCCATCTACTTTATTTTCGATGCATTAACCATTAATTGAACCATCTTAGCTTCGGGCTAAAGTATGTACACACTTAGAAATTATTAATTTTACAAGAGACAAAATTCCTCTTTGTAATCAGTCGGGGAACGTAAACAAAGATTTCGTGTAAAATTATGTCTCCTGAAACTGACACATACGCAAGTCGTCAAAAGGAGTGTTTGATTGGATTTATATTCTGATCTCTTTCAACTCAATCTTATGTGCTAAAGGACGCTTGCATGTGTCGGTCTCAGGGCACCAAAATTTACATGACATTTCGGTAGTGTGTACGTTTCCGCCATTGTGACACCAAAAAGTTGGGCTGACATAATTGTACTACTCGTGTCTATCCTCCCTTTGACGCGTAAAATTTCCCCTCGTTTAATTGCAAGCAAAGCAAGCGTACACAACGTAATTGTTTGCAATCTTCCATGCAACACACCTGATTCCATCGACTGACTGTCACAGATTCGTAACTGTCAGTGCTGTTGCAGAATCAGTGTGCTGAAGTACCGACCATGGTGAACGACGGAAGGTGCGCTGAGTCCAGTGTGAACAACAATCCATCGAGGAACGCCAACCTATAGTTGGTTACTCTGTGTCGCACTGGACGTCTAAAACGGCGAACTTGGTAATGGACGTTCGTAGACACCGCTCGCTGTCCTCATGGTTGCGGACCTAACCTGTCCCCTTCGGCCAACAGTTACGAGTAATGCTAAGATAACGACTGTGTCACATACGGCGATCGGCTTGGTGTGAAGCAACCATTTAGTACGGTGCGTAATCTCTGGCAGATAGTCCGATACCCAACGTTTCCAGTACTGGTTTGCGAGAATCTGCGTTGTGCTCCAATTCTGTTTAAGTATTGCGCCGGTATAATCAATGTTGGCGAGTGGCTCTGACCCGTTGGACGACCCGAGCAGGAAGGGATTCAGCCTTAGTGTTGGGACCGAATAATCGTCTTTCGGCACATGGTTAACGAACGGAAGTCGGCAATGCTAACAACATCGTATAGCAAATTACGAAGTACTTCGTCGGTAGGCCTTTTCGCTGAACAGATCGCCATTAGGTTGTCTTAGTAGTACGGATAAACCGCTCCCAGCAGCCACCCATGTTGGGCCACAGTGGTGGGTTGAACACCCATTCTATTGCTTGAAAACTCCTTTATCAACTCGTGATAACTGACTGTTTCGATGATGTGCTCTAGCTGTCTATTTGCACCCACGGGTTTTTTGTCACGATCACTGTACATTTCCTTGAATGTTGCGCGGCCATGAAGCGGCGTGTTGCCATGATACAGGAGCTTACACTAAGCGAATGTATTTACAACAACATTGTGGACTGCTCGCCCGGACAGCCGTGGCTACCCGAGTAGGAACGAATTTCTTGATAACTGGCCTTGGTATTTAAGGGCGGTATTTAGGGTGGTATTTAGGGCGAATCTAACATACAAAGACTCTCTTTGATTACTTTCTCTTTCATTCATATTCCAATCACCTTTACGTTTTTCATTCTACTATTTGTAGAGTATGCTAGCCAGCACTGTTGTGTTTCGATCTGTACAAAAGAATCCCTTGAAAATTTGATAATAACGCTGTAACAAATGAAAGAGAGCGATACCGGAGGAGAATCTCTCAATGTCAATTTCGCCCTAATGAAAAAAAAAAAAAAACCCTAGAGTTGTTCTCTACGGGCAGGAGGCGTGGACGATGCTCGAAGAGGACCAGCGTGCGGCTAACGTGTTTAAGCGACGCGTGTTACGGATTATATATAGAGGTGTATATGAAGACGGTGTATGGCGGAAAAGAATGAACCACGAGCTAGCGCAACTATACGGTGAACCCAACATCCAGAGAGTGGCAAAGGTTGGTAAGATGCGATGGGCCGGGCATGTCGGATGCCGGAAAACAACCCGACCAAGACAGTGTTCGCCTTGAATCCGGCTACGACAAGACGCACGAGCACTCAACGATCAAGGTGGCAGGACCAATTTGAGCAGGACCTTGCAAAACTGTCCCGCGTTAAATTGCAAGCGTACACAGCGAAATTGTTTGCAACCTTTCATAAAACCGACCTCTTTAAGGCTTAAATTGGTTTAAATTGACATGAAACATCCCACAAATTCATGCCAAATCTACGTGCATTAGATAACGCAGAAAACAAAATGTTTTTTTTTTAAACTGTGTAGAATAAAATAATTGGTTAATTTATCCCAAGCAAATTTTACAAAATAGGCCGCAACCACGTTGAAAATACACCTGAAAAGCCAATTTGAATTATAATTATAATTCATATCTGTTTCCTCTTCTCATCATTTTTCGCCATGAAGCGTTCGTTGTGAGTATTTTTCGTCTGTTATTCGAGTCGCTTCGATCATAAGTACATGGCCACGAATTAAACTCAATGTGAGAATCCAGGTAAATCAGTCGCATGAGAACTATGGCTCAATTTCGTGAAAAGTGGAGTCACTCGTAGGCTGAGTAACAGCACTTTTTATGAAACTGAATCCAATGAAACCATGCATCTGAATAAATTGGGCTCTCACATTGAGTTCAATTTGTGGCCGTGTAAGCAGCTTGTGAGTGACGCGGAGGAGAATGTGCGAAAGACGAACAAAAAATTAAAATATTCGATGAGTGAAAGTAACCTTGCCTGCACTGCGGAAGCATTCTATCGTTGATTAGTGGATTACATTGCGAGGTGATTCGTTTAGAGAAATAGCTACCCTGTTTAATAATAAGCTTGAACTTTATGTTCTAATTTTTTTGGGAAAAACAAACCTGTGTGTTCGTGTATGAAAAACTGGATTGAACCGTGAAAGTTTCTTTTCATGAAATGCGGTAATTGGAGTTTCTTTCAAAACATAGAGGCTTTCTACTATCTGTTTTTCAAGTGACAATTCACTTCTGCTCTAAATGTTGCTTTTATGTGATATTTGTTCACACATTCAATTGTCATTTTTGTGTAGATTACACATTGAGTTACTGAAAATTGTGCATGATTGCATGCATATTAATCAATACTCTTGATTGATATTCAAATCCACTTGTAGTAAAATTGCTAATAACATACAATATCACGCTCAAGAACATATTTCTTTAACAATTCAATCCAACTCCAGCCGTCTAAATGAGCCATCCAAACCATAGAATGTTTGCTTACTTGTTGGCGATAAGACCGTAGGTGATTGTGGCACTGATGACTTTGAGCCTTGCTTTGCCTGATTATCGCATATTTCTGCCATTTCGAGTAGATAATCACGATTATCCTTGAGTTTCGTTTCCCACTGGTCCATGAAGAGTTGTATCGGCCCTAAAGATCCACCATATTCTTCTGGCAGGATGTTTTTTGGAAAATGTTTGTGAAGAGAATCTAAACTTTTACCGTGAGCATATATCTAAAATTATAAATCGTTAAAATGTATACTTTATTCTGATTAAAGGATAAGTGTACCCTTTTGTCTTTGTTTTTAGAAGAGAGCAAATTATTGAACATGTTCACTACAGATTGCATTCCTGGTGGTGGATTCAGGATATGAATTCCTTGCATTCGGAGAGGACTTGCGTCCTGGTACAAAATGGCTACTTGCTTTAAGAGTTCGAAATCGAACTGGAACAAATGACTTGCTGTTACACCAGCCAAATCAATTATCAAAGCCATTCCACAAATGACCATCTGATCGTCATCCCTCATGAGTATATCGTTGATTAAAGTTCCTACTTTTATCACATCCGCAAAAGAAATCTTTGACAGATCGAATTGTGCCACTCGAATAACAAATATCTTCGGGTCAGTTGATTTCACCGTCTTTGGAAGGGGAATCCCCACACTACGAACGTATTACATAAATCAAAGGTAAAATAAAATCAGTCCACAATGATTTACCTCAGGCGAATTACTTCCAACACATGTTTGTCACATGGATCCCTGTTCTGAATAACGTCTGGTAGAATAGTTCTAATCCAATAAAACAAGGTTAATTTCTCTTTAACTTTTTCTAAACTAAATTTGCACCCTCGCAAAAAAGCCAACAACGTTTGATCATTCAAGTGACCATGCAAATTAACACTTTCGTTCAACCAATTTCGTATCACATTCAGATGACTTTCCAGCTGTCTTGGATCTTCGTTCAGTTCGTTCTTGGCTACCTCAGCCAGGTCGGCTGATATTGGACGCAACGACAACATTTCTCTCACGACTGTTGTCGTGGTCAGTTTGCACTCAAAGAAGTCATTCCAATTCACGGCAATGACATTTTAAGCCTTGGTAATAGCTCCTACAATTGATAAAGCTTATCTTATAGATAAATTGAGCGATAATTCGAATCACGAAGTATGTCTACCGGACTACTAGGTTGTAATAAATCTGGTGTAACCTGATTCCAGTACTTAAGCCATATAAATACAATGGAGTATCTTCCCAAGCAGAAACTTACAAATCATCTATACTTAGGAACTATATGGAGAAATCGAACTTGCATACACACTTACAATTTACTATTTTTACACGTGACTTAATTTAAATTTCGTCTATGTCAAGGATTGTGAACATATATTTCATGATGATTTTTAGAAGGAAATATTTTCTCATCAGCATTAGGCTCTAGGAGTGGACAGTTATTTTATTTAACGAAAGGTGTAGAGAGAAAGTGTTGATAGTTCCGTTAATGTACGGCAGGCTGTGAAAAAATGAATAGAAGTAGTTGAAATTGAGCGGAAGGCTATTTGAAAGGTAGTACTCGATCAGGCACACATTCGTTTACTACGCTATCCAAATGCTGGGTAAGCAAGGGGAAGGGTATCGCCTTGACTGGCAAAGGAATGCGCGTTGGATCGTGCTCAAGTATTGCATTGGCTTGTAATGGTTCTAGCGATTGTTTGTTTACACTTAATAATTTCTAAAACTCTCTCCCACTTGAGGTTTATTTAATACAAATATAACTTTGATTTGATTTGAACATCTTAAATTTACATGATCGATGTCTTAGGTGTTATATCAACATCAGACCTATTTCTAACGCAATCGGTTCCGAGCGTCACGACAAGACACAAGTTCATATTCGATCTATTCCATGATAGATTATAAAACGATTCCTGCTTGTTACTTAAAATGCATAACAGATCGAATTCCGTAACTCTTAAATGTTTTAAATTGAGAGAAAAAAACAAAGAGAGAAAAAAACAAAATGTTTTCAAATAAATTTTTCTAAGTGATACACGGCTATGCAGCGTCACTCATAGTTCATAGTTTCATTATAATATTCATAAATGGCGAATAACTTATAGCATCCTTGAAATATGTTCTGACGAAGGTCAACGGCCGAGGTTTGCACTATTTTATTGCAATTTTCACTAGCACGGAGGAACAAATTAAATTTTACAGGATAAGATTAAGGTAATTTTTACCACTATAATCCGTGGCATTGTAGAATTTTTTTCTATTAAATTTTATTACTAAATCTTTTTTCTGACGTTACCTTTAACTAGATCCTTGGAATGAAAACTGGTATCAAGAAGTACATACAAAAGTTGTTATTTTTTTGTATTCTCCATACGTGGAGTAACGATTATGATGATGTAGAAGGAAATATTTCTTTCATCATCATGAGGCCCCAAGAGTAGACAGTATTTTTTGCTAGAACGAAAGATATCTAATCTAATCTGCTCTAATACAAACGCAGCCAGTACGAGAAAGTATCCTGGAAATAATTGGGTTACATGACGCCCAATTATCTTTTTTGTCCATATTGATGATTGTAGCATATCAAAGACATGATACAAGCGTCAAAGTGGCCAGGCCTACTGCGTTGCATTAACCGCAAAAGTTGATTCTTAAAATGAGTTGGATTCAAATGAATAGATTTGAACCACAACGCATTTTGTGAATCTACAGAGGGGGAAGATTGCGTGGACAAACCGTAACATACGCTCCGAGGTAAGAATAATAAAATAATATTTTAATAAATGATATAAATATATATCAATATATAATATATATCAATAAATATATAAATAAATCCGAGTGAAACAGGTAATGGCAAAGGGTAAATGCACCCTTCTTTTTGGGGAAATGCTCCTTAAACTTTGGAAAAATGCTCCTTAGATGCGTTTGCCCGGTATAATGCAATCGGAGGTATTAACCTTCTGGTTAGCGCTTGCCGGGTGTTTTGACGGGTATTCAGTTTCTTCAAGATTGTATAGTTTTGACAGGTTTTAAGTTTCTGAAATTAAGACTCGTCAAAACGAAATTAAGACTCTTCAAAATGAAATTAAGAGTCAAAATGAAATTTAAACCCGTCAAAACTACCTCGAAGATTGCGGAGTGATACTCCGCTATACAACTTGAAGAAACTTAAGACCCGTTAAAAAACCCGGCAAGCGCTAACCAGAAGGTAAATACCTCCGATTGCATTATACCGGGCAAACGCATCTAAGGAGCATTTTTCCAAAGTTTAAGGAGCATTTCCCCAAAAAGAAGGGTGCATTTACCCTGCTGCCCTAATAGGGCAGCATTTGAGAAATTTCGTTTTGTGTTCCTCAACTTACATTTCCGTCATGTCAAGTTATCATTTTGAGTTGTACTGGTTTTGTACATTTAAGAACAAATGCAAGTTTCTATCTAACAGGTCGCTTTTTTTAGGTGCATCCAAGTGGACTTAAATTTAAGTTTTTTTTTTCTAAGAGTGTGGTCAGTTTTTGTTTTCAAAATACATAGTTCTTATTCAGTTTGAGGTTTCAAAAACCTGTGTAAAATTTGGAAACCATTGTTTGCTACCCCGCTTTCTCTCTGCATTGCGTTTGAAATTTATACGGAAATTGGCTCTCCTGGAGACGCAATAGGAAAGAATGTTCTTAACGATTTTCCAAGATGTCTTAAGAAAAGTTAAAGCTGATGAAACCCATTTTATGCACCGCTAAGCAGTCAGATTATATTCTGAAATAACTTCAAATTTACTTATCACATCGATTTGCTATAATTTGAAGCAGCAACATGTTTTATTAGACAGGAGAGGAAAAAAACAATCGAAATTGTTTGAGGTTGAAATCTGACTCGCAGTGTTTGTACGTACAATGGCTTTAGAAATTTAATTTTGTCGATTGATTTTAGAGCAGCCATTACATTTTCACAGATCTTCTAACACTGTACTTTCTTAGACAAAATTGCGCTAGTTGCGAATTTTTTCCACTAAAAAGTGGTATGGCTAGGTGACGAACTAGCCCAGGAGGCTAAAAATCACCCTAATAAAGAATTAAAAAAAAAAAATAAGTGGCATGGCTAAAACAAATGATCAATTTTATGAAACTTGGCTCTCCGGTCCCTGGATTGTCAGTTTGGTTTTCTGGCGGTTGCTATTTGATCCTCTGTAATATTCCCATTTACGAATTGTTTAGCGTTTTTTAAAATCTGAACTCCGCAATTGTTCCTGAGTTGTTTATAATACAATGCACTACAGAAATCTCGGATTGCAAGTTTTGTTTTTCATCTTCCTCTGTCTCGAAAATATATCCTTGGAAGTAAGCCTTAATAATCCAACCCATATGTCGCGTAATGCATTAAACTGCTGTAACTTTTGACTTTTTTTTTCTAATTTGAATCAAAATAATATTTTGGAGTCAAGTTCATTTGTTTGAATTAGTTAGTTTGAATTAGTTAGTTTGAATTAGGTTAAATTAGAGTTGATACGATTTGAATTTTATAGCCACTGTCACTGTCGTTTTGTTAATAACGATTAGGTTAGCTATAAATTTATTTTGCGTGTCGACTGCTTTGTGTCTTGACTAAATTGAATGCTAATAAATGCAACAATGGCTCCAAACTATGTAAATACCATATCAACGAACCAAGAGAAACGCCAAAAAATCTTCATTTGCTATGCGGATTGTCTGCTGGTGCTTTAGTTAGGTTAATAGTTGATTGTATGATCAAGATTTCTTGGTCGTAATTAGATTTATGCTCGGTCATTTCACAACAATACCGACTGGAGAACTGGAGTGATCGCGAAGCTTCGGAAGTATATTTTTTAAAGAAGTGAAACGCTGTTTCTTCGAGATACGTACCAATGGTACTTAATATGAAGACTGCATTTGTGGGAAGTGTTTAGAACGAGTTTCAGTTCAAAAAAAGTTTTACGTAGTCTCTGGTCTGTGAGACCGACAAATCGATATCTACTCGAGATACGCAAACCGTTTAAGCACAAAAAAGGTTTTTGTGTAATAAAATTAAAACATATCATTCGCGTTGGACATTCTAGTGCTTATTTTATGTACGGGCTGAAAGCTGAGTTCTACGTCAATCGAATACGTGTTGGGGGTTCCTGTGGCAACGATCACCACCATCTTGTGCTCGTCGAGCATAGATCGAACAGTTTGAGCTCGGAAGTCCGCTAATGTCCGCCTTTAGAGGTAGTCAAACGGAGGCAAGTGATGATCGCAATTCTTGTGTGCGGAGTTTCACCCGACGGCCTCCAATAATCTTCGTAGTTCCACTATTCGTTACAACCCCTGTGGAAAAGTTACCGAGAGCGCGGTTTCTTTGATCCGTAGCCAAGTGTCGGACACTAAACCGGACTTTACCCGAAATATAGGAGTCTCCCGTAACCTCCCTCGGTCATAGCGGAAAGGTATGCGAACCCGGGTCGCTTGGGGAAGCGGGCTTCAATGTAGGAGGAGACGGTCAAATCCGGACGCTCCCGACAAAAATGAAATCGAAAGCATTCCGTCCAGCTGCCGCTCCCTCCGCATCTGTAATTTGGCCATACTCTCCGAGTTCGTTTGCCATTGCTGGAAGCCATTTTAGCAGTAACGCCGTCACCGAGATAGGAGGATACCTCGCTGGTATTGAGTCAGCAAGTCATCGAGTGAACTCACCAAAAAACCTGCGCAAGTATGTGGTAACCGTTTTTCATGGCCACGATTGTTTCCCAGTAAATATAACCCATAAACAAATGTTCCGTCCAACCCGAATAAGTTGTGAGTGACCGGGAAATAAACTAATTAGATGATGTTATGATTTGAAGTACTCTGTTTTGGTTAAGGTCATTTGAACTGAGCGAGTTAAAATTGGGGTTTTACTTTGGTACGGTGGGGAAAATCAAGGAACGCAAACAAAGATTTCATGTAAAATTAAGTGCCTCGAAACAGAAACACACGCAGCTCGACAAATCATGTGTTTTATTGAATTGATTTTTTCGTCGCTTTTGTCTGATTCTTATGTCCTAGAGGCTGCTTGCGTGTGTCGGTTTCTGGACACCGAAATTTACATGACTTTTTGGTAGTATGTAGTGTTTGAGTCTTGTAGCTAAAAGGCGTTCACGGGTCCGCTGAGGTGACTGTCTCTGAAAAGTCGGGCAAATTCCAAACGACAGGTGGCCTCCTACTTGCAGAAGTGGTGCTAAAGCCATCTTGTTTCGAAAATCTCGTGAGAATTCTTCGAACGGTTACACTGAATTTCAAAAGTTCTCGGTTGCTTCCATCATAGTGCATTTTATAGTACTATTAGAAGGGTTATTTCTGCACATCAGTATGGATTTGTCCAGCATACGGCCACAACTTAAAACTTTGTGGCGTTTTTGACAAGTATAACGCTTGATATGCACAGATAAAAAGAAACGTTGCATTTTCTGCGTTATCTAATGCACATAAAGGGAATGCTAGATTTGGCAGAAAATAATGGGATGTTTCATGTAAATTTAAGCCAGATAACGCCTGAATCTAGCCTGTTGTATGAAAGATTGCAAACATTGTTGTATGGCACATGAAAGCTTGCAAACAATTTCGTTGTTTACGCCTCCTTTGGTTTGGAATTAAACGAGGCGAAATTTTACGCGCCTGTTAAAATTCATTATTTTTTTCTGTGTGGAGAAGAAAAGCCATACGTAGATTATCAACGGCTTTCGACAAAGTATTACCCATAATCGCGATTCAAAACACTATGTAAAATTGGATTTGCAACATGTTTTAATTTTATCAAATTTCAAAGTCATACATCAAAACGCTTTGCAATTCTATTTGACGTACCTCCGAACAGTCTTCTATGAACACTGCTGTTCATATGGTTGACGAAATACTGACATCTCTTGTAGCAAGGCACCTTTCCAGAGTACTGGAATGATCGTCGAGCGAGTGCACCCGAAGGCGATCGGATACACCCGTACACCTACGCAGCGCACCGCTCCCCGCTGCCCGCATAGAAGTGCGACGTTCAGGCATACGGTGCGTCAGCAGCAGTAGCAGCAGCAGCAGCAGTAGCAACAGATCTGTAATATTAGTTAAGTTTTTTCCCCTGTCTCTCATCCCCCTAGAGTTTAGCGTAAATTTGTGTGTGTTCCTGTTTTGTGTTTGTGTGTGATTTAAATTGTTGGGAGGGTCCACCGCTCCCACACGTTCAACGCCCCACAAAAAACACAAATCGTGCATGTTGAAGAGGTTTCTTCGACATGGACGGTTTAGCTGAAAAAGTGCCTTTGCCACCTGATGATGGGGAGGCACAAATAAAATTCCGACCGCGATCTTATCCAATGGACTCTGTCGGTCCATGGGTTGTCTACTTTCAGCCCAAAATTAAACCTCTGAACGTGTACCAAATAACTACCGATTTGACGAAGCGATTCTCAGCCGTGACAGAGATCACGAAAGTTAAATTTAATAAACTCCGTGTTGTCGTCTCCTAACCTGAAGCAGGCTAATGAGATTGCTTCCTCCCAGCATTTTACACTGGAATATCGAGTTTATATTCCAGCTCGTGATGTGGAGATTGTAGGAGTGGTGACAGAGGCGAGTCTGTGCCCTGAAATTTTGGAGAAGCGGGCGGTTGGCCGATTCAAGAACCCTCTGCTCTCCCCAGTTCAGATACTGGAAGTAAGAAAGTTGGTTAAAATATCGCACAGCGAGGGTAAGAAAAAAGTTACCCCCACAGACTCGTTTCGGATGACCTTTTCTGGCTCTGCCCTTCCTCACTACTTAGAACTGGACAAACTTCGGCTACCTGTGCGGTTATTTGTACCCCGGGTAATGATCTGCCAAAACTGCCAGCAGATGGGGCATACGGCCTCCCATTGCGGCAATAAAGCACGCTGCTCAACTTGCGGGGAGAAACATGAGGCTGGTCCCTGTGCAGAAAACACACTAACATGCGTTTTCTGTAAGGGAACTCCTCCCCATACTCTCTCGCCATGCCCGGCGTACAAACAACGCGGGGAAAAATTGGAACGTTCTCTGAAACAACGTTCAAGGCAATCTTTTGCAGAAATGCTGAAGAAAGCCTCGTCACCCGATATCAATACAAATCCTTTTGCTGCTCTATCAGATGACGAGTCTAATTCGGACTTGGTTGAGGAGGGGACCTCTTTCAGTTTTCCGGAAGGTGCTTCACGGAAGCGAAGACGCATCCGAGCAGGTAAAGTAGCTGAACAGAAGCCCCAAATCAACATGCCCAATTCAAAGAGCAGTGGAAATAAGGATAATCCAAATCCTCCTGGTTTTCGAAGTGCCAACTACACACAGGATTTTCCATCTCTCCCGGGGACATCCAAAACCCCTGATGCCCCGATTTTAAGAACAGAAGCCCCCTCTTCATCTGGGCTGTTCTCATTTGATGATATTGTGGAAGGTATTTTCAAGTACCTCGAAATGTCTGACCCTCTTAAAAGCATTGTTATGGCAATGCTTCCCACTGTGAAAACTTTTTTGAAGAAATTAACATTAAAGTGGCCCCTCCTTGCAGCTATCATTTCCTTCGATGGATAATTTGCCAAAAGAGGTCGGGGATTTGATCACTGTTCTGCAGTGGAATTGTCGAAGTCTTATTCCTAAATTGGAATCATTCAAATTTTTAGCTCACAATATCGGTTGTGATGCATTTGCTCTTTGTGAAACATGGCATTCACCCGAAATCGATCTTCCAATTCACGATTTCAATATTATTCGGCTTGATCGTGAGAATGCACGTGGAGGAGGAGTACTTTTGGGGATCAAAAAGTGCTACTCCTTCTATAGAGTGAATTTTCCTCCTATTCCAGGTATTGAAGTTGTCGCATGTCAGGCTGTTATTAAAAATAAAAGCCTTTGCATTGCTTCCGTTTATATTCCGTCCTAGAGCCTCATTAAACCAAAAACAACTTTCAGATATTTGTTCGGTCCTTCCTTCTCCACGGTTGATCATGGGAGATTTTAACTCTCACGGTACAGGCTGGGGAGAAATGTATGATGACAACCGGTCTTCCTTGATATATGACCTCTGTGACAACTTCAATATGACCGTTCTCAACAATGGAGAAATTACACGCTTGGCTGGTCCATCCTCACTTGGCAGTAGGTTAGACCTCAGACTTTGCTCGAATTCATTATCGTTGGACTGCACGTTGAATGTGATCCAGGATCCCCACGGTAGTGATCATTTGCCTATTAAAATTTCGGTTGCCACCGGGCTCACTCTGCCGGAATCGATCAACGTCACGTATGATCTAACTCGTAATATCGATTGGACAAGGTTCAAGACAGCAATAGATGAAGCCGTAACAACGGTAGAAGGGCTTCCACCGCTGGAGGAATATAACTTCCTCTCCAACCTGATTTTGGAAAGCGCGCTTCAAGCTCAAACTCGACGAGTTCCAGGAACGTCATTCCACAGGAAACCTCCTTCCCCATGGTGGGATCAGCAATGCACCGAGGTTTACCGCAAAAAGTCCGACGCGTTCAAAGTTTTTCGTAGACGTGGAACACCTGAGCACTTCGAAAGGTACACGGCTCTCGAACGAGAATTTAAGAGCCTCATCAAGGCCAAGAAACGCGGTTACTGGCGACAATTCGTGGACGGGATATCGCGTGAAACGTCGATGACTACCCTTTGGAATATGGCTCGAAGATTGCGTAACAGAATTACGAACAACGAGAACGAGGAGTATTCGGACCAATGGATCCTCAAGTTCGCGCGAAAAGTTTGTCCAGATTCTGTGCCAGCACAAATGTTTCCTCGCGAAACCACGAATTCGATAGATGAGATCAGCCAACCTTTTTCAATGGTAGAACTCTCTCTCGCACTCCTTTTGTGTGGCAATACGGCTTCAGGGGCTGATAGAACGTCGCTCCAGACGTCGCTAAGAGGCGCATGTTGCACTTGTTTAATCAGTTTCAGGCTCTCAACATTGTACCGGATGAGTGGAGACGGGTGAGAGTTATTGCCATTCAAAAACCTGGTAAACCCGCGTCCGACCACAACTCCCATCGCGATGTTATCTTGTATTTGAAAGTTATTGGAGAAAATGATCCTTTTCCGCTTGGACAAATGGGTTGAGACGAATAACCTGCTTTCAGATACTCAATATGGTTTCCGTAGGGGTAAGGGAACGAACGACTGCCTCGCGTTGCTTTCCACAGAGATTCAGTTAGCTTTTGCTAAAAAAGAGCAAATGGCTTCTGTATTCTTGGATATCAAGGGGGCTTTTGATTCAGTATCTGTTGAAGTTCTCTCAGATAAATTCCACGCTTGTGGTTTTTCACCATTAATGAACAATTTTTTGTACAATTTGCTGTCAGAGAAACATATGAGTTTTTCTCATGGAACCTCTACAGCTTCTCGATTTAGCTACATGGGTCTCCCCCAGGGATCATGTTTAAGCCCCCTTTTGTATAATTTTTATGTCAAAGACATTGACGGTTGTTTGAGTGAGAATTGTATGTTGAGACAACTTGCAGATGACGGTGTAGTGTCTGTCACGGGACCCAATAGGGTCGATCTGCAAGGACCCTTACAGGATACCTTAGACAATTTGTCTACTTGGGCTCTAGAGCTAGGTATCGAATTCTCTACGGAGAAAACTGAGTTGATAGTTTTTTCTAAGAAGCATAACCCTGCACAACCGAAGCTTCAAATTTGGGGTACACCGAAAACTCATTCTATGTCATTTAAATATCTTGGGGTCTGGTTCGATTCAAAGTGCACCTGGAGATCCCACATTGTGTATCTGAAGCGAAAGTGCTAACAAAGGATCAACTTTCTCTGCACAATAACCGGGAACTGGTGGGGAGCGCATCCGCAAGATCTTCTAACGTTGTACCGGACAACGATTTTGTCGATTATAGAATACGGTAGTTTTTGTTTTCAGTCAGCGGCTCGGTCGCACATCATCAAACTGAAACGTATTCAGTATCGGTGTCTTCGTATCGCGTTAGGTTGTATGCACTCGACTCATACCATGAGTCTTGAAGTGCTGGCTGGCATGTTGCCACTCTCGGATCGGTTTTCCGAATTATCTCTCCGGCTCCTCACCAGGTGTGAAGTTATGAACCCCCAGGTGATCGAAAATTTTGAGAAGCTCCTTGAGTTGAATCCTCAAACCCGCTTCATGACTTTGTACCATTTATACATAACACAGGATGTCAGCCCTTCGCTGAATATTCCCAATCGTGTTTGCTTCTCCGGCTTCGGAAATTCGGTTCATTTTGATTTATCCATGAAACAGGAGCTTCGTGGAATCCCAGAGCATCATCGTCCTATGATTGCTCCGGTGATATTTGCTGCAAAGTTTGGCCTAGTTGATTCCACCAAAACGTTTTTCACTGACGGGTCTTTGATAGAGGACTCCGCTGGCTTTGGTGTATACAATGAAAATTATAGCGTCGCTCGTAAACTTGAAGCACCTTGTTCTGTTTTTGTCGCGGAATTGGCAGCAATTCACTTTTCTTTAGAAACGGTTGCCTCTTTTACACCGGATCAATGCTCCATTTTCACGGATAGTCTTAGTTCTATAGAGTCTATTCGCTCCTTGAGGCCGGTAAAGCACACCTCTTATTTTCTTATGAAAATACGTGGTCTTCTAAGTGCTTTATCTTCACGTTCTTTTATTATCAGCTTTGTTTGGGTCCCATCTCATTGTTCGATTCCTGACAATGAGAAAGCGGACTCGCTTGCAAGGGTGGGCGCTATGGAAGGCGATATTTATGACCGACAAATCGCCTTCAACGAATTTTTCTATATTTATCGTCAGATATCACTCGATAGCTGGCAGTATAAATGGAGTAAAGGAGATTTGGGGCGATGGCTACACTCTATAACTCCTAAGGTGTCTAAGAAATGTTGGTTCAGGGGATTGGATGTGGGTCGAGACTTCATTCGTGTGATGTCTCGCCTCATGTCCAATCATTATTCTTTAAACGCTCATTTGTTCCGTGTTGGGCTTGGAGACAGCAATCTCTGTGAATGTGGACAAGGTAACCAGTACGCAGATCACGTTATTTGGTTTTGTGCTGAGCATCGTGGAGTCAGATCTGAGCTTTATGATTCCCTTCGGGCTCGAGGTAGACAACCCAATGTACCAATTCGAGATATTTTGGCAGCACGCGATCTGAAGTTTATGAAACTCATTTATGTGTTTTTGACTAACATTAGCCTTAGATTGTAGTTTGATTAACTTACTTGTTTAGGTAAAATTTTTGAGGACTGTGTGCATCGGTGTGTGATTGTGGTTGTGTGTGTGGTGTGTGTGTGTTGTGTGTGTGATGTGTGTGTGTGTGTGTGTGTGTGTGTGTGTGTGTGTGTGTGTGTGTGTGTGTGTGTGTGTGTGTGTGTGTGTGTGAGAGAGAGAGAGAGAGTGAGTGATTATTTTTTTTAAATTGAAAACGTTCAATTAAAAAATTGTAATTTGAAATTCTAGATATAAGAAAACCATTGTTCTTCATGCTTTGTTTAAAATTTCCACCGCAATTTTCCCATCCATAAAATTGTAATTCCTATTAACCTCGAGACGGCCGCGTGTAATCAGTTCCACCCCCTTAACCTTAGTTCTAAGATAACTGATGTATATAAACATGAAAACTTGGCTCTGTAAAGTTGATTAGATTGAGCCTGTACAAATAAATGAATTCATAAAAAAAAAAAATTAAAAAATAATGTTTTCTAAAATGTTTCATCAATAACTCAAATACTAAATGTTTAAATGGTTTGACCGTCTCAATGATTTTTGCACGGAAATACATGAACCCACATGATGAAGTTCGAAAGGAAGACCAAAGAAGAGCTGAAAGACGAAAAGAAATGAGGAGAAAAAACTGAGAAAAACGTTCCGGAAACGATTGTATAGGTTTAGATGGAGGGCATCAATCACAAATGTCGAGCATTTTACTAAATTTCATCCTATCCAACGTACCTAAGCTGAAATAAATACATGTACTGAGCTAAAGTAAAATTTTGATTTCATTTCGATAACTATAGGCGATTTACCAATCAATCGAAAGTGCGACAATAATTATCGACTCACCTTTTAGTATTAGCTTTGGCATTAATATACTTCTAGGGTTGTAAATGGCTAAACAATGCGTACCATTGGTTTTTCATGTACCTGCTGGTATAAAATTGACCCCCCTGTGGTCCTTAGCTTAATGTCTAGTATCGCCTATCCCTACCTTCCCGTGGTGCTGACTGAGGTTTGAATAACCGTATGAAATATTTGGTAAGTAACCCCGGTGGGACCTAAGTCGTATGCTGACGTGGAATTAGGGCTGATTTCTTCTGAGGATGCAAGCTATCTGAGCGTCTGTTATCCATGTCAGGGGCGGCTCAAAACGGCGTGTGTTCTCCATATTAGGAGCGGCTGATCATTCGCCTTGTACCAGTGTGTGACGCTAACGCGTGATTGAATGGTTTCCGCTATAGGTAGCTGTGCTCTATCGGCAGCAGGATATCCGCTCGGAATTTTAAAAAAATGACTGGTTTGATGGCGAATGCAAGTAGTTAGTGGAAGAGAAGAATGCAGCAAAGGCGAGAATGTTGCAGCACCACACGATATCAAACAAGGAACAATACAGACATGCACGGAGCAGACGAAATTCGGTTCTTCGGAGAAAAAACTACAAGGTACAGCCCAATGGGGTTGTGCGCAAAGGTGACGTAGGACTACGCAGCAATCTAATTCCCATACACGTCAGGGCCGTCCGCTAATTGATTTAAGTCAGTTCTGAAAAGGGCCAAGAAAATTCTATTGTACACTCTTTAGAAAGCATTTGGTGGCTCTTAATTATGATACGGCCCCGGTTGTATTTTCTACGATGGTTGAGAGGGCCACTATCTCTAACGCGTAGAAGATAGTTATGGATCTGTTGGTTCATTGGTTGTTCAACACGCTTTGCTATTTACTCCGGGACGCGGCGTTTAAAGCAATGCCATGTTCAGCCGGGCGCGGTAATGGAAATTTCAAACAGCACAAGAGAAAAAAATCATCCATACGAACTCTTCAGTTGGCAAACTAATTTGGTCGTCCTGAAAAGGACGGATTTAGTTGACGGCCATCTGCAGGTGACGTGGGATGATTGATTCTTGTCTCGTTGTCACGGGCGGCTTTTTCCCGCCAACTCGTATGCTTCAGCAGCCATGTTTCTCGCAGCAAGGTTGACGGGAACATCGGCAACAACAGCCAACTGCACCAACGCCTCTCTGGGCAGCGACTGCTCGCCGCCGCCTACTGCGATCCTACAACCACTGCACAGCTTAACGACTGTCGTAAGACTGAATCAAAATGTTCTGCTAAAAGCTGTTTGGTAAAAGCATCGGATGCTAGTGCACGAAAGAAGGTGGTACCAACGAAGGCAATGTGATGCAAATAGCATCAAAAGGGAAGAACTTCAATTATTGCGCCACAATAATTAGTTTTAATTATTACACGCAAGACGGATGATTTTCTTAACCGAACCTTTCCTAATTTGCTTGCCACCGCCAGCAACTAATCCGCTATGCATGGCTAGGAACTACAACGAACTCAACCACATGGTCGGTCTGAAGTGACGCAGTTCGGCTCGAATTCCGTTCGTTGGTTGTTCAACCTTCTTTGTCATTTACTACGGGACCCGACGTTTAATGAATGCTATGTTTAGCCGGAGCGCGGTAATTGAAATTAATTTCAAACATCACAAGAGAAAATTTCAACCAAATAAACTCTTTAGATGGCAAACTAATTTGGTCGTCCTGAAAAGGACGGATTTAGTTGACGGGGGAGAAACAGTTCGCGATTGAACTTGGACTTTCTTTCTTGGTTCATCTCATCTTCATTGCGGGTGGCCATCTGCAGGTGACGTGGGATGATTGATTCTTGTCTCGTTGTCACGGGCGGCCATGTTTCTCGCAGCGAGGTTGACGGGAGCATTGGCATCAACAGCCAACTGCACCAACGCCTCTCTGGACAGCGACTGATCGTCCAACTGCAGATCCTACTCTGCACAGCTCCCCGACCGCCGGAAAACTAGATCAAAATGCGAAGGTGAACCCGTTATATAACATTCATGGCTGCCTAGGAGACGTTCCTTACTTAAATATGAAGTCTGTGCACGGAAAGTACTGTGTATTTGGTACATTTACTATGAAAAATCGACATTATAAGACATCACTTCATATTTGCGTTAATTTTATTAGTTGCATGTTAAAAATCAAAAGTTTGAAATATTTAAATCGAAGCGTAGAAAATGTTCCGATCGATTGGTGCAAACATTTTGGAAATGAATCGTGGAATGACTTAGTTATTAACGTTCAAAACCTGTATATTTTTCGTGACGCTCCAAATTTTCGCAATTCGAACGTGTACCCCAGTATTGAAAACACAGACGTAGTCCTACGTCAAAAGCGCCAAATGAACGCTTGCATTAAAAATAAGAGACAAAGTTCACCAAGTTTTCATGCAATTATACTGCCACTGCGGCCTTCCGCCCGTAGTCTTCCGAAAGTGCTCACTGAGATCGACTGACCCTGCTACAACAAGCCATCACGTAGGCTATTATCTCGAAACAACCTGCTGAGGATAGTTCTGCAGAAATCGGTAATCCTTGCACTGATGGTGGGTTTTTATCACATCACAATTGCAAGAGAGTTCGTGGGGTGACACCAAGCAGGATACAGGGGACCCACGCTTTCACGGACCAGATTTTTGCGATTTTTGAGATGTTCCTACACATTATCAAATTAGCATACGTCACAATCGACCGAGATCAGCTATGGCGGATTATGCCCGATTATGCATTTCAAGCTAAATTGACACGATTGTTTTCAATGAAGATAGATTGCGCGATGTTCTTAATTTGAGTTTCCAATCTCCAAAGGGTTATGACAAGGTTATGGGCTTTCTTGTTTTATGTATAACGAATGGTATAATCGGACAGCGGAGATAGACACGAGTGGTGCAATTTTTAGGAAGCTCGCCAACTTTTGGCTTCGCAGACGTCATTGATATCGTGAGATGAAATTTTGAGGTGATGTCGGAAACGTTTGTCATCCTAGGTAAAACTCGAAGCTAGCAAGATTAGACTCGTCATTAATGTATCGAAAACAAGTTGCAGGAAGGGAGAAGTTCACGAAAAGACAATGTTAGCCTCTAATCTCGATTTACGGTGATGATGTCGAGATAGACGACGAATTCGTGTATCTAAGTTTATTGGTGACCGCCAGCAATGACACCAGTTGAAAGATACAAAGGTTTTTAATAGCTGAAAACCTTACATACTTTGGACTCCGAAAGAAAATACAATCGAACAGATTCCTTTCCCGAACAAAGTTAACCATCTACAATACATTGATTTGACTGGCAGTTCCCTACGGTTACAATACAAGCCCGGTGAAAATGGCTGTCAAAAATAAAAGGAGAAGAGGCGCGAAACGGGCATGGTTTATCAATCACGTAGAAAGCGACCTTCCGCAGACTGCGAGGCTTGCGAAGTGCACCCGTGCACCGTATGATTTGTAAAAGAGTTCTTTGTATAACAGAGGCCTGTTTGTTAGCTACTTACTTCTTGGTTGGTGGGGTTAGATATCACTATTCTAGAGCACATTTAAATGCAAATAAAATCAAACTGTGCACATACAGTACAATTTTTTTAAACTGCCAAAAATTAGATTACCGTTATAATATCTTCCTCAATATTAATAATTATAACCGCGAATCGCAAAAATGCTCAACATAATGACGCAAACAATAACATCAGAACAACGTTTTTCAGTATTTTATGCTCGATGCTAAATGTCAACAGCAGGCAGTACTCATACAAATATAACACAATTTTCCATTTGTATCAAGGATTGCCCATCATTTTAACTTTCATATACATGTTAGATTAACACGAACTTAAAAGGGGTGATTTCCACACTAAGTCATTTTAATCCGTTTTATCCTATTTGTGATCGTTATTCTTCTGAATGAAGCAGAGATACTAAAGCTTGTCCACGTTAAATTTCGGACACCTTTATTTCAGTGTAGATTTTGAATTATTTCACGGATCGCTGAAACGTTTAATTTATTTGACAGCTGAAACTCTCCACTTTATTTCGTGGTACAATATGTTTACATTCTTGTTTCATTCAGTAAAATGGCCTCGAATCAAGTGGAAGTGCGCAAACGCATTTTGCATGAACGGCAGCAAAATCCGAATTTATCGGTACGCGATCTTTCCAAGAAACTAAAACTACCGAAAAGTACCGTGTTTTGTATTAGCAAATAAATCATTTGACTAGCGCTTGACTGTGCATCGGAAGGTTGGAAGTAGAACATAGCGAAAAGTATGCTCCCGACAAATGGAGAAGAAGGTGGTAGTCATTGTTGAGAAAAATCTCAATTTTTCTGTGCGAAATGTGGTCGAAAATCTAAATGTTTCGTCTCACCGACACTTTCAATAAGGATGTGTACGAGAAATAACGTCTGCGAAAGCGGTTGCTACCGTTTATCAGAAGCCACGACTCTCCAGCTCTGTTTTGGCCTGATTTGGCCTCTTGTCACTATGTGAAATCCGTCCTGGAATGGTATATTATTTTGTTGAATTATGTGTAAATTTTTTTGCTGCTATAATGTTGGTGTCCGAAATTTAACGTGGACAGGCTTTTATGCGGGATCCACGGAAGCAGGAAAGAGAATCTTTTTCTAGAAGCAGAAGAGAAATGGAGCCATCGTATAACAGAATAAACCCAAAAGATGGGGTAAAACGGCCCACCCTCATTCCACGAGATTTTAAAAATAGGAATAGTGCTATCCATATTATTCGTAAATGCCCTTCGTAATACGTTTGAAATAAATTTGTTTGATTCTAATCTGAATATATTCTGAAATGTTTTCACGCATTATATTCATATTGTTGCGACATTTGGATATAATGTCGGACAAACTGTCCGGATGTAAATGTCACCAAATGCTACGTACTACTTTTTCACTCGGTTGAGAACACCTAGCCATTTAAAGCACATAATAACAATGTTTATCCACTTCAACAATACAGGAGCTCTTGATAGGATAAACAGCCTGCCAGTTTGACCTTTTAAACAAAACATTCTACTTTTTACATAATTGTTCTTCATAGACTGATACCTAGTGACATTATCATTTTTATAAAATAAAAAATCAATTTTGATTCAGTTACAGGCAATTGCTTCATGATCAACTTAACTACCAAGTGCTCGGCTTACAAATGACTAGAAGAACCTTAATCAAATTCCAAACTTCTGAAGGAACCATCCACGCCAAACAGCGTGCTTGCTGTTTTCGGCTTACCCGGTCGTTTTCTTTCATCGTTACGATATTTGTAATCTTCCAGGAAGGTCTGGCGATGTGCTACCAAATTTTCCTTACAATCCGTAATAATTGTAGGCAGATTTCCTCCGCTACCACCGTACTCTTCTGGAAGGTACATCTTCGGGATTACTTGGTGGAGGGCTTCAAATGTTTCGTGTACAGCTATACGTTCCTGAATCTTTTTACTTAAAAATCCATGGAACATTTTAAAGAGAGTGTCGAATCCGGTTGATGGATTTACGAAGTGGATTCCTTTTGTGCGAATCGGAAACGCCTCAATGACAGACGTCATTTTCCTACAAAAGAAAACAGACTCATTCAACATTTTAGTACTTTTAAGTCAATCGTACTTACTTAATAAATGTCGGACTGAACTGAGACAGTGCAGCTAACGTAAGTCCTCGAAGATCAACAAGCACCATGTGTCCAGCAATTATGGATGTGTCGTCATGTAGTAGCAGCAGATCGGTGACCATGTAGCACACTTTCATTATTTCTACGATTGAATACTTGCTAGAGTCATACGCTCCCATTCGCACCAGCACAATCCGTGGTCCGTCTGGTCCCATTGTGTGTGGAAGCGGAAGGTTTATGCTGTGGGTGACAGTTTAATAGATTGTGGTCAAAAGTACTCGATTGCGCCATAACACCACTACACAACTTACCCAAGCATTGCATTTTCCTGAATTTTTGCATTCGTTGGATCACGATTATCGAAAAACTCCGGTATCGCCGACTTCACCGTATAGTAATTGTCCAATTTTTCTTTGGTTTTCTCCAAGCTGTACTTACACCCACGGAGGAAACTTACTAGAAACTGGTCGTCGGTGCGGGGATTGAGATGGGGTTGCTTCGAAAGCCATGCCCTTAGCGCTGCCAAATCTTCCGGGATGCGTGCTGTCACTTCGTTGATTTCGGCCTTTGCTTTCTCGGCAAGCTCAGGGGCCAATGGTCTTAAGGAGATCATTTTTCCTAATGGTTATGTTGTGGTTTCTTCAGCGAAAGCAACTCACTCATTCACTGAGCACCGACGATTAGAAGTAAGTGATTTGTAAAACCTGGTTGACGAGAATGTCGATTTTTATGAATTTATTGAAATTGTGCAGTGATAAGAAAAATGTGATAGCAAAAACAAATCGTGAGCTACGATATCAAACGAGTTATCTTATCAGTTATTATTAAATTTAGCAAAGTGTGTGTTCATGAATCGAGCTTCATAAGAAGTGGCATTATATAGAAGCTTTGACATAAGGCTGACTATGTTATGTGGTTTCGGGGAGATTCTCAAAGGCCTTGAATGCTACAGGTTATCATGGTTATCATAATCGATGGTGAAGGTTAACATGATACGAAATGAATCATAAGCTCAGATGATATAGGTGCAGCTGCTAGCAGTAATGATAGATTTATGTTGATCCGTTTTATGCACCAATATTGGGTTGAAAAATGTCGTGACTTCTCTGATCATATAATATGATTTCATTTGCTGTAAATTAAAATAGTAGCTACTCACACGAATATGGTGCAGACATAGGAACCTCTATATTTATAAGCAAACTAGTAATAACCTGATATGAGATAAGCAATACTCATATAATCGCAAGAAAAAAATGGATCAGCGTGTATTCGTTGACTAATAACATCAATAATGGAAAACGGTGAATAAAGATGGATAGGTAGCAGGATGACTGAAAATATAAACCTTGAGGTCCAACCCTTTAAATAATAGATTTCTTCGTTCTTGGCATATCAAGCTTATTGCTCTTACAATTAGCTTATTGCCTGATCTCAACTAAAAGCTCTTCCATGGTTTTTAATTGACAGCTTTCGATAACAGGTACTATTTTTGCATTAGCATGATTGTTTTGCAAGTACAATCATACATTACGTCCAGGGAGTCGAGCAATTTTCCTTCAGAAAAAAATCTGGGCCAAATTGGGGATCGAACCTCCAGCATGGTGTTGCTTTGTAGCTGCACCTTTCCTTTCTGAACTAAGGAGGACCCAATGATAGGTAGGAGTGTTTTAAATTAAAATTTGGGTGTGCAATTGGAAAAGTTTTTACGAGCAACATTTGGGAAATTTTCAGGTAGCTTTCTAATCTAATCTAATCTAATCTCACACTAACGCAGCCAATTCTTGAAAGCATCCTGGAAAATGACGTCTTCTTGAATGCATCATTTTTCTTGTCACCGGCCAGGCCAACTGCGTAGCATGTACCGCAGAGAGGATTCCAAGAAATAGAGCGATTCCAGAAAGAGTGTCTGAAATCGCCCTACTACTCCGAATCAAGGGAAGGAAGAAAGCGTGGACCTCCCGTACCAAACGCCTCCATATAGAGTTAAATAATGTGATAATTTGTATTTATCGTTGGGAGCATAGATGCTAGAGAGATTAGTTTATGCTCCTTTTGCCTGTGGATGGACTTTTGGCATTTGAACCAAAAGTCTGGCAATAATTTGCCAAGGTTATAGCGCCTTATCTCGCTCACTGAAATTTAGATTGAAATTTAAAATTTACAGAACAATACATTGTGCTTCCACTATATACAAGCTCATCGATTTAGCACCACCCGGGGGAGACTTGGTCCTATACCCAATGATTTCATTATCTCCAATCCGCTCAACCAATCGTAATATTTTGTGATATAGTGGACGGATTATTATAATTTGAGATAACTCAATGCAGACGTCTTCCAAATTTGGCAGATCGACAGGCAATCGGTGGAGACCCACCTGGTACCTCATAGCAATATGCTTAAATGCGGACCGGAAGATTTGATGAGCTACCTCCTTCTTGGGAAATTTTCAGGTAGCTTTGATGAAAATCAAAAGAAACCTTTTATTAGAGTGAATAACATCAAATTGATCATCGCACAGGTGTCGTGGTTATAAATTAAGCCACAAAGATAGATCATAACCTGTACAGTGTTAATGATGAGTAGTGGCGGCAGCTCAATTGATTTATTTATAACAGACTTATTTATGATAGACAATTATGAAAACATTGAAAACATTTGATCGCAGGTAATTTAAAAAAGTCATTACAGATACTTCTTGAATTGATTTTGAAAAGCGCAAATTTCAAAGCGTAGAGAATTCCTTATTGTTTCTGACAGCACTCACAACTAGACGGTGAGCCTCTTTCGATTATTTGAGCTTGTAGGAAATTGACTTTGGAATGATGACAAAAGCAATCTTCTTCATCCATGGTACAGCAACATTCTTCAGAATTTTCAAGTATACTTCGGCTGTTACCTTTAGCCCTTGATCAAAGAAATAAAGGGGCATTACATCCTCCTCACTAGACACTACATCTAGAACCATCACATGAGCCGGTAACATGACTATAGGAACCTGACTATGATCCGGTGCAAGCCACCTGTCATTCTTTAGATTTACTTCTTGATGCTGGTTAAATTTTTTTTATCAGAAAAAAAATATTAAAGGATTTATATGATGTTGATTTTTTTCAACCGACTCAGTAGTTTTTGAGCTTTCTCCAATCGCCATGGTTTGGTCGCAACGTTCATAAACTGACGTCTACGTATCACATACGATTTATAATGAAGGTTTTTAGCCATTGCTCACCGAATTGAGAAGTCCGAAAATCCCATTTCCCGTGCCATGGACCTTGTTGGATTCTTGTTAATCATTTTTTCCAGTCCGTTCAGCCGTATTGGAACGCTACTTGTATTTCTTCCGGGTAGATTTTTATACCAGTTTATTACTTTTCCAAGCCCGAGTTTGAAATTTCACTGCAAAATTGTCTTCCATAAAGGTTGTTGCTATTAATGAGGCCCTTTTTTAGTATTATTGAAAACTAGGGTGGTCTTGTATGGTTTTTTTAGATTCGTTACAAATGTGAAGTACAAATCAATCACAAAACCGACCATTTGTTGATCTCGTCTACTCTTATATTATTTATGGCCCAAGGTTTCGAATCCTCTTGATTGTGTCATAGGAGCCTACGTCCAGACTATGACCCATGAGTTCTATTTACGTTTGGGAAGCCGGATTGCCCTGGCTTGGACCAGGAAAAATTCCTCTGCATATTTTTTTTTCTTACAAAAACGTAGAATTACTTGATTTACATCAACTGTTGGCTGGGACCCGAATGATTCCCCATATATATCAAAATAGTGAAAACAGTAATAAAATTGTTCAGTTATGAAGATTTCAAATCTTTGTATTTTTAATTTTCTATGTTTGAATAATGACAGTTATAAGTCGATTTACACTAATGAGTTGATTTCCACAAAATTGTTGAGGGAAAACTAGTAACTCCACTTTAAAATATTTTGCGTTTCATAATTAAATGTCTCGTCTTCTTTTTTGCTATACTTACGACTTCTTTCCGCCCGCTTTCTGTATTCACTGAGATATTATCGTTATATACCGCAATAAAGCTTCGCTGACAGTGCCGGAGGTAAAATGTTCATTATTATTCGATAAATATACCATATGGTCTATACGTTAGGTTGAATAGATAACGGGCTAACTATATGTAAGTATTAGTCATATCTTCACAATAACAAACAATACACTTCAAATCACTAGGTTAAGAGAGATTTGGGTGAGTGAGTTCTACTTTAGGTTATGTTAAAGCTTATATTATTGATTTAATTTGATTCAAAAATGTTAAACTGTTCAACAATATTTTGAACAAATTTGTTCCAGAAAAAATGTTTTAACGATGTTTTATTTTGTTGAAATGTTTGTATGTATGTAAATAGCCATCATCCCTACTAAAACCTTGTATTGTATAAAGTTCTAATAGAAAGATCGATTTAATCGGTGGATTTGAATTGACAGTAACGGGTAAAAACGGTGGAGCGCACCCATAAGCAGAGACACTTATGTGAAACACGCGGAAGCATAAGAACAAGAAGATCTAACTTATCATGCATTCTACGGGCTGGTTTGTTAAGAAAGGCACGTCAATTCCACTGGATTTGTTGGAGAAGAATTCACAGCACCACAATCGAATCGAAAGAGTAAACAAATGTTACAGTTCTTTCCCTCCTAGACTCCGGTTGTCACACCACTCTATCCGTTGATTATAACTTGAAAATATTGAATATAGAAATTTAACGGTACGAATGCTTGAGAAATCATGTTACTAGATTGATAATATCTATCATGTTACGAGATTGATATTACTAGATTGATAATTTAGAAAAGATATGGGGTTTTTTCACCTTCATGATACGGTATCTGCATGCGGCCGAATCATTCAGGCTTTTCCCCATCAAAACTTCATTTAGACTGCTAGTCAGATGAAAAAAGGGAAACAAATAAACAATAAACAAACTAAGAATAGTGAGTTAAAAGATAATAATAGTTAATTGATTGTGTCAATATATCAGGAACTCAATATTCATCTAGCGTAAGAGAATATAATAAACGCTTTTCTTCAACTTCTTCTTCCTTATCGTCCAAAACTTTTCGATCGGACGAAGTTCTGGTGTATTTGGCGAGTTCGCCTCCTTCGGGACCACATTAACGCCCTTCGCTTCGTACCAATCCATTACAGGTTTGGCGAATGGCACGAAGCGAGATCCGGCCAGAACAGCGTGGGTCCACGGTCAGAGCGGAGGAAGGGCAGCAAGCGCTTCTGCAAGCATTCCTCTCGATAAATCTGCCCGTTTATGGTGCCGGTTGTAACAAACGGCTTGCTGTACCGTCCGCACTCGCAGATCGCCTGCCACAACAGGTACTTCTCCGCGAATTTGTCCATCTTTTTCTTCCGGAACTTTTCCGGAACCTCCATGCGGGACGTACCGACAAAAATTTTGAGGCCGGGGATTTGTTTGGTGTCCGCCTTGATATATGTCTCGTCGTCCATGACAAGACAGCCTGGCTTGACCAGCCACTCACGGTACAGCTTCCGCGCACGTAATTGGGCCACCGTGTTTTGCTTGTCAGTCCGGTTTGGCGCCTTCCTGACCTTAAAAACACGTAGCCCAGCCCGCTTCATGGTCTGCTGGACGAACCACTTCGACGAATTGACCTTTTTGGCCACGTCTCGGATGGAAAAGTTCGGGTTATTCTTAAAGTACTGCCTTATCTTCCGTGCCTTCTCTGGGTATTCCGTTTTCGGTTTTCGGCCGCTTCCAGCGCGCCGCTCGATGGTCTTCGTCTCCTGGAACATCTTCAAAACGCGGGACACGGTGGAATGGTGGATTCCAAGCCTTTTGCCGATCCATCTGTGCGACTGACCAGGATTATCGATCACCGCGCCCAATATTTGCTGGCGTAGCTCATCTTGTTTCGAATGCATCTTGAAAACAACTTGACAGATCGCAATAAAACATAACACTCTAAACCAGTATTACTCAAAGTTTCATTAATTTTTACCCACGCGATAAAAAGTAACACCCAAAACAAAGTGTCGCATTTTTTCCGAGTCTTATCTTTACATGTATGAACAAGATATATCTCACATCCACTGGCTTGATACTGAAATTAAAAATTAGGTTTGTTTTAATATCTCAATAGATCTGGTTAAGCTTAAATCAAGAGTTTCAAAGCAGCAAAGCCTACTTCTCAATCCACGAGAAACTATTCACATACGTTCACAATGGCCAAGATTATACACCCAGAATTTCTACACAAATTTGTATCATATAGTTTCACAGAAGCGGCCTGATTTGATTTCCTTTTGGGTTTCTTCTGCTTTCGGTACGTCTCGAGTCTAAGTAGCTCTTTTGCACACATTACGTTAGTCGAGATGCCCACTATGTGGCGAAAGTGTGGCATCACATAACATGTCAAAATATCGAGTCAAAGTCTTGTGGCGTGAGGCGAACGTCAACAAGATATTTAAGACCACGCATTTTGAAAGTCATCCAGAAACTAAGTTTTTTTTTATGATATGAAGAACAAAAATTTGTAAACAAAAGGACGCAGCCAAAATAATGTGAAAAATTTCATTCTATTCAAAATGACATTAGGACATTAGGAGTGCTTATAATATCTGGAGCAGTCCATACAAAACCCGCAAGTACATGGATATCCCCGAAACGGAGAAGGCCAGTTTCACCGATAAATTTGGCAAGAAGATGATGGTGCGGCAGGCAATATGTGAATGCGGCAAAATATCGAGCCCGTGCATAACATCAGAGACAATGAACACACAGAAGTACATCAAGGAATGTTACCCGGAGGCACGACCAATCGAGACTTTCTGGGCTTTGACGAAAGGAAAGCTACGGAAATCCGTAAAACCAGCGGATGACATCGAAAAATTTGAAAAGGATTGGACAAAAGTGTTGAACGTGGTGGGAAGTGCAACTTTTCTGAAGCTTATGGGTCATGTTCGAGGAAAAGTGAGATGTCTCGGTTATAATTAAAGATTTTGATTGAAGAAGAGTAAAATATTATGTAAAACACCAGTGCTGATATAATTTGCCAAATAAAATAATTGAAATCTTTAAAAACAATACTTTTTTCTAATATTTTGAAAGTGTGCTTATCATTTCTGAAATAGTCTATAGTCCCAGCTTTATTTCGCTTATGGTTATAGCACCATTACTTACTCTCTGAAAAGAGAAAAATGACTGCAAATATTTTTTTCCTCTGACGGTAGAGACATGGTCAAACATTATAGCAAAGCACAAAACCTGATCAAAACGAACAATCAAGCTGTATCTTAATATGCAACAAATTGAATTTGATCAACAGGATTACATAATGAAAAGAGCTCACCCGATTTGCAGATCATAAATGGTGTTCCAACATATATCTTTGGGTTCCAGATGGACGCTACCATGTTCGGTCTGCTCTGGTGGAACAACAGCGTCGTTATTGAATTGGCTTTCAATGCAGTTCCGTTCCAACACAGCTTCTCGAACGGTAGCCTGGTGGCTTAGTGAGACTTAACTGAAACAAACGTTAACACACTTTAAGACACATTAGGTTCACTGGAACCGCTTTTCGAAAGTCACTTCGTTTGATTTGAATATTTTGTATCGAATACTGAACAAAATGCTTGTTTTCGCGAAATCGACAGAGCAAAAGAAAAACACGTCAATTCAAAAGCGTGGCTTGCTGCGATATTCATGATCCATTAAGCGTGCTGAAATTAAGCATTAAATGAGAATGGAAAATAAACAATGTGATTCTCAGTTGCACCGCCTCTCTTCGCTATTGTCAAATTGACAACATTGCCCAGACTACGCCAACCAGCGTCCAATTATTGTTCTTGTTTATATTGATGCACGCAAAATTTTGAAGAAATTATACAATCTTCGAAGTAGCCAGGCCTTCTGCGTGACATTTACCGTAAATATGATTCTGTAAAATGTGTCGGGTTCAAATCAAAAGATTTGAATCACGTCGAAGTTAGTGAATCTAAAAGGGATTACGGATGCATGGACATTAGGCTGTGTCGATTTAAAAAATATCGTGAATCGTAAATTATGGTTGGATTAGTTCCAAAAACATCCCTGAGAAGTTTTCCAGAAGGCTGCGGGATTAGTTTAGTAGATGGTGCTAGCTGGCATGCAAATTGTTTGTATTAATTGGTTCCAACATGGAACATCTCAAGATCCTGGCCGTATAGGACTACGCCGTCTTCGACAAAGTTATTCAGGTGGCCACCTGGAGGTCATCAGTCGATGCCTAACGCCATTATGTAATCCAAGATTCCGGTTACAGAGAAGCTGGGAACTACTGTCAAAAACCCTGCAAAATGGACATATTTGGTTCGGGAACGGCGTTTAAAGGCAGAAAACTGATGTCTGACGCCATTTTGGAATCCAGGATGGCAGCTTTTGTTTGGCAGTGGTTATCTCGGCATTTCAAGCAGAGTGCATCCTGTACTTTTTGCACACATCTGACGTTTTTATTTGTTTACATATATTTTCTTCTAGAATCTATTCATCTATCTATTACAATCCACAGAATCATCCATATGTCATCTCAATCGAATGTTGCTTTTGTCGGCAGTTTCTGTTTTACGTGGCTATCGTTTTATTTAAACTGCATATTGCAGGCAATAATAAATAAACTGCATGTTGTGTGTTTGTGATTTGTTTGAAGACAAATATGACATTAGCTCTCTATTAGAAAAGTAATCAAATAGCTTCATAATCAAAGTATTATATGAATATATTTAGTAAAATGTTTTAATGGAAGAATATACTGAAGTTTAAAAATTTGTTTCCGAGAATAATCCCCATTACCGAAGCTGACATTTCCCCATCTTTTCTGCAAAACACGTAATTCACAGATGGCTTGGAACAAATAAAAAAACATTTATTTTATCAGATTTACTGATGTCGGGGCTGGGTTTCATGTTCTCCCTTGACGACGAGCGTTTCACTTTGTGTTGCCACAATCTGAGTAAAAATAAATCAATACAACAAAACGTCTACTTTTTTTGCAAGTGGTTTATCTACTCAATCGGCTTGCCTAATCCAAGAGCAATTCAAATACTACCCAACCAAATCAAAGATTCGATTAATTTGTTGACACCTGTTCTGTTGATAGCGTAGGGTAGAAAACTACATTGGCCTAATCACCAATTGTTGGCCCATCACGCCGAAAAAGTATTATTATCTGTGACCTCGAGTTTATCAATTAAGCTTTATTTATTTTAGTACGATACTTCATTTTCAGGGGTACAATATTACAACTTAAAAGTCAGGATTCAAGTAAACCTTGTTGTGAAACTTCAACAGTATGTCATATCCTATACAACATATAGCCATGAAATTGCAACTCATTGTGCGTTGTAACGTACCAACCAAGGAATGGCGATTTCATAACTATATGTCTTGTGGGAGATGGTGTTATGCTCTCGAAGTTTTACGCTAAGGCTTTTTTCTTTTTATCTTACCTAATATGTAAAATTGCTCTGAAAAACTAAAAATAACACTCCTGCCAAATCCCGTTTATTGATTACTTTGATAGGCCGAAGTGGATCCACTAGTTGTTTCAATGTGTTTTCGACCAAATGAAATCAGTGGTCTAAGTTTGACAACAATAAAAGGTGATGAATATTTTGCAAAACCTAAATAGTTTGTTATTCTACAATCAATCTAAGTTTACTTTTGAAAGGGATTAAAAAAATTAAAAAAAAATTGCTTAATATAGGGTATGTGTCCCTTAACTCAGCCTAATATGCAACGATCGATTACATTTTTTATCATAACTCATGAAGTATGGTAGCTGTGAGCGATATTGAACTAGATTTACACTTGCTTAGGTACGTTTAATAAGACTTTTGAGTTGTTTAAAAAAATTAAACTATTATTTTTTTTGAATTTTTTTTGGGGGAGGATTAATTTTGGCCAACCACTGGGGCTGTTGGAGGACAACTTCGCCCTTTCGGGGGAATTTTTTAAAGGCGGCCTCCGCCCGGTTTTTTTTCCTGATGTTCTGATTAAAGGCATTTCCAGCAGTATTCGCTCAACCAAACTCATAATTTCACAAACAAACTAAACTTAAATTACTTTGAAACATTTAAGTGATTTTCACACATGATTTACCGGTCATTCGATAATAAAAACATTATTATTTACTCTACACAGATTTTGTTTTTATAGTTCTTTTGGTTGAGCCATTTGAAAAATATACAAACGCAAACTCATATAGTACATTACCATTGGAAATTTTACCAATAATAACATGTTTACTACGTTATTATTCCAACAGGCCATAGTTGGGTACATAGAAAGTGATATGTCCCTAACATTGGGTCTAAGGCTTTCTTGTTAAATTATTGTTATTTTATTGGTGTGAACAGATAGTTAATAACGTGTGACTATTTTTTGTACATCTAGGCTGCAGTACTTAATTTAGATCATTCGAAGATCATGCAAATAATCTGTTCAGCTTAAACAGCGAAGTCATGGTGTCTAAAAACTTAAGGAAATCGAACATTGCACGGATGTGAATAACTATATATTGATTAATAATGCCTCAATTGCTTTGGCTTTAATCGGTAATCCCGATAGCAACATTATTTTGTTGATTATGGCTGAATTAATAACATATTTGGTACATAGGCCGAATGAAGGAGCTAGGCTAACATTACATGTACATCCCGTAACCCTATTTATGTATTTATAAATTATTTATTTATGTTTCGTAACTTAAGACATCTGTTTTTTCATTGTACAATTGATTTTCTTGAAATAGAAGTAGCACCACACATAAACAATATTCGATGAACTAATTGAGCGAAAAACAAGAAACAAACAAAAAAGTAAAAAATTCCAAAAATTCCTTGCACAAAAAATAAGTTCCCGTACCATAACGTTCGGCAAAATATTTTTTTTGGACCGATTACTTAGCATCGTTTGCCATTAGCTGTGTAGATAACTAGGTTGCTCCTTATTAGAGAGGCTATGCAAAAATAAGCAAACAACGCAGCTTGCTAAAGTTTTTCAAAGGGCATGCTTTTAGATGATGTTGCTGGTGAGAAACACTTGAAAACCTGTTTAGATAAAATACAAAACGCGCGCATGAATTTAGTGTAAATTTTAATTTATTACAAGGTAGAACGGATACCTCATCAAGTTTAAAACCACTGGCCAAAAAATAGGGAAGGATCAGATTTTTGAATAACTTTATCTTTATAGCAGTTCTGAGAAATAATGTAGTTATGTAACGTTAACGCAAGGAAGCATATTTTTTTCCGCATTTCGATGACACATACTTATCCCATTCGAAGTTCCGCATGTGAGATCTTCATGGTGATATTCTCACAAAGGCCGTTCAGAATGATTCGACGGATGCATATGAGAGATCATTCCCGATGTTTTTGCACTCGTTTACTCCATTACATCACGTTTTGTTACAGAAGTCAAGAAACATTTTACTACGTGTTACATTTGGGAATATCAGGGCAATGATCACCCATCGCAAGTTCAAGTGATCATTACAAGCTGTTCATTTGGTTCAGGCACTAATGTGGCAGCCTACTCACACATGAATTCTGCCGTGGCCAAGCCGGCAGAACGTGCCCATAAACCTTTCTGAACCGAAGGGCAGGGTGGATATAAAAATAATTTTGTTTTCCCAAAATTCAAGGTACGCAGTTAGAATGAAACATTGAATTTTCTGCGTTATCTAATGCACATAAAAGGAATGCTAAATTCAGGTCTTTTTTATGAAAGTTGGAAATCATCAGCAAAAGGATGAATTTTGCATTTTTGATTATTTCATGGAGGTCATTTATTTATTTATTTGATTATTTATTTATGTGTTTATGTATTTATTTATTTATTTATATATTTACTTATTTATTTATTTATATATTTAACTACATACATTAATTGTTATGTTTGTGTTCTCCGTGCGTGGAGTAACGATTATGATGTAGAAGGAGATGTCTCGCTCATCGCCATGAGGCACCAAGAGTGGATAGTAATGTTTTTTGCTAGAATGAAAGATATGAAGAGAAAGTTGAAAGTTCCGTCAGTTCTATTTCTAGCCTACCGTACAGTGACGGAACTTTCAACTTTCTCTTCATATCTTTCATTCTAGCAAAAAACATTACTATCCACTTTTGGTGCCTCATGGCGATGAGCGAGACATCTCCTTCTACATCATATTTAACTATTTATTTATTAATTTGTCAACAGATAAAAAAGGTTATCGCCATGATAATTAGATAACTCTGAATCACATACAATAACTAACACATACATCTCCGGAAACAACGCGTATTAACATCACGGGATACATTAAAATTAAACACGTTATAGCAGCAGGTGAAAACGCGACACATGCTTAGCACAGGTTCGTGTTTGCCGTAGTTGGTCCTTGAGTGTCGGTTTATAAAGAAAGAAGGAAAAGGTAAGTTTCGTCGTCAAGTGTTGATGTTCAAGACACCAAGTAAAGTGGAACAGTCGATGTTTCCCTGAAGGAGGCCACCAACGAAACACCCTTTGGCCACCATACGCCTCCCTTCCAACAAACAAAATCAAAGTACTCTAATACCCCCTCTTTACCCTTCCTTCAAAGACGAACCAAAGAACAGTATAGTGCCTTCAGACAATAAACGTCGTTGAAGTTTTTTGCGAAGCGGAACATGAATCTGTGATGAGGCCTTAGAAACAATATAGGCGATGTGATTCTCGAATGACAGTTTGGTGTCGAGCATTACTCCCAGATCCTTGACTGTTGTTTCACGATTCAAGCGTGTTCCTCGAAGGATGTAGTCATGGAGATACATCGCACGTTTTCGGCCAAAGGAGATAGCCGAGCATTTGGATACATTTAAGGACATTCTGTTGATCCGGCACCAGTCGTTGAACACACATTCTGGACATTTTATGACGTAGTACAGTTTTAGGTCGTCCGCATAGGATAATTTCAGGCTTATGAGGACCAGGTTCACGTCGTTGATATATAACAGGAAAAGGAATAGACCAAAGTGGCTGTCTTGCGGAACGCCGTATGTTACTGAAAAGATGGACGAGGTACAATCTGAAATCTTCACAGACATAGTTACACCAGTCAGATATGAGCGGAGCCTGTTCAAAAATTGATCGTGTACCCCCATTTTGTCGTATTTGGAATAGCATGGATACAACACTTAGTGCAGCAATTCCACGATAGTTGGCGACGGATCGTTTGCATCCCTTTTTGTGTATTGGGAAAACAATCGACTGTTTCCAGCATTCAGGAAACACACCGGAAGCTAATGACAAATTGAAGACAGTAGCTAGGGGTGTAGTGAGTGTGTTAAGGCAAAGCTTCAGGACAATTGAAGGAATACAATCATGGAGGATGTACATAGGATTAAACTCGCGGAGCTTGAATAATGGAACATCTTTGACCCAATTCTTCGCTAATGAAACAAAGATCCAGCAAACGGTTATTCGCGTTTGGAATACCATTACCTTGCCGAAGTCTGGCGGTAGAATAAGCATCGACCAAGGAGAGCGAAGCCGGTCTGAATGACGAACAGGAATTGTCTGGATAGCGGAAGCCGTTAGTGTCGATATGCCATGAAATCGTGTAGACATAATACGTGTCGTCGAACAGTTGCTTCGATAATGTGTTTATATTGAGGAAGGTTTCCGTGAAGGCGTAAACATCGTAGCATGCGTCACTGCATGCCAACTGGTACTCGGCGAGCAAACTGTTGATACCACCTACGTTCTGGTAGTACAGAAGGGCATCCAATGACGGGGCAGAGGATTCGGCAGGCAGCGATCTGAAGGAAGAGGCAGCATCAGCCCGACCAACGTCATTAGATGAAGGATACTTGCCATAGATGTCAGCTTGGAGAGCCCTGTCCCCATCACTAGACACCAGTGCGTCCCAGACCGGTTGAAGTGACGGTATGTCGATGTTGACTACGAGCATGGGTGAGATGACAGGTATGTAGCAGGCTGGCGGGCGTTGATAACGGCGGTCTAGTGGAAGCATCAGCAGGAGAACGAAGGCTGGATTCGGAAGATTTATCAGGAAGAGCACGCTCTACAAATTGCGGGTACATGCCTGAATTCGCAGCTTGGAGAACCTCTTCGTCAGAAGCGACATCAGGACCGCAACGACTACGATGAACGACGACAGGAAAGGGCGGGACTGTGTCGAACTGAGAAGAGGTCTCCATGGTACTGTTTACTGCGCGTCGCGGTATAGTTGTTCCTCCTCCATGGCGCCATCTCCCGACGCCGACTAAACAGTTCGGGACGTACGGTTTCCAAGTGATGCAAGAGTCGGTGTTTGGGAAGGTTTCCAAAAATTTGCGGCTGATCTGCTATCCTTAAATTCCCGAAATAGATACTTTTCGGCCACGTTGATGATGAGAGAGCTTTTTCCTTCAAATCTGCTCGTACCTGATCAACGGTTACATCGCGGGAAATTCGTGACAGGTATAGCCAAAACTTTCGGCTCGAATCTTGATGTACAAAGAAAATAAAGTTGGCCCTAGAATAAAGCTCTGAGGAACACCAGATGATTCGGGAAGAAATCGAGATAGAACTCTATCACTGAAAACAGCCTGCACAGATAAAAAGAAACGTTGAATTTTCTGTGTTATCTAATGCACATAAAGATAATGCTATACTTGGCAGAAAATAATGGGATATTTCATGTAAATATAAGCCAGATAACGTCTGAATCTAGCCTGTTGTATGAACGATTGCAAAAATTGTTGTATGGCGCATGAAATATTGCAAACAATTTCATTGTTTTTGCCTCATTTCGATTGGAATTAAACGAATTTTTTTTTCTGTGAGTGTTCGCACGCTTACATATTCTTAAACCTAATCAAATTTAACGAATGAACGGAAAACTCAAAATTTGATCTCAGTTTATGGCATAAAATTACATGCGACACAGTTTCAAATGCTTTTGATTACTCCAGTAGAATGAGAACAGCTGGATGGCCTCTGTCGAGTATCGTTACCAGTATCGTAAATTATCTTGTACGATAACCAGACTGGAAAAACCGAAAGCATAATGAACTGAAAAATAGCTTCTATAAGAATTAAACTATAATAATAAACGTTTTTATTTTGATTTGCCCATGTGTTTCTTATAATGACACTTCTTTTCCATTGACTTATTTTTGTTGTGCACTTTGTTTTTTATTAAGGTTAAGATCCGTTTTTTTCGGGAAGCGAATAAGACTGATCAAGGGTACGATGAATGGTGTACGGTGCTGTGTGAAGATATCGGATGTGTTATTGGTTTCGTTTTAGACTCGATAAGGACTTCTTCAAGGCGATGTTTTCTTCTTCTTAATATGGAGCTAGAAGGTGTTATGAAACGGGAGGATTTAAACGGGGTTGTTATCTGCTCACCGTCCCACCTGGAACGCACCTGCAGTCTCGCAAAAATGGTGTTAACGCAGCGAGCGGTAGCCTAAATGGGACTATTCATAAACCACGTAGCCTTTCCTGGGAGGGGTGGGGGGGGGGGTTCGTGCTGGAGGTGATTGGTATGACCAAAGTCTACGCTACATACAAAATAATTTAATTAATTATTGAATAATTTTTAATTATTAAAAAAAATAATTTATGGAGAAAGGTCTACCCCCGGTGGGTTCTGAGATTTAAAAAAATCAGTCTACGTGGTTTATGAACAGAAGATTTTGAATGTATGTCAACCAGGTTTCGTGACATTGCATGGCAATCATAATGAGACATTGAACCAGCATAAGTGAGTTAGTGAGAACAGATCTAAGGAACATGTTTCAAGAGAAAATGGGCGTTTCGATGGAATGAGTTTTAAAAATATTTTGCAAAATGTTTTTGTTCAGAACTTTATTTCCTGTTTGTAAAAGTACACAACTACCTTAAACTAAAATTCTACTTAATCATTCTCCGAATCGCCAAGAACGTTCAACACGGCTCGCTTTAAAGGTGTCCCTATGAGTAAGAATCGTTCGACCAGTTCCATCACCATCTTACGTCTAGGGAAAGGGGCGTAAGCATCTTTATACAAACCGAGTGTTTAATACAACAAAAATGTATATGTGGATTCAATTTTGCACTCAATTGCAAGAGTGTGTTAAAATACAGCTAAAACTCTACACAGTAAAAGAATAAATATTGCACAGAAATTATTTAAAAATGTCTCATATTTTGGAATTTATTTATATTCAGTACAATCCAGAAGGAAGATCAGTTACTTTGGAGCCAAGGTTCGTTTGGCTGCGACTGTTTTCTCTCAAGAGTGATCCATTTCCAGGATAATGCATCTGTGGGTTGTTGGTAGATCTTAACTTGAAGTTGATATTTCCTGTGCTATTTTTTGCGCCTGGAATCACACCATTTGTGGCTCCATTGCCATTAGAATGTTGATGATTAAGACGAGCCTTCTGGAATGCATTTGATTTTGCTCTTTGTTCACTAGACATAACGATATCAATCATAGAATCTACTCCATAGGCACCCATCCGATCAAGATTTTTTGTGACCTTCTTGGCTTCTAATGCAGCGGTGATATCCGGCTTAGGATACTTTCCAGCGCTATTCATATCGGTCATGAAAAAAACGCCGTTGAACTGCTGGGCTGGAGGATTTTGTGGGACTTCACGCTCGAGAGATTGAGCACGTAGCATTCGGGATTCTTTGTCACGGGCATCCATGATCACGTTCAGTATGGCTCGATTCGAATCCTTGGTTGGTGCCCGACTTCTATGTAACGCATGTGATTCAGTGGCCGTATGAATCACATCTGGTCGCGTTGGATCATGGGGTACTTCTGTAGGGTAGAATGTTTCTTCAATGAAAGGTTTCTTTTGAGATTTTCCCTGCTGTTCGGCTTCAAAAAAATCCATTTTATTATCGTTGTTGACCAGAAGAATATCATAGCCGGATCCGTCTCCATCCGATGGGGTTGAGATGAGATGCGCCAAGGAACGGGACTTACGAGGTGGGTGAGGTAGTAGATTAACAGGTACAATTTCATTTTCGGTGTTGATTTCTAAACTGTATAGAGTCTTTTCAGGTAGATCACCCATCTGATGATATAGCACTTCATTCTGATCGGAAATTTCTCGCTCGGCATCATTGACGATGTTTTGCAGTTCTTCGATTACATCTTCGATAGTGGCGTTCGTGTCATCGTCGTTGTTATTCACTTCGTGCGATTGTCCATCGTTTTCCTGATTAAGGGAGATACTGAATTTGTGGGAGTTTGAACTCGATCCATCTTTAGTTGGAAATACACGTGGAGGTTCAGGAGTTGACGACTGACCAGTTTCCGAACTGCTTATACCTTCATCGTCGTTCTCGGAAGTATTTCTTTTAGCTTGTGGTGGCACTTGTCTAGGCAATGCAACTGGCCTTTTTTCCAAGCTGGAACTATTTGACGCTTCGTGACTTTGGGTACCTTTCAATCGAAGCACTTCTCGTTGTAGCTCCGCACATCTTTCTTGAAGTCGTCTCTCCATAGTAGTCAGCACAGTCTTCTCCTCATGCAGAATTTGTACTCTACGTTCGAGAATCACCAACCGACTGCGAACTTGTTCTGCCGATCGGGCCTGGCATTGCAGTTGCTCAATATCTATGCGGATGGCGTCCCATCGCTTAACTTCCACCCGTAGCCGCTCCAACCATGGAGATGTTGATGAAATAACTTTACACATCTGCGCTGGATCCAAACCTGCCTGATGAAGTTCTGCCTGTAGATATAGACGAACCTGTACACTTTCGGCACTTTCCAAAAATGTGTTGACAAATTTCATTCCCACTGCCTGTAGCTCGCCTGAGCCTCCTCCACTGTTCAGCATGCCAACCAGAAGTCTAAACCGTACCGGTTCTGCACATCGAAGACGGAGTGTAGATAGGGCTTCCGATACAGCAGTGTGTCCTTGCTGTTGACTTCGCTGTGTTCCATCGCCGAGAGCAGATTTATCGCAGGCTATCGTTAATAGCTGTAAGGCTACGATCCGGGATCGAATACCGGTACCAGTAGCAGCAGCGGCCAACGGAAGCAATCCTATCGGTGTAGTCCCCAATCGAGCACCAGCTTCTGGACTTCTCGTACAGCATATACTTAAGCATTGCCTAAAAAATCAATAAAATGAGGATTACATTTTTTATCAATACATTAACACTGAGATAACGCTTACAAGCACGCAAGCTCGTCCAGCAGGGCACGCCGCTGATAAGATTGATTGGTTCTTGGCATCACACCTGGAGCTGGCATTGTCGTGGTTCCATTCATCGGCATACTCTGACTCAGCTGAACAGCTCGGAGCACTTCTAACAGCAAGCTGACCCCATCCAACGGGTTGGAGACAAATTCCTGGACAAAGCTGGGAAAGATCGAAACGGAATAGATAAACAAAAGAGAAGGCGTCGGTTAATTACTGGCAGTGATGGTTTTTGCGTGGTGTCAGCACGTGCGCGCGTACACCTTGATGAGAAGACTAGTATGATGTAGATAGGCTAATTATTCGCTCGGTTACCTAATCCTTTCTTTGTGAGACCAATTTATTGTTCATCGGCAGGTGAGCAAGAGGTGGCGGTGTTATAAAATCATTAGGAAAATTGACCATCCATGATAATTGAAATGAAGCTTAACTTTTGCGTTTAAAAATTTGCAAATGAAAAAAAAAATCACAAAAAAAAACAAAAAGCTTTCGAGCGTAACGGGAGACGGCTCGTGCAACGATTTTAATTAAGGGGTTTATTGCTCTTTATCAATTATGATTATGCGTACCTCGGAAAATGATCGCTTTTTATAAACCTATGCAACATCGATAAGTGCTAAACACAAATTTTAATGAATTAGAGTTAAAGAAAACCGATCATGATCAATAACGCGATTATTTCATTGCAAAGTCAGTACAGTATTTCAATAATCGAAAGGACTGACCTGTTGGGCTACTGGAATTGACCGGCGCCAGCATTAAAAAAACAAATGGCGCCTGAGCATAGCATACATTTTTTTATGTACACGCTTCGAATTTTCCTTACTTTAAATAGCGCCGGCCACATCCTCACGGTTCATTGGGGAAGGGAAGGATGGTTGTAAGACTTTCCTTGCTTCTATAGCGACCGAATACACTTTTAATTTATTTTGCATTAATTTATTTCACTATTAATTTATTTCACTATTGATTTATTTTGCTATAGTTTCATGAGCTCTTTTAAAATTAATAGCAAACAAGACGACAACTACAAATAGTATCAAATTCGACGTAATTTCTTAAAAATTGGAGTTACTCAAAATTGAGTTGATCTTGTTGGGATCAACAAGGCGTCGATTCGCCAAACCTACTTCTATTAGATACATTATTGCTGCATAACTAAAAATATTAATTCTTTCATCCCATTAAATTACAGCCTAAGATACGTCGTCTCCCAGTCTAGAAAAATTGAGTTTATATAACCCACCACCTTTCTAGGAGTCACAGTCCAAATTTCTTTAGGTTGCAAATAGGCTCTGTAAAAACAATTCAAATCTGCGTTTGCATAAAGTATCACAACTGCAGAGAAGATGTTCCGAGGTTTCACGTTCCATGTTACAAAAACGACAGATATCATTCTGCACCTGGCTAATGTTTTTCAAATGATATCTTCTAGGGTAGCGTTTGGTTACTAGGCTAGTATAGGTACAGAGAACTCTCTTATTAAGCTCCAAGAGCTTTTCACTGATTGTGACATTAGGAATTATATGTTCAATCTTCGATTGAACACACTTTGTGATAACCAACCAGTTGATTCAACTTCATTTTCCTAGTGAATGGTACAATTTTTACTTTTGATGGATTTATGCTAAGGTTCTCCTGAATACACCAAGACTAGGTAAATTTTCAGGTCCATTGCTTTCTCTCTGAAATGATATTGTCAAACTTTCTCTTCTTTTTGATTACTATTTTTTCGGCATTTGATTACTATTTTTTCGCCTACACGTCGAAACCTTTTTCCTTTAAGCTTTTTAGAAGATCGTCTACAAGTAAGGTCCACATTAGTGGTGAGAGGACTCCTCTTTAGGGACAACCTTCCGTTGCGTGTACTGTAATAGACGAACTTTCCAGCTCTGAAGTGATTTCTCTTTTTGCAAGCATGGTATGAACCCAATTAATTATGCTCTTGTCAAAGTTCCTTTTCTTCATGGCATGAGCCACAGACGAATAGGAAGCGTTGTCGAAAGCTCCTTCAATATCTATGAAAGAGCAAAATGCCATTTCTTATACTGATAGAGCTTTTCTATATGGAGTATGGAGTGCCTTAACTGTTGACTTACCTGACTGGTAAGCATACTGAAAATTAAGATAGTGGATGCTTGTTCATGTAATTTGTATTGATATAATCATTGAACACTTTTTCCATTGTCAGATATGTTTGAAACATTAATTAATTATATTCTCTTATTATTATTATTATTATTATTGTGGGTACAAATATTAATCTTTCTAGATATTAACGGTGCATTTTTTCCGGGGTTTGGGGAGCGTTTCCCCAGGGAGAGGGGTACATTTACCCTGCTGCCATTACCAAATTTTGAAAAACAATTTTAAATGCAAATTTTTTCCCATGGCCATTTACACATTGTGTAAATTTTCAAGTTAATTTTAGATACGCAAATTTTTCTACAATTGAAGCAGGACAACAATCTGCAGACATGTAATTTAAAATAGAAATGTTATTATCAGTTTATTTTATAATATCCCTTCACTATATTATATATAGTATTTTATATGACATTGTGTATTTATTATATTTTTATCATTATCATATTATTTTTATCATTACTTGTATTTTCATGATTTATATATTATCATAAACATAATTTTATTAGTTTTACTTCAAAGGTTATATATACTCTATTAATTATTATGTTTTATATGTACCATGATTATTTTCATCCTTTCTTCTTCATTTTATGATTAGGAAGTATCTAGTGCCTTGAATACAAGAAGCTGCAACGGAATCGGCGGCAGACATACGTACTTATTATTTAAAGTCCATTTAGGGGGACGCTAGTTGGTTTATAATTCCTCTTCACAGGCTCGACAGTTGAAGTTATTAATTTTAACAATTTTAACAACTATTGACCAGCATTTTGACATTAACTGTTAACACAGAGTACGTCTGATATTATTTTGTGGAAAGGTCCTGGCACATGTTATTGCTCCATAGAACCAGCAGAAGGAAATCACAATGTTGGAAAATTCGACATGCGAGGTGTACAATTCGAATACATTATCCAATCCAGGCTACCCATTTTACCGTATCAAATAACATAAACTCTATTTAAAGATTTTTCCTTATTATATTCTATATTTGACATGAACCTAAATATAATTCATTGACTTAAAACATTTCAATACTGCGGTGGGAGGGTGCATCAGGGCATCATTGAAGTTGCAATTGGACAATGGAGTGGACAGCCAACCGGAGTCTAGGAGGGGATGTGTCTTTCATTTATGATTGGTACATTCCACTCCAACAGTTGTAATGAATTTGACGCGCCTTTCTCAAACAAACCATCTAGTGGAAAGCTTAACTGAATTGCGTATTTTGTTATTCGTTTTATTGGATCATACTGCTGGAAGGAGATTCTCTTATTCCCGCAGGTTTCGCGTAAGTGTCTCTGCGTACGGGCCTGTCGTACAGCAGTATGTTGAATTTAGAACGGTAACAAAGCATGCTCTTTCTGTTAAGTGGAACCGCATGCAGGGCAAGGCCCACGCTAGGATGGTGGCTTCTTACATACATACATACATACATACATATAATCATTGAACACTTTTTCCATAGTCTTTAATACTGATGAAAGACTTATCTCGCTTTCCTATTTTAGGTATACAGAAAACGTTTACTAATGTTCATCAGATGGAATATTTTTAAGTCTCAAACATGCCTTAAAAATCTCAAATGATTGTGCGATCAACACTGCTTCGCTGTTTTGAAGCATTGCTGGAAATATTCCGTCCGGTCCTGCAGCTTTGTAAGGCTGTAAAGCTCTCAATGCATTTTCTACCCTGGTTTTCTTAAAGATTTTATCAGCTGAATCTTTTGCGGCGTTTTCTGTTTCAACAGACATTTGGGATGTCCTTTTAAAACCTCTTTTACCTTGAAGTGATCCATCACTGTTTGGATCTACACATAAAACTGATCCAGAAAAATGGGTTTCCATAATCAACTTTAGCGTTTTACAAGGAGTTTTTGAAATAACTCCATCCTCATTTTTCAGACTTCCAAGGTCAATCGTATGATCATTGCGTATTTTGAAGTATTGCTTATGTTTTCACACGTTGGAAGCCAGGATCTTTGTTTGGATTTTCTTATTTCTTGAGGTTCTTTTCGCTTTATTAATCAATCTACAAGGCGTTTTACGCAGACATTCCAATTTAGAACATCCTTATTAGAGGACGCTTCTTTGTTAAGACAACCCTTTGGGAAAATGATTCCATTTCCTGAACTGAATAAAAATTTCCACCTCCGAATTCAAATATTGTGCAAATTGATCCCAGTTAGTTTTTCTAGGATTTCTAGACGTAGTTAGGTTCTGTTCGTTAAAGAAAGTGGACACCTGTTTATGAATGGTTTTGGGTTAAAACTTAACAAAAAATTGTGAATTTTCGCTCAGTGTTAAAAAAACACTATTTACTTTTGCAACACACCTGAAAAATCAAAAAAGGGAGAAATTTCGAACGGTGGGTCTACCAGCTTATCAATTTGCAGATTAATTCTGCACAAATGGTCTTCCCAAAAAATTGTCGTTCTTAGAATTGGCAATAAGCGTGAAGTGCACTAAATCAGCAGTGTTCATGATTGTTAAGAAGTTTGGAGGAACGTGTTCTCTTGAAAATTTACCGAAATCTGGACGCAAACAGGGGGCATCGGACCAAAAAAGGAGATGGCGGCGGTACGCCTTTTGTAATCGCATAAACCGTGTTCCGTTCGTGAAATTGCCAAAAAAGTGGACATTAGCATCGGAACTGTGCCGAATATCAAAAAGCGTACCAATATCAGAACCTACATGAAGTAGAAAGTACCCAAAAAAGACGGATTCACAGAAAGTTTCTTCGAAAATACGGTCACGGAACTTGTACGACGTTCTCCTCCATAAGCCAAACAGGTGCATTTTGATAAATGACGAAACGTACGTCAAATTGGATACCATTACACTTTCGGGGCCGCATTTTTTCAACTCTGAGTAAAGGGCTGATGTACCTGATGATGTGCCATACATCCGAACCAAAAAATTTGTGGCAAGGTTTTGGTATGTCAAGCCATTTGCTCCTGTGGCTTGAAAAGTTTTTCATATTTCACAAGATGCACAATCAGCGTTGAAAATGACAGAAAATAATGCATTAAAAACCATCTACCCATCTATTGAAAGCATACGGATCCTCCATTGTTTTGGCTGGAATTGGCATCTGCTCACTACGCTTCTGCTTCGTTGAAAATGCTCAAGAAGAAAAAAGTCGATTTTGTTGAAAAATCCCAAAATCCCTCAAACTGCCCTGAACTGCGTCCTATCAAAAAGATGGTGGTCAATAAGCGCTGCTTCAAGAAAATTTGGTCTGTAGCAAAACGAAATGTTACGAAGAAAGTTGTGCAGAATCTAATGAAAGATATCAAATGAAAAAGTCCGGGCGTTCTTCAGAAATGAGAAGTCAATATTCAAACTCATGTGAACTCGGTCATATGTATGTTGACTTTCATTTATATAAAGCGAACTTATGAATCTGTTCGAAAATAAATATTTTCCTTTGAGAAACGGGTGTCCACTTTCTTCAATGAAAAGTTCTTAGTTGATCGATTTCCCCCACTCCATTCAAAAACAATGTGTCAATAATCTGACAATGACGTTTTTCCAGAGACTTCGCAATTAGCAATTCTTTCATAAATTGCCCTATTGCACAATGTCAGATCTACTTCTTGTCTACTAGCATTTAAAAACGTAGGTACATTTTCCTTTTTGCATATGGCTATGTTTTTAGATGAGAGATATTCCAATAAGCTCTCCCCTCCACTATTGATATCCGTATGATGCGGTATGATGCGCGTTGGCATCACCGCCAATAATGCATGACATATTTTTTAATGAAAGTTCGGGAAAATTTTCAAAAATTTACATTAATTTCTATTATTGTAACGCTTTACATTCAGAAGCTGTATAGCCTATCAAAGTTATCCGCATAACCAAAAAAAAAAAAAAAAACGCTTAACGGCATTTACTTTGAATATGATTTCGTTACCTGACCATATTGTGGGTAGAATAAAAAAAACACCCCCAAAAAAAAAAATGAATTTCTGTTTAATATCATGCACATAAATGGAGCGTCACAAAACATACACATATAAAGTATAAATCTAGTAAAGTTCTGGGATATTCCATACATTGCCAATAATGTTGTATACAAAAGCTCGTGTTTGTTAGAACTATTTCATGCAAGTTGCTGCTTCGTGTGGAATGAAATACAATTTTACATGCTCTGATATTTACATCGCAATGAAAATTCAGATTTTTTTTCTGTGAAGATTTAACCTTGCGTGAAATTATAACCCTTGAAATAGAATATAACTCCGAAAAATGTTGTGAATATTGGATTTGCAAAATACAATTGACAATTGACTTTAGTTTACCTGGAAATGCTTCGCATAAAATAAAAAAAATTACCTTGAAAATAAAATAAAACATCCAAATAATACATTTAAACTAATCATGTTGTTTGTTGTTGCACGAAGCACGTAATTAATTATAATGTTTGAAAATTGGAAATATCATTCTTATCAATATGCACCTCTAGGAGTGGACAGCAATTTTCTGCTAGAACCAAAGATGTGAAGAGAAAGCATTGATTTCCGTAAGAGCACGGCAGGTTGTGAAATTGAATAGAAGTAGTTGAAATTGAGCGTAGGGCATGTTTGGAAGGCGGTATCTGATCGAGCAGATAAACTGTTACCTAGCTACCACAATGCATGGTAACTAGAGTTGCATATTGATAAGAATGATATTTCCAATTTTCAAACATTATAATTAATTACGTGCTTCGTGCAACAACAAACAACATGATTAGTTTAAATGTATTTGAAATTCCTTGATGGGAACATCATCAATACATGCTGTTGTAAGAGGATCAGCATATACAACACGTTATCGGGTTTCTCTCTGAGGTTGTTAAAGTAAATGACGACGAGAGAAACACAACCGAAAACACTAGTAGTTGTGTCATAAAAATACCTCTAATTGGAAATTGATTTCTGTCACATGTAGCCTTTGGGAAGTGTAAACAGAAGTTTCACATCGCTAGAACTGATCCGTGCCATTTGGCGATATATGAGCATGATCGATTAGGTAAACTTTTGCCTGTCAAGAGGGGCTCCCTTCCCTCTTGCCTACCATGCATTGTGGTAGCTAGGTAAAAGTTTATCTGCTCGATCAGATACCGCCTTCCAAACATGCCCTACGCTCAATTTCAACTACTTCTATTCAATTTCACAACCTGCCGTGCTCTTACGGACCTATCAATGCTTTCTCTTCACATCTTTGGTTCTAGCAGAAAATTGCTGTCCACTCCTAGAGGTGCATATTGATAAGAATTATATTTCCAATTTTCAAACATCCCCCCTTTTTCTCTCTTTCCCATACAAAAATACCATTCCCCTCAATTACATTCCAAATTAGATGCCTCAAATTAATTGTTATAAAATTTATGATGATTAATTTTTGGGATAGTATTTCTTGCCGAAATGCCTACAAAAGACTTAATTCCATCTATTTCATGCAGTTCCTGGTTCGGGGGGGGGCGCTCCCATCTCATTAATTTAAACTACAAACAATTTGGATTTTTTTTTTTGTGTTGGGGTTGGGGAGAATTCCATTTGTTCCGGTATTGAGGGTTGGTTGTTTTTGTGGTGAGGACCACCGCGGCGCCCGTCTCCCCGTCCTTGGGGGGGGTGGGTGGTTGGTTGTGTGGCTCTTGTAGGTGTGATGGGTTTACAACAAAAAAAGGCATGATGCCTTATATTCTTTGACGGGGCCCCCATTTGGTTTTTCTCCCGGACCACATTTTGTTTTTTTCCCGCTTGAGATCTTTACAAAAACTGCAAATTCCTTCTTTTACCTTCCTAATGCATTTGAGAAAATTTATTCAAACTCACCTTAAAAAAGCAATGTCTTTAGGTCTGACGTCTTATGGCTTTTCCTGCACGTAAAGAAATCCGTGAACTGCAGTCACTTCGAGAACAAGCAAAAATACACCGTGAACTTAATCACGTAATCACGAACTAGATTACATTTTAAGGTAAAAATCCTGAAAACGTGGATTAGTTCACGGGTTGTTTTAATTTTCAGGAACGCTTTTGTTTCAATATGTTTTTTTTGGATACGTAAAAAAATGTTTTCTTGTTGACTCATTGTTATTTTACCAATGTGAACAGTTAGTTTATGACGTGTGACTATTTTCTGTACATCTTTGCTGCATTACTCGGTTTATAGGTTCCATTAAGCTAAATTTAGACCTTTAGATATCGTGTAGATTATCTATTCAGCTAAACCAGTTAAGTCATGTTGTCTAAAAAGTTAAGTAAATCGATAATTACGCGGAAGTGATTAGCTATAAATTGATTAATAATGTCTCAATTACTTTGGGTGCAATCGGTCAGCCTGATTGTAACATTATTTTCTTGATTATCGACGAATTAATGACATATTTGGTACATAGGCCGAATGAAGGAGCTAGGCTAACATAACATCCCGTTACCCTATTTGCTTACAAAACCAGAAAAGTCGTTTTGAATAAGTTGTCGAAATTTCTGTGTAAAAAGTCTATTTTCCAAGATAAGTCATCTCAATAGCTGATACGAAATGGTGAACAATGGCTATTTTATCATGAAAGTATAAGTGATGATCTGTTGTGGTTGATAATTTGTTAACTCGATATTAGTAGATGGGTATGATCGCTCGTTTATTTAACATTACTCAAGATATAACAGTATTTTATCGTGTAGTTTTTCGGAACCTTTACAATCCTATTACAAAAAAAAACCCGCATTAATCCACCGATGGTGAGACTGAACCTTTCTCACACTTCACCAGAATTACGAACTCAAATGTGGCCAATATTGTACTGGATACAAGGAATATTCTATATGTCATACATTCAGTTTACAAAATGAACTATTTGTCAATCCTGAACGTATTGTTCATCGTTGTGATTTAAATATTGCCATTAATAGGCTTTAACGAACTGTTTATGTTAGTTATATAAAAGGAAAAATTACATAACTATTATAAATTTCATATAACCAGTCCATAGAATGAATTATAAGTCAATCCTAAGCGTCAATTTTAATTATCGATATGGATTCAAGGTGCTTAATAAGTACATGTTCGTTGAAAACTGTGTAGTTATAGTAAATGGAGACTTTGTGTAATTTTTGAATATACTCGTTGCAGTTCAGGGCCAGACCACTCGAGCCAATCGATCCTGCTCTAATTCTATAGAGTCGCATAGTGTGGCTAGCCCTCTGTATGTGCTATACAACGCACCAGATGCGGAACAATAGAATGCAAACGGCATCGATTGGGGTGTGTGGTCTTGTTCGGTTTTGAACTGCAACGAGTATATTTTCATCCTACAATTATATGATCTCTGGTATTGTTTTGGTCATATCTCCATGAGGGATTATCCGATCATTATGAAATTTTGACCAGTCATTTGAGGACTTTATAGCTTTGATTTGGCTCACAAAACTGAATCGGTATACAAATAGTTCAGTATGTAATCGGAGACTAAACTGTGTGATTGCTATTATAATAGGCCGTCAAGTACTCTTTCCTTCATATCTTCGTAACGAAATGCCCGAACGAATAATAAATCGGTAGCGTTCTATGAGAATGTTGTAGCTTTCATTATCCGTAAAGAGAACTGTAATCGGTTAACAAATGGCAGAGAAACCGATGTGACACTATTTGTAACACACACACACACACACACACACACACACACACACACACACACACACACACACACACACACACACACACACACACACACACACACACACACACACACACACACACACACACACACACACACACACACACACACCCACACCACACACACACACACCACACACACACACACACACACACACACACACAGGCACACAGGCACACGCACACGCGATCTTAATACACTTCTTTTGGTTGAAGAAGGGTAAAACCGATGTGACATTATTTGTAACACACACACACACACACACACACACACACACACACACACACACACACACACACACATACACACACACACACACACACAGACATGTGCTCAGTTCGTCGAGCTGAGTCGAATGGTATATGACACTCGGCCCTCTGGGCCTCGGATAAAAAGTCGAGTTTTCAAGCGATCTTAATACCCTTCTTTTTGTGTAAGAAGGGTTAAATGGATTAATCAAAATAGTTCTTATTTGGAATCAATCAAATCCAACTGTTCTTCTCGTTCTCACACATCAAATTTATTGAATTGCGGGGTGAGTGCCTCTTCTCCGGCACGGCCACTCTCGACCATTCCATGCGTTATGAACAAAATATTAAATAACAATCTGATTATTTGAATTATTGTTACTCATTGTCCTTAGAAAGGACAACAATTGTAGTGCATGATACAATACATAAATATGACTAAAACCAAAAAATTCCGGGTCAAGTATTTTCAAAAAAAAAACAAATAAACATACATAATATAGTTTTGGATTATAGAGTATTGTCCTTTCAAACGATAAAGAAAAATTTGTAAGAAACAAGATAGAGAGTTAGATTTGTCAGACTTCATTTCTTCTTCTTTTTTTTGTTCTGCATACTATTTAATTATTATTTTTTTATGATGTTTTTTTGCGGCGGTGCACAGAAAAGAGTAGACACCACGACGCCACTTCTATGATGTTATTGTTGTGATCCCCTTTGAGTATTTTTTCCCCAGCCGTACACGGAACATGTCGTGCAAGAAGACGCTGTTGCAAATGACTCGGAAGGAGCCACGTTTGAGAATTTTGAGTCGGCAGCAGGGTAAATGCACCCTTCTTTTTGGGGAAATGCTCCTTTAACTTTGGAAAAATGCTCCTTAGATGCGTTTGTCCGGTATAATGCAATCGGAGGTATTTACCTTCTGGTTAGCGCTTGCCGGTTGTTTTGACGGGTCTTAAGTTTCTTCAAGATTGTATAGCGGAGCTTCGCTCTGCAATCTTCGAGGTAGTTTTGACGGGTTTAAATTTCATTTTAACGAGTCTAAATTTCATTTTGAAGAGTCTTAATTTTGTTTTGACGACTCTTAAATTCAGAAATTTAAAACCCGTCAAAACTATACAATCTTGAAGAAACTGAAGACCCGTCAAAACAACCGGCAAGCGCTAGCCAGAAGGTTAATACCTCCGATTGCATTATACCTGGCAAACACATCTAAGGAGCATTTTTCCTAAGTTTAAGGAGCATTTCCCCAAAAAGAAGGGTGCATTTACCCTTTGCCTATAACTTAACTCCTTTTGAAGCATTTCACTAGCCGTGCAAGGATCATATCATCCATAGAGACGCTGTAGTAACTGCCTCAAAAGGTGTTACATTTTCAAATTCGATTCCCCTTTTCTCTCAGTCATGTTCATGTCCACTGTTTTTTATGGAGTCGTTTCGTATTTTTGTTATTTAGTTTGTCAGTGTGTTATCTTCGGTATTTTGTAGTTAAGTTCATCATTTATGTTCAGCGAATGTGATTTTGAGCAGTTTTCTTGAATCAAAGTAAGTTGTCATTATGTCGTTGAGATATTTGAATTCAACCAGTTTTAGTAATGTCTGATGTTACAAGTTTCAGTAGTTCCAACAGTTGTTTTATAGTTTAATGATGGGACTCATGTGAGAGAAGTTTCCTTTAAAAGAGTTTCGGAGGTCGTTGCGTCTCTTTATGTTTTTTTTTAAATTAGTCAGTCAGTGCTACATTTATATATTCAGGGCGGCACTTCGTAACTTCTTCAGTCGTTTATAATTTAGTAAATAAATGTCTAGTTCTTATGTGCTCTGAAAATCATCGATGCATACTTCATCTTACCACGTTTAATTCACTTATCACTTTGTCCGCCTTTGTCAGTTCTTGTCTTCTGCGTTATTCAGTTAAGTTCAATAGTTATATTGAAGGAAAGTTTAAGTTTACTTGTCCGTTCATTGCCTCCTTTTTGTTCGTCTAATCCTTTTTTTGTTTTTTGTTTTTTTTTCTGTTTCTTGATTATCGAGATTTTCAGTCTCGGGCTGGTTCATCTACCGTCGTAGTCACTCAAATAACTCTTTTGGTTATTTTCGTAACTTTTCCGGGGGTGAGATTTGAACTCGTGACTTTGGCGTGAATGGTATGCATGTAAACCACTACGCCCCCATAATAATACGTCTAATCCTAATCTCTACGTCGTTTAATCGTTTCAAAGTCTCACATGCATGTGCAGCCTAACAATAATTATTTAGTCTTGGTATGCTATAAGATTCACTTTTCGGTGGCAAAGTAAAGCTTCATCACGCCTATTCCCTATCTGCTATTATACAATTATTGAGAATGATGTCGTTATAAGATTGTTTGTATACCATTGTTATAATGTGTGGTATTTTTATTATAGCTCTTTAAAGTGAGACATAACAAAATAAGACTGGCGCCACGTTCCTAGTTTTAATAAAACTTCTACTCAGTGAATCCAACAGTCGATTCCCTACGTATGTCAATAATCTTGAACATATTGTCTATCAACATATACCTATCTAGCTAGATTTATATTTGAGCGTAGCTATGGTTCATCATGTCACGGAACGCATAAGAAAGGTGATGCAGCCAAGAGGGAATCCCACATCAATATCACTGAAGAAAGAGCCCCACCAGACATTCAAGGCTCCCAGACGAGATGTCCGTTGGATCACATCTGCAAAATCAGAGCATCTATGCCAGATATGTGACGCGCCATTACATCAAAATAGTGAACATGTGATACCACCATGTCAGAATGTCTTTGGTTGCTATCTCAGTGCTATTGGGGTAGGCCCACCCATCGCGACCAGATCACATATCCGAGGGGGCATTATTTCAGCCGTTCCGAGATTGATATCTGCGTGATTGACCATTATGAAGCGTTACCAACCCAACTGCAACCCGACCGACAACAAGATGTTAGGGTGAAGATGCTGGTTCTCATCGTGCTCCATTAATCGCCCACGATGATGAGATGGTACGAAACAAAACCTCTCAACGACATCGCCGGTGGCTAAAATGACGAAAAAGTTGATTTCCTGCTTGTTCGAGCTGCGAAAATAGCAATAATCGGCGAGCGATCTTTAATCATCATCGCATCGTATAAAGCAGGTAAATTGCTTCATTTTTTGTTTGCTGGACGGTGGCTTCCCTTGCGAGAGAGTGTTGCTATGAGTTAGGATCACAGCTGGTGGAAAACATAGTTTCACACGGACTGATGAGCAAAAGGTGATTGCGATTAAATCGATATGCATAACGATGTCTGTTGTATGCTATGTAATTTTTGACTAAAAAATAAAAGAAAGTAAATAAAGCGATTCAAATGACCACTTGTAGCCATTACAAGATAGAGCAGGAATAAGAACGAATTCGACTTCATTGATTTCGCACTTTCGGCTTCCTTTCTTTAAAAATAAGGTGGCAAGAAGCAAGTTTTACTGCATTTCGCACCATAGAATGCCTGATAGCGATATAAAATTTCGTCTTGAGTTGAAAAAATGCAATCAATTCGGATGTAGTTTTAAACGCCCTTCTTTCCCCTCCTTTTATCTAGATGTATGGTTAAAAAAAAAAAAAAAGTAAAAAAGCTATAGATACAAAAAGTGTAATTCTTCGTTAAACGTTCATCTGTTTTCTGAATGTACACCCATTAAATATGTTTTAGGAGTTTTTTAGCTAAACCACATCTGGGTAACACCTTTCGAATTTTAACGCTCACTAACCCACTGACGCCACAGTAAAAAAGTAAACTTTCATTTGCATCGCCGATAGGTCACCGACTTTCTCCCATCTGTTCAAAGCGGTTAATTTCATTAGTTCGTATTATTTAAAGGTGCATTTACATAGAGTTAGTATCAAGAAGCACCATCAAACACATGTGACTTCTGGTCTCGATCCAAAGGCCATGTCGATTTGGTCGCATGCGAAAACTCAGGCGGGAAGTCATTGCCTCTATGAAAGTTGACCTTTCTGACCGTCGAAGAAAAAAAAAATCAGGAACAAGAGCCATCAAGAAGGAGAGATGCGTCAGCAGTGGGTTTACTATAATTTACCTTTCAGTGTTCATGGCTAAAGGGTAATTCAAATCAACAAACAATTGGTTGATGGGATGAAGCTCTTCTTCGTGAAATTTCAAGAGCGCTTCTCCTGGTTTCATACCATACAGAAACGATCATATGTACAAAACGATAATCATTAACTAATTTCGCCCAACGACGCCTCTTGTTTCATTACGCTAATGATTATGACAGTGCTGGTACACAGACAATGATTTTGCCCTCTTGGTGAAATTAGTGCTAATGGATGCGATGGGCGTTTTGCAATGAGAGAAAGTGATTTTTGGGAATCATTACCTGGGAAATGATGCACGCAAATCTGCTCTCAATTTAGTGAGCAAATCGGTTACCGATCCGAACTGACGCAATGTCATTTCGCTGTCCATCTCCGGTGGGGCTGGAATTGGTGATCTATAGGGGAAATTTTCAGGAAATGTAGCAGAAACTTTGAACTGTGAGAAAGAGCGATTAAATTACCTGTATTCGGAATTTTTGTGGGGCAATGTATGGGACCGGCTGTCAGTGAGTTGTTGCTGTTTTTCTTCACCAAAAGATGTGTCGTAGATGGATTTGAAGTTTCCATTGGTACCACGTCGACCGTACTTCTTGAGGGAAATCACATAATCCTCTGGATTGAACACGGGTGGGCGCTGATTCTCTTGCTGTTGAAATGGATAAGAAATATCGTTTAAAATATCAATTTGTTTAGTCTTCTTCAGTCATTTCAGAAAAGTATTATAACACAACAGAATAATGTGTGCTTGGCAGCACGTAAAAGACTACTTCACATAACTCAGCAGATACAGACGAAACTTTCCGCACGACCATGTTGGGAGTAGCTTGGTTTGACACCCGGTCTATTCTATTGGTTTTTCCTGAAGGTAAATTTCTCGATTTCATGGGCTTATGGCATGATTGATCTCGCTATAGTAGGAAGTGAATGCCTTAGGTAGTAGCTGTCAAATTAAGTTCAAATAAAATATACCAAACGACATCATGGCCAACATGATTTTCTTATCTTCTGCAAAGCAGTGAAAAGGGTTCTGTTGTCCATGTAATCTCATTGCGGCGATTTTTTCGCCGCGATTAATTGCTGCCGCGGCGGAAAATGACGCTGTAGTCTGCGTAATCCTTGAGTCTTCGGTCATGACGTAATCTGAACGCATGCTCCGTTTGATTTATGATTTTTTTTTAAATGAAGCATGTAATGAATTATTAGTGGTGTTAGAAGTAACAAAAACAACGAAATATTTATTCAAACTTTTCTTTTTACTAGTTAAACAATGCTTTTTCACAGCGGTATTGCCATTAAATGATTATTTCAACAAACAAATCTGCATGAACAATCAAGGAATTCGGAGAAGGTTTGAAAGTAACCCCGGATGACGGTACCCGAATTTACAAATCAAAATTCCCAGTGTACTATCAGAAGTTTGCGATGAATATATTGATTAAAGAATAGTAACATTTAGGTTCACAATCCGTTACAATACCGTAAATCGCATCTCATAACAACTATATCATATTTTCTGAAGAAAACGAACCTCATATTGTGATTTTAACTTGATTTGGATGTGGAAACTAGAACTGAGAGACTAACACTAACAAAAACGACTTTGTGCTTCTAGTGGATAAAGTATCCTTTTAAAGAAGCACAATTGTAAAATAAAAGAATAAACATTAAAATATTATTCAATGAACAAAACGAAAAAATTACTTAAATCTACGACTGCGTACAACAAACAAAATATAATGGTATATTTAAAACACAAAGAGAGAAATTTATATTATTAGTGCGGGTATTTGCTTTGCATCAAATGTAATTCTCGATGTGAATAATATACGATTGTTTAACATCTGAATATCTCTTGGCAGAATGTTATATTTGGCTGGGCCTACAAAACTGAACCGTCTCTGACCAAAGTTCGAATACGCACGAGGCCGTGAGAGATGATTTACTTGTCTGGTGTTGTGTAATCGTGATGTCAGGTTTATAGTTAAGTTGTTGATACTTGCTGCATTATGTAGAACATTGTGGATCAAGAGTAATGTTTGCTCTTCACACATGCCTAAAATAGGCAATATTTTATGGGGAAGTTCTACATACAAAAGCACTGTTGGAAACACACATGGTAGGTTATAGATTATTTTAATGCATCGACTTTGTAGTATTTGAAGTTTTTTAAGCTTGGATTTGCAAGTTCTTCCCCATACAATAATCAAATAGCTCAACTGGGAATGTATATGGGCAAAATTAATTATAAGTAAAGCTTTTCGATTAAGAAGACAGCTCACACGTTTCAAAATTCCACACAATGATGAAACTTTCTTCGCAATTTTCTTAATGTAAGAATCCCAAGACAATGTACAATCCATATGAGCTCCCAGATATTTGAATGACTCTACTTTCTCCACGGTTCACAGTGGTTCCAACTTAGAAGAGACGTGGCCATAAATAGTGTTTTTGAGAATTTCTTTTCATAATCATGTATCTTTTATAGGTGGATTCATCCACCTTGCAGTTATGATTAAACTTTTTATCCTTCTTACAAAGAAAAGTGTTCATATAGCAGGAGTTTTTCAACTACCACTATATCGAACCAGACGAAACGACCATCAAATTGTTTTGTGGTCGGAAAGAAAGCTCTTGAATATTTTTGAAATCGGTCAACGGGTTCTGAAAATATCGCCGGAAAATGTTCTGGTGAATATGGATCATGTGTCAACAATCAGCCTGAACAGTTTTAAACCCATCATTCATCACCTTAAATCACATGAAAATTTGTTAACAGTCAAACTGAGAAATCTTTCTCGTACTACTCCTTCTGAATTCTTTGACATTCTTGTTGTTGGATTCTGCAGCTTCCTCTGACAGTTCAGCAATGTCTGAAGCAATGTCGGCAAGAGTGCGCTACTAATAATGTCTGACCCATGGATTAATACCTTGTGGACAGTAGCAGGAAGATTGTACCACGGATACTCCTTCACTAACATCCTAGCAGTAGCAAGAGCATATTCTTTGAACTCTTCTAATTGTATTTCATATCCTGACGCTAGACACTGCAACAAAGCTCCGTATCTTTAACGATAAATAAACATTATTTTCTCCATGAATTGGTTTACTAACCAATCTTTCAAATCTGCTGTTAAATAGATAATATTAGAATTGCTAGGTTAAGGATAAATCTGCACCTGTCTATTAATTCTTTCTTCAATCCAGTAATTTCAGCAGCGTTTTCTGAAAACTTGAAGAATTTTCTAGCCGTGAATTCCCCGTTCCGTGACATTATAGTATAAATTTGTTTTTTTTTTATACTTTCTGTGCCATTTTCAGAACCCCAAATTTCAAAACGATGCTTTCGAGAGATGGAATGCGCTTTCCAATATCCTAAAACAAAAGCATATTTTTAAAAATTAACTGCTATTGTTTGAGTTAATTTATGAAAGACTTGTTCATTCCGTTCGTGACTTGCTGATTATCCATTGTAAAATAATAGATATTTTACAAATCAACCGAATTTGAAGGTTTTTTTTTTATCAAACAACAAAACATGCAATAATGTCAAACTATGATTAATACGCAAAAAAAATCAAATTTTCATCGATTAAGGCTCAATTCGGAAAGACGCTTTTTCGAAAAATTCAAAGGCTTGCGAGCTCGTGTCAATTTTTGTGAAATAGTAAAAGGAATAAATGTACAAGAGCTTTTTGCATTCTGAAATGATGCTTTTAAAAAAAACTACCTTTGAATTTTCCGAAAAAAAAATCAATCCGATATGAGCCTTAATGATGTATACTCAATTTGTTTAGGTGTCTATTGTTGATCATGTGATCTCAAATTTCAACCAAATATAATGCAACAAGTTTAAAAAATCACAAAAAATTTAAGAAAAATCAGCTGGTATTAGAAATTTATCTTACATGAGGACAAAATCTAAAAAAAGGAACTCGCGTTATAACAGAATTGAGCGTACTCAGTTTTCAAACACCGTAGTTTGAAACAATGTATTAAATATAAGATACTTAAACGATCCACAGCAAACCATGGCGCAGAAATGCGCAGCTAGAACACAATACCCGTCGAATCCAATACTCTCAATGAAGTTTTGTTAAAGATTTGGTGAGAGGAATGGAGGAAAAAATATGCCAATGATTTATGTACATGCGTTCTAAGAGGAAAAGCTATTAATTTAAATGAGCCGCTTAAACTAACCACAGCAAACCTGGGCGCAGAAATGCGCAGCTGGATCTTACTACAAGTCAAATTCAATACTTGTTGGCAAGTTTTGGTGAAGGTTTAGTGAGAGGAATCGATACTGTAGTTGACATATAATTTCAAAATTAACTTTATTGAAGGCAAATATCCATAAAAATATACATACTTTTTTTCAGAAAAAAAGTTTAACTGACGAATAAATGAATGCTTTATATCACTACTAAACTGCTAAGTTATGAATATCAATGACACTCACATAAACGACCCGATTTCGAAAAAAAACCGTTTAAAATCGTCAAAATCAAGTGGCAAAGTGCACAAACGCGTCGATCGCTCGCTCGTTTTTCGGTAAATCTGTTTTCAGCGGTGTACGTTGTGTTAAAATATTGTTGTGAATGCGACAATTAGCCATTAATTTGATAAAATAATTTCTCGATCAATTAAATCCGAAAGTTATGTGCAGTTATCAATAGTAGGGGAAAGTGCTCTAATGTGGGTCTATAGAGCTAGAATTTGGCACATATTGGCACTGCTATAAAATGTTGTTTAAACAAGCCTTAAATGCTTTTACACCTTTGTTTATTTTTATCGTGCATGATTTTTGGAACAAATATTTTTTACACTTTACCTGAGTCTTCCCCAAAAAGATGTATTTCCTATATATTGAGTTTTTTGTACTAGGGAACCATATGAAGGCTAGTAAGAGAGATGCTATAGAAAATTCCAGTCACAAATATGATTTTTCGAATATATTTGAGGCATTTCCAATAGCAACACAAGTTTGCACTCCTAAATTGAAAGTAAGTACACAAAAGGAAAAGTGGCACAAGTTTTGGCAAGCTTAAAATCCCAATCATCTCGCACCTTGCGCAATCAGCTAATAAGCCTAAAAAAGGCTTTTGAAATTTATGCGACCTTTAAGGCGTTGCGCGAGCTTAGATGCGGGACATTTGGAATTTTTCAGCTCGGCAAAACGTGTCTCACTTCCTCTGCTGAGAAATTACTTCCAGAACCGGGTGTTGATTCACGAGACAGTTATGGGTCAAACAACGTTGATGATCAAGACGGAAGTTTTGCAAGGTTGCATCCTCTGGATCGGAATGTTCAATAGTGCTTATGTTGGCGTTGTGATCGTTAGTTTTGCGGATGACATCGTATTGTCGATAACAGGCTAGTGGAAAAGGGAGGTACTGTTGGTCGGTAAATGAAAAGTGTCATTGCTCCGAAAGGATTGATGATGAACTGAACTTCAATAGCTATGTGAGCTATGCCCAGGAGAAGGCGGCGAAGGCAATCAACGGGGTGGGTAAGACCATGCCAAACAACGGTGGACAAGTTCGTTTCCGTTTAATACTTTCTTCCAGGACAAGTGTAGTGCTCGATGACGCGATGCTCAACTGACTGAGAAACGCGAACCTTTTGTAGAGGGGCTTGTAGAAAGTCCTGCCGTAGGAAATCTGTGGGTGTTCGAAATTTAGGCACACCTAAAAGTCGGAACTAACGGCGGTTCCGGAAGAGGTACTGGCAATGGAGTTTCAACTCAGGGTTTTCAACCTGTCGGAATGCTTTATTTAGGCCCGAAATCGTTGTCAAAACAGAGTTGAACTGAGGTCGCATATTACCCAGCACATTACCGATGGTTTATGTCAGCTAGTGTCGTACTCTTATCCAGTCAAACATAATAGTTACGCATATGAAAGCTTCCTCCGTGTAAATTAATTTTTATTTTCAGCTTTTTCAGCAAGAAGGAAATCCTCCACATCGTCTACCATAAAACAGCACTTAACAGCTGCTCATCTTAATATTCGCCCAGCACCAACAAGTATTGGAAGAAATAGATCGCGATAAACTGGCACCTTTTGACTCGGGAAAACTCGGAAACTTTTTAGAATCGTTTTGAAAAGTCGAACGAGCTTAAAATAAACCAAATTCAAACGAAGCAGGCGAACTTCCAAAACAAAACAAAACAAACTTAGAACAATGGCGGTGTAACTGAAAAACAGTTGATCTATTTTTGGTGGTCTATATTTTTGGAACTGTCATAAAACTAGACCAAAAAAAAAAAAACCCCCAAAAACCGCCATAGTTGTATTATTACAAATATAATTAAACAAAAAAAACCCAAAGACTGGAGAAGGTTTTTTTTTTTTTTAAAAAAATTTTTTTTCCCCCGAATGACTGGGAAAATCACCCCCCCCAAAAAATTGACAATAGCGGTTGTAACTGCTTTTATTGTGACAATTTTCCAATCGATCGTGACAGATATTGAAATCGTACGACGGAGGACGATATACGCCGTGAACGTTAAATAAAGGTTGTACGGAATCAAATTGCACCACTTTTAAATGGCTGTAACTCTTTAGCCGTTGGGTATTTTGGATGGAATTAGTTAAATGTGTATTTGTTTACGCTGTGTAAGTGTCACTAGTAGATGTGCAATCGTTGCGAAGATGGAGTCGGAAGAACAGCAGCGGCGCAAAGAAATTTTGCGCACGTACCTCGAAAATCCGGATCTTTCTCATCATGCCATTAGCAGGAAGCTGGAAATGGTACATTCTACGGTGTCTCGTGTTTTAAATCGGTCCCACGAACGTTTGACCATCGATCGGAAAGAAAAAAGTGGCAGAAATGGACCTCCGTATAGTGTTAAGGATCACAAGCGGGTAGTTCATGCTGTCAAGAGGAATCCCAACAGTTCAATTCAAGATGTGGCGAAGAAACTGAATCTAACCAAAACTTTCGTGCAAGATGCGAAAAAACGCGAAGGACTACTCACATACAAAGTTCAAAAGGCGCCTAATCACGATGAACGGCAGAATACGGTAGGTAAAACACGTGCAAGGAAGCTCTACACCCAGATGTTGACGAAACCACATTGCCTCGTTATGGATGATGAGACGTATGTAAAAGCAGACTTCCGGCAGCTTCCGGGGCTCCAGTTTTTCACTGCTCATCATAAATTCGATGTCCTTGACGACGTTAGAAAGCAGAAGATGTCAAAGTTTGCCAAAAAATATATGATTTGGCTAGCAATTTGCTCGTGTGGTATGCGGAGCACCTCATTCGTGACAACTGGAACGGTCAAACGGTCCTAAAGGAATGCCTCCAAAAGCGTCTATTTCCTCTTCTGAGGTCACACGATCGTCCTACGATTTTCTGGCTGGATTTAGCCTCGTGCCATTAAAAGAGGTTTTGGAGTGGTACAAGGCTAAGGAGGTCAATTTCGTGTGGAAGCACCTCTACCCCCCGAACGCACCGGAACTGCGGCCAATTGAAAAGTACTGGGCCATCATGAAGCAGGCACCTTGAAAGCATCCTAAGGATGTGAAATTGGAGGAAGATATGAAGAAAAATTGGATTGCCACGCAAAAAAAAGTTGGTCCAAATGTTGTATAGGACCTTATTAGAAGTGTAAAGAAGGTTCGTGCATTTGGATATGGAATTGAAATTGAATAAAACAAACATGGGAAAATATTCATAACATGTTTTATTTTACTCCCTTAAAGTTTGAAGATAATTGGTGAAACAGGCGAATTTGGCCGATTATTTGTGTGTGTCGCAAATGATGAAAGCCATCGTTGCAGACCGCTTTAACGTTCAACACCAGCCCTCCAAACTTTAAATTATGGTTAAGAGAACCGAAAGTTAATTTAAATTTATCTAAAAAATCACTTATAAGACAATTATGTTGTTTTCTTGTATCGTTTCTTGTAAAGAAATTTTTATATAAATATAATTCATTTTGATGTTTATTAAAAACTTTACTTGCTTTTTTTAATTTTTATTCGGGAATATAATATGTGTTCCACGCAGGAATTGGTAAAAAGTTTTCATCGTAATCATCTTAATCAATATAGTGATTCTTAAGCTGTAAATTTCAAACCGTGACATTTTCTGAGCTAGCAACTTGAACTTATTAACAGTACAGCTGTTTTGCATGGGCAAGAGATCTTGGTTGGTATTTCCGGATGGTACAACTTAGGATTTTAGACATTTCAGCTAAGACCACGTCAGCAGAACCACAAGTTTTAAGTCAACTTAATAGTGATGGAGGTGATAATGACAATAGTCAGTAGGTTTTCTGATAATAATCTGGTAGTTTTTTTTTGTAATTTTTTTCTCCTTATGTATGGCGGTTTTTCTTTTCAATATATTTTTTTTGTATGTGAGAAGATAAAAATTTGAAAACAAACAAAAATAAATGTGACGGACGAATGTTGCGGTCAATTAGTGAAGCATATTTTTAAAGCAGGGCTTACCCCGTTATTCAATCATTTTAATTTTAACAACCCTGAGAAATTCCGAAAAAGGAAGCATCGTCTTTAATACGCTATTGGTATTTTTTAATTAATGATTGATTGTTTACGCGCATTGCACAATTTTAGATTAGAGACAGAACGATATTTCAAAGTATACTGTTCGCATCGGTCAGTTTAATCATCAAATCATTAATAAGTGTCATTCATACATAAATAGTTTGTTTCATGATTGTTAGTTCATGAAAACAGTAATAGATTTGTTCCCGTTTAAAGATAAATGTCGATGAAGTTGATTTCCCTAGTTAAGAATCAGTTTTAACTAGCATAGCATAGCATTTTCCGACCATACACGCTCTTGGAATGGCTGGTGTAGAAACGAAGGAAGCGCCAGGAGAGCTGCCTTGGGTGTGACAGGCTCTTCATTCATCGTTCTCATTGCTCAACACCTGGCCAGGTCCTTATGATCAGCACTGATGGAAAGGATGAGATTGTTCGGGAGGCTTTCCTTGGCGAGAAAGCATATATATTATAAATGTAAATTATATTAAATTAGTTTTATAGGAAATTCAATGAAAAAAATATGCTTATTCTTGAGCTGAGATAATTCGATTTAAAAGAAAAGAGAATTAATTTTTTTTTTAAATTTTGAGAGATTGTTTTTGGTCACGTTCACGAAAAAGGCATAATTTCATGTCAGAAGCAACGTTTGTTGGATTGCATGTTGATGAGTTTGACACACACGTTCAAGACACTTTTCCTTCGTAGCAAATCTTCTGTTCAGGCAATGAAATTTGGTGAGATCGATGCATATATTCGAAATTATACTTTGCCTTTATACATGCCAGGATTAAGGATGTCCATTTTTGATTCTGGTGTGCAAGTCTGCAAATTTTTCAGATATATATTTGTAATGTGATGAATATGAAAACCCTCTCGAAGGTTAAATATTTCACCTTGCCGATGTTAAGGCTTATCTCATGCTATATACCTGCATGTGAGACCAAGAATTTTACCAGTAGTGAAATTATTACATATTCTGCTTATTTATTTCGCTGCCACGTCGTAGAACATTGAAATAAAGATACAAACATCAGGTGTGATACTGACGGAAAAAGCCGCAATGCACTTTTAGACTTATTACTTTCAATCTAAGAAAAATGATTAAAAGTATACTTTTCATTTTTATGGCAAATCATGTTATTTTTCATTCGTTCATTTTATGGAATGCATAACCAAAATACCTGGTTTCCTCATGGTATAATAACAAATCGTTATTGCATCACTATCGAAAATGGTGAATGCTTTGATCATGATAAAAATCTGACTGTTCAAAATGAAGCACTTAAAGTCCGATTCAAAGTAAATTTGGACGCATTCAAGTGATCATAACTCAAGAATTAAACAACATACACGGTTGGTCAAAACGTTAAACAAAAGGGTATTTATTCAGCTTTCAAACAAGTTATTACATTTCACCGTTTCGAACGAACTGTCACACTTTACTTGTGATCGATGCCAACATGATCTGCACAGTCGCTGGTGACACTGTAGCGGCGAACTTATTCCACTTTAAACGCATTTGTTGTGCATTTGTCACTTCTTTACCGCGGAAGTGCCGAACCAGCCAAAGGCTGGAGGGCACTATAATAAAGAAAAAAAAACTTCTTTACCGCATCCTCGAAGTTTTAGCTAGACAATTGCCCAATATTTTTCGATCGGTCTGAACTCAGGGCAATTCGGAGGATAAATCTCTTTGGCGACAAAATTAACATTGTTTGCAGTTATCATGTAAATTGAGCATGTAAATTAGAAATAGAACAAGGAGGACCTACTTAGGAAACACTATTTGAAGAAAAAAAAACCCGTTATGCAAGGAAAAAGAATCGTTCTTTTCTAGGTCTCAGGTTAGTTCGAATATGAAATATTGTTAAATGGATAATATAGTTTTTATTAAAATGGATTTAGCTTTTATTCGTGAGAAATAGTCGATTTAAATGTTTGTTTACAAAAGCAGATTCGCCCATTTCTCCGGATTTAAAATATGACGCCCCATCAAGCAGCGCGATGATTAAGTATGCTGTGAGTCTTGTGCACAGACATTACAACGGCGGGGTTGAATTCGTGATTTTATTATCTGCCAATTGGAGGCACAACATGTCGCATATCAAAATTGCAAAAAAAAAACTAAGCGAGTTTGAATGTTTGTTTTAAAAACAGAGCCATGTTTTGTTTAATTAATCACTGATGCTTACTACGTGTTTTTTGCAAAAAAAACATGAAAAACCCTTGAAAAAAGAGATGTTTAAAATATTTTGAAATCTAAAAAGACATTAAATAATAATTACTCAGAGCTTAAATGCAATTTTTATGTAGAAAATTTTCTTAACTTTCGATTGGAGGAAGAAAATTTTGGCTAAGTAACATAATGTTTGAGTTACAGCCAATTTAAGACAAACATGTACCAACACATTAAAAGTTCAATAATTCCGTAAACTTTGAGATTTGACCTTATGCATAGAACATTTTTTTTTTTTTCAAATATCATCCTCTATCGCCCCTGAAAATATTTTCACTAAGGAACCGAACACCCTGTATAATACTCACTACAAGTTTCAAATTATCAACAAATTAAACATTTCAGATCATTTAGTAGCAATACGCCCATCTCAACCCAAGAAATCTAAAAACACCTTACCCCAAACTAATCCTTATCTTCTCCCATGATGATCTTGTAGCTTGTATTTGGCGATTCAGCCATTACCCCTCCTTTCCTATCAGCCTTGGATTGACTTCCACTCTTACTGCCCCACCCTGTGCTGCAAAATGCAAAGGAAAATGATATGTGATGAATATGAAAGCATCTCAGAGTATATGAAAGTTACTTAGCAGTGAACTAGCACGCATTTTGAAATTGGCCGTCTAGCTAGGCGGTTCCGTTAAACCTCAAAACATTAGAGTATCCCAAAATAATATTATTTTCTAAAAAAATTGTTGCGCATCCTATGATTGAAAGATACGGCTATAAGAAACAATATATTCATACATGCAACTTTAAAAAAAAAAAAAATGATACACGAGAAATAATCTGTTCTTAAGAATGAGAAAAACTGGTTATGATCTCATGAATGTGTAGTTTTTTTTTGTTATGAATATACACCACGAACAATATTCATGATATAATAAAATTCTTTTTCATCACAATGGCAGGGCACGCGATCATTGGGATTAAAAACATGCTCAATTATGAATCTGGCACATCTTGGTTATGTTCACGTGTAAGCAAAATGCATAATTTTATGTCATTTTTTTTATTAAAATATTGCACAGGGCATTATTTTGGGTAAAAGTTTGAATGAGGTTGTTTAATTGGAAGGCTCAATCGCGTTAGCTTTACGGAACAGAGTTCTTGTTTCAATATACATATATGCCTAATTTCAGTTTACTTGTTCCAAACAAAGGGATTTTAAAGCCACAATTTAACAATACTGATCCAATATTGTAAAAAAAAAGTAGACTCTTTCAATGCACAGCAAGCATATCATGTTTAGCGAATCGTTTGCCCTATCCAATAATATTTTTGGTTTTGACAGATAGTCTACACATTTGGGACAAACAATTTCAATGGTTTGTTTGCAAATATTGATGGGCTTTTATCTGTCGAGGCTTTTCTACACAAGTTTTGACCAAGTTTAACTCATATTCATATTGATCGAAATTTCATGCTGGTTGATTAAGATGATCCTCAGTCTGAAGCAGCACTGTTGTAAATGGCCTCCCGAGCAGGAGAAAATAACATATGAATAACGAATTTTGTTCTTCATAACTGTAATTGGTATTGAAGAAATAAAATACCTTCAAAAAATACCTAGAAATTGCAAGAAAAATGTCTTTCGAATGACAAAACTCATCAAAAACAAAGCTTATTCGGGATACATGGAAATACCTGAGAAGTACTATTTTGGTATTGCCTTACCTCAATTTGGTATTGGCATGATGTAATGGGAATTTTTTTATGGTATTATCCTTAGGTATTTTACTGTTTCTGCAGCGTTTATGAATACCATGTTTAGTAATCGAGATATTTATTCCTGGTCCGGCTATTATGGATGGCAGAACTTATGTTAAGGTGTATGTAATAAAATATCCAAAAAACAAAAACTTTTTTGGAGAGCATGAACGCAATATCGTAACATGCACCAAAATACGAAGGTAAACTAAACAAATGAATGGTTATATCACAACGATGCACGTTCTTCCATCTGATTAGTGTATCTTTGCTTTTTTAAATAACATTGCCAACTATACCATATTTTTGACATGGTTGATGACCATGTACTTTGATGCGATATTCTTTTTTTTGTTTGCTGAACAAATCTTTCGTAATTTTACGCAAAACTGGTATACAGCTGATAGCTCGATTGATTCAATAAAATGAAAATTCTAATAGGCTAACAATTCCAACTTGGATCTCATTGTTTCTAAATTCAGCTAACGCTAAATCTGGAGATTGGAGTGCAAATATGTTGATTTGTGTTCGTAGTATGGTTTGCTTGCGTTGAATATAAACACACTTAGAAATTATGAATTTCATACGAGACGCAATTCATCTTTGACATAAATCAAAGAACGTAAACAAAGATTTCATATAAAATTATGTCTCCCGAAATCAACAAAAAAGGCAACTCGACTAAAATTGTTTCATTGAATTGTTATCTCGTCTTTTTCCACTTATTCTTATGTTCTAAAGGACGATGGCTTCTGTCGGTTTCAGGGAATTGAAATTTCCATGACTTTTTGGTAGTGTGAAATTCAAACATCAAATAATGTGTTTCAAAAACGGAAAATTTCTGTAGCATAAATCTCATTTCCTTTTCTGATTGGATTTAGCATCAGCACAATATATTATGTCTGTTTTACAGTAGTTTTTTTCCCACAATAACATCAAGTTTGTCCTGAAAAAGATAAATCCACCAAACGGTTTACGATTGTTCTCTTTTTCAATGTTTATTCACAAATTTATGTTGCCCATGACTCTTCAACACAGTCTTCATATAACGTTTGAGATATAATGTTTGAGATATCATGTTTGAGTTTTTTTAAAATGCATTCTTTTTAATTCCTTTTAAAATATGTTGTGAAAATATGTTCTAATTTAAGTGATCTGATTATATTTATTCTTGTTTAACAAACGCACAGTTTACAGATATCTCCTTTTCCATTTATTAAAATTATAGATTTTGTTTTCAATTTCAACTATTTTTAGATTAAAATTAATCAAAATCTGAGCCCTACTTTGAACGATATAAAATTTGTTAAATAAAATGGCTTTCTGAAATATATATCCAACATCATTTGGATGATATTTTAATGTCCACCTCAACTCAGCAAGCGATAAAACGCAACATCTTACCTTGATGTTAGAGTTCCAGCCCAGGGTCATCTCGTTCACATCCGGTGGACCTATCTGTGTGCCCCCGGGGGGGCTTTTCCCAGCACTTGGTGCCATCTGGTAAGAGCAATACGATATGTCACTGAAAAGAAAAAGAAAAGGGAAAATAATATTAGCTCATGACTGTAGTTCACTAGATTGTAACCAAAGTTCATAATCGATTCGTGATCTTCCGAAAGCCGCACAGTGAATTGGAAAAGTCATTCATCGCATGTAATGAGCGGATGTTGAAAGAAAGTTGCACGACTTCCCTCCTCCACAGCCGGTATGAGCCATGGTAAAGTTCCCGAAGGGAGACGGAATGTGTTTGGCTACACTGTAATCTGACGATGGAAACAATCATGATGGACAGAAATTGAAACCGACCTTTACCGGGATCAAGCGGTGGTTTGTGCGATATGGCATGGTTCAAATTAACACTGCTGGCTGGGTAGTAATTTTATTGAATTCCGTGATAGAACGCACGCGTTCGTTGATCGGTTATTGGTTGGTGAAATGAACTTATATGTAGATCCAATGTGGGATAATAGATTGGATAAGGTTATCAAGCAGTCTACCTTCCATTTAGGATTCGCAAAGCTTTAAATTACTTGAAGTCTATCCGTATCATATCCGCTTGCTTTAAAATTATGTAAGATTTCTGATAGTCGAAGCTGTTAGGAATGTGAAAATCACTGTATATTCATAATTTCATTCAATGGATTTTGTTTAGAAAACAGCTGTCAATTGAATTAGAATGCATGTTTTATAGAAACGAAAACTTATATGTTCAGTCAACTCTTCATTTTTCGATTTTCTGTATCTCAATATTTCTCCCTACCTTGATGTTTTAGGCAATCCTGTATTCTACATCTATTATTCTTTCGCAGCCTTGATATTTCTCCATGTCCCATTTATTTCACCGTTTGAAATTTTGCTTTGGATACGAGATAAACACACCTAATTTTTCATTCCATAGTGCTTCTTCGAGTCGTTCAAGTAGGCTTACGAATTACTGTTGTTTATTTTGACGTCTTCCTACTTCCAGGGTTAATTCAACATCAAGAAACAAAGCGACGACTGCAATATTTTATCTAGTGCCTGAAAAAAATGTGTTCAAGTTTTGAACAATTTAGAATCGTTAGTTTCGTTTTGATTGTTGATGAAATGAAAACGCAACAGAGGTGAAGTGAATTCATTTTTTTTCCTTTGTGCGACTATTGTTGTGTCTATCGCGTTTGTAGTGAAAACTGATCGGAGCTTGTATACGTTTTGTGTATGTTAGATTTCTGCTACTTCTGGCTCGAGTAAATGCATGGTTGGTGTGGTTCATCGACACCATAATCAAAGTCATAATTTTTAAATTATTGTCTTTGTTCTTGATTTCCGTTCGTTTTCAGTGGGATAGCATCGAACATAATAATTGATGGTCTTAGCTTTATTTTTTATTTTTGTCTTAAGATGCATGAAAGAAAACATAAAACATACCATTATAGTTTTACTTTTTTTTTATAAACGTGGTAAACGTTTTGTTCCTGGTGGTCGGAACGACCGAGTTGGAAATGGCCTGATAAAGATCATCGGTGGTGAATATTTGTTGAACACGCACGCGAAGGAATCGGTTCCGATCGATTGAAACAACTTTTCTTTGATGCGATGATGAACTCTGGCGAAAAGACCAGGTATGGCTTCGAATGGAGGATGGAAAGAACTCTTAATCACGAGAAAGAGTTGTCGATCCTTAGCCAACTTCACCAACTAGTGGGAGGCAGTAGCTAAAGGAGTCCAAGTCTTTTTAGTAAATCAGAACACTTATTCCCTGAAAGTAGCGAGCAAGCCCTAGTATCCGACTGATTTGGGTTCAACTTTCTAAGTTGGAAAAAGGTGTTGGTTAAATTCTTTCTCTCGGATTGAAACACTCATTCAAGTCCCAGAAAGTAGCAAGCAAGCCCTATTATCCGACTGATATGGAACCTTCAATGTCTTGCGAGCGAACTTTCTAAGTCAGGAAGAGGGTGTTGGGTAGAAATAACCAAACTTCGATACGTTTTATATGAAAAAGGAAACGACCGTTTCTCTTACTAACACCAATCTTGATGAAAAGATCGTAATCTACTTACCAATATGGAATTTTTGTGGGGACTTACAGAATAACATGGCAAAGAGACCATTTAAAGTGCATTTCAGAAACAGTGCTACTTTCGACACATATACCTACTATGTTCCATTATCGTAGCTGGTGACATTGTCCATATTCGATTGTGTCATTTATTCCAAGCTCTCTTGCTTTTCTACAGCTATACTGAAAGCTTTAATTAAAAATGATGGAAACTGTGATGCTCCAACGATTAGAAATGGAAGTAATTAGTTGCAAATGTCTTGATTTTCTACCATCAACCTATCATTCAATAAGTGCAAAACAAACATTCCAGACTATTCACAAGAAAGCCAACGATGCATGTTGAAGAAAAGTGAAAACCAACAACCCAAAACATTGTTGGCCCATAAAAAAAAATGCATGCTTTATTGCAAACAGTGGGTTTTATGTTCGCTTTGCTGCTCACGGGTAGCAATTATTAAACAAGACACATCCGCCACTTGCCATCGTTGCCGTCGCCGTCTGTTGTTATCTGGTAAAAGAAATGGTTGAATAGTTGAATAGGAAGCAGGAAGGTGATTCATCTGGTTTTTGTTGATAAGAAATAACGCTTCATTTAATATGTTTCCATAATGAAGATATTTAGCAACACCAACTTTGTCAATTTATGACAGAGATAATTGAAGAAAAAAACTTAATTAGTTCATGTCTGTACATAAAGAGACAGAAAGTTGGGGATATATAGACGAAGAGCTTTTTGTTTGTAATAATAATAGCTCAATAAGTGGACGATCTTATCTTTTTGTGTTTACTGGTAAGAACATTTGTTTCTTCGTAGTGATGCTTGAGTGGCCATTCTGATTTCGTTTCACTTGATTTAAATTTTAGAGTACTGGTCAAAATGACGTGAGAACCCTCCTCTTTCAGAAAACGCCGTTTACTTACTATCGAAGGAAGTTGACGGTATTTCCCATTGTAATTTAAGCCCGATATCTTGGAATTCAAAAGTGCCAAAGAAAATGAATTCGATTTAAAAAAAAGAACCTCCCTAATAAAACTTTTTTGTCACAAAAACTTCCTGAGAGAAAAAGTCAATTAAAAAAAATCCACAATAATATCAGATCTCGATGTTTCATGCATTTTAAAGTTATTTGGCATCGACAAAAATTTGATTTTTCTTTGGGAAAACTTTCATGGGTAAAAATTCCACAACGTTGATGGATTAGAGGCACACTTTAACCATGTCCGATTGACCTTAAATTTGGTAAAGGGTCATATTGTGGGGTAATTAAAATTGTGAACAATGTTGTTTTTTTTTAAATTCGATGGAATTTTTACTAACACAGTAATTCTATAGAAATAGATCTGTGTTCTCTTTGAATTTCATAATAATTGATTGTTTCTCTTTTCCTTATTGAAAAAGATTGGACATGTATTTTTTATTGCGTCATTAGGGTGACCATTTCTGCGTTAAGGTGGTCTGTAAAATTGACATTCTAGAAATATGCATTTTGCTTAAATTCTCAACTTCTGAACCGCTTGGCCGATTTTATTAAATAAAAACGCAAATTCACTAGGTATAAGCTTAATACTGTGACTGAATATAATTTTTGGGAAAATATAATAATACAGCTAAATTACGATATTTATTATGAAAACATGGATAATATTTTTTTTTTTAATGGTTTTCAAGGTTACGAGTCCAAAGAGCCTCCGAGTTTTCATATTTTTATTGAAAATTTAGACCTTTTTACATAACAGATCAAAAACTTGCGATGCATGTATTATATTTTTTTAGCTTAATCATGTTATTATCATTTGTTTCAATATTTCGTGACGGTCGCCATTTATAAAATTTCCGTTTGGCTTGCCGCTTTTGGCATAAGCTTGTTTTATATTTGCGCTTCGGAATAATATAGAGGAGGAGGAGGCTCCCTTTCCCCCTTGACTACCATGCATTGTGGTAGCTATGTAAAAGTCTGTCTGCTCGATCAGATACCGCCTTCCAAACATGTCATACGCTCAATTTCAACTACTTCTATTCAATTTCACAACCTGCCGTGCTCTTACGGTCCTATCAATACTTTCTCTTCACATCTTTGGTTCTCTAGCCGGCGTCGGTGGTGTAGTGGTAAGCGTGACTGCTACTTGGCACCCCAGTGGGTCTGGGTTCAATCCCAGTCGACGTCGGTGGTTTTTCTGAGGCGAAAAAATCTAGTCACGTCTTCCTTCGGAAGGGAAGTAAAGCCGTTGGTCCCGGTTCATATTGAGTGTTTTGGTGGGGCCCGGGGGTGGGGTCGTTTTCCTGGCGTGGTGGTTTTTCCCCCTGTGGGGAAATAGGCCGACGTAAAATAAAGATTATCTTTGGTTCTCTACACAGAAAAAAATCTTGCAGTAAAAACTACCATTTTACCCGACTATGCTTATCTTTAAAACTACCATGAAATTTCAAATTCAAATTTACTACGTTTATGGTAAAACCTTCAACGTTTGTGGTATATTTGATCTCATATTGATATCAACCGCACCATGGTCGATCTAATCGCAGGCATGGTAAAATCAAACGCATTTATAGTCTGGTGAAAATTGTTGGTGTTTGCGCTTAATTTAACCCTTGAAATGGTAGTTTCTACAGCGGTTTTTTTGTGTGTAGCAGAAATTGCTGTCCACTCCTAGAGTTGCATATTGATAAGAATGATATTTACAATTTTCAAACATAATTAATTACGTGCTTCGTGCAACAACAAATAACATGATTAGTTTAAATGTATTGTTGCATGTATGTTGAAATTTCCGAGCAAAGTATTGGGTGAAAAAAAAATGATAACCAAATGATTGATAGATTGCATTCATTTCGTTGCGATAACATGAAATTTATAACGAATCAACATTTACAATTTTCATTTTCCCGACTGAACAAGCTAGTGTAACTTCAAAGGCGGCCTTTGATGAGATCTATCTGATTATAAATATATTACAAAAACCTACTTTCAAATTATCCTTCGTTATCTGGAAGTTTGTTCCATTGCCCTAATCCAAATGGCATCGGTGACAATTGGAAAACTAATGAATTTAAACCTAGATTTAAACTAACATTTCACTTTTCAAAAATAAAATATAACACATTTTTTCAAACTACAAGAGAAGCAAATTCCTTTAAGTTCCACGAAATGAGCTGAATTTTCGATAGATAGGCCATTTTTGTTTGCAACATACAGACTTCTTCAGTGTTGAGATATGCATTAATGCACTATAAATGAAAATTGGAACAAATAATTTAAACTAACATCAATCGTTCACCATTAGTTTTTGAATTATTAATTGCATTAACATATCTTCAATAATTAGCTTTATTAATTTTCATATTTAATTCGAAAAGATCCTGTATCAAATGTAAACAAACATAAGGTTTTGTATAAATACAGAGATTAGTTTATCTTACTACAAAACATTAAAATTTTACGAATAGTTTAAAAAATGTTCGAAATGTCATAATGAAAATTATGAATTAATGGCTAGGTTTTTTTTTTCATAAGCCATTGTTATAGGCATCATGATTGCTAAGCATTTTTTTTTATTTTTCATAGATGAGAACTGTATCGAAAATATGATATTCAGATATTTTTCTTCCAAATCATATAGAAAAATTGATGTTTTATTCAAACAATTCCATGATTCTTCATTGCACGGGATTGAACTTGAACATTGTGAAGACCGGATGAAATAAATATTATTCTTTCACGAATTTGCGAATTTTTTATCGAACACTTTTCATCAAGTCAAGTCATCAAGCGTTCATCACATTTTTTGGACGCCTTATTCCAAATTTTTATTGAACTTCTAAATATTCTGCTTTACCAGTCTTTTTGAAGACCCTCTTTACAAAGGCCCAATAGCGTTCCATGGGCCGAAGCTGAGGGCAATTTGGCAGATTGATGTCTTTCTCAACGAAATCTAAACCCTTTTCCGTGAGCTAATTGAGAGTTTTTTTGGCGTAATGCGCTGACGCTAAATCCGGCCACAACAGTGGAGAGGTTCTATGGTTCTAATATAAAGGGCAGCTACCTCTTCTGCAGACACTCAGATCGATAGATTTCCGCATTGATTGTTCCGGTAGTGTAAAAAATGGTAGACTTCAAACCGCAGGAACATATTGCTTGCCTGCTGGCAACCAAACTTCTCCACTTGACTCGACCTGCCTACATCGTTAACATCTTCCCCTACGACGGCAGTGTAGTATTATGAACCTGGAAGGGATTTTGAATCCTCTTTGCAATAGGTCTCGTCGTCCATCAAAATACATGCATCCGGTTGCTACGTGTTGCTTCTCTTCTGCACTTTATTTGCTTGTAGGTCTTCAGGTTGTTCCGTTTCTTGATACGTTAAAACATTTCGACGCTGGTTCCCTCTTTGTTGGCCAAATCACGTATCGACATTGATTTGTTCTTCCGAATTAGAGCTACCACTTTCTGATCTAGTTTAGGGTTGGAAGAACCGGGTTTTCTGCCTCTTCCTGGCACTTCATCCAAAGAACATTGTTCCCCAAACTTATGATGGATTTTACACTCGCGTGATGAATTCCAAAGCGCTTCTCCAATTGTCGCATAGTTACATCATTTTCACGTAGCCATGTGTCCAAAACCTTAATGTGTACGTCTTTTTCAATGCACGACATTTAAAAAACGAAGAATTTAAATCGTGCAAACAAGTAAACGAACGAAAGATGACAGTCAACAGACAGCATGCTATGATGAACACATTGAAATCATCACAAATACACGCGTACAACGCAAATGTACGAGGATAGCTTATTTTCGATACATTCCTTATAGTGAAAGTTGGGTGATATAAAGTTCTGTCCAGTTAGAATCCGGAACTTATTGTGTTGCATCGGCACGGAAAGTGACCGCTGCAAGAATTCTTTTACAGTGATTTGTTGACCTAGGCACCCACTTTCTGTGGTATAAATTTCACGGTGTTTCGTGCAGTGAGTCAAAAGTTATTCTAGATGGAAGCCGAAAGGAGAGAAAAAATTCTGCACACCCACGTTGATGATCCAACGTGGTCCGCAATAAAAATCGCAAAAACGTTGAAAATCGCCAAATCAACCGTGTATGATGTGCTCAAACGTTTCAGAGAGCGAAAGAGCGTGGATCGAGTGCCTCAAGGTAAGCGTCTTAGTAAATATATGACCGCAAGCTGAACCAGAAGGTGTTGAGAACCGTCAGAGCAAACCCTGGACTATCAGATAATGAAATCGCACAAAAATACGCTGCTGCTTGCAGTACCGTTCGAAGAATTCGTTTGCGAGCAGGATATCGTTCTTATTGAGCCAGCAAGCAACCAAACAGAACGTTGAAGCAAAGTTTCGTCACCAAAACTCGAGCTCGGAAATTGTCCCAGCAGGTTTTAACGAAGTACCAAGGATGCCTGCTCATCGACGATGAAACCTGCGTCAAAATGGATTTTGGATAGCTTCCTGGCCAAAAATTCTACATGGCGACGGCACGAGGAGATGTTCCTGCAAAGTTTAAGTTTGCTTTTATGGACAAATTTGCCAAACAACTGATGATTTGGCAAGGGATATGCAGCTGCGGAGCAAAGACCAAAGTGTTCGTGACGAATAAGACGATGGACTCGTAGCTGTACAAGGAAGAATGCCTCAAAAACCGCGTACTACCTTTCATTAAAGCCCATAAAGGTCCCGTGAAGTTTTGGCCAGATTTGGCGAGTTGCCACTACAGCCGGGAAGTCGTCCAGTGGTACCGCGATAATAACGTAGATTTCATCGATAAAAACATAAATCCACCCAACTGCCCGCAGTTCCGGCACATCGGGAGATTTTGGGCAATAATGAAGCGGAAGCTTAAGAAAAGTAGAAAAACGGCTCGGGACGCGACTCAGATGACCAAAATGTGGAACAAATGTGCCAAGGAAGTTGACTCCGGAGGTGTGTAGCGTTTGCCCTAGCAACACATTTTCATGCTTTTATGTTGATTAAGCGTCTTTATAACCAAATCTAGTCATATAAAAGTATTTTCAACCGTTATAAAACTTGTGTGTTGCTTGGGTGATGGGAGGCATAAAGAAGAAAGTGCGAATTTGCATTTGAAATGAAGAGAAATGATTTGTATTGATATTTTTTCCTTAGAGTACAGTAAATTACCTTTGTTTTTATGTATTAAACTTATTTGTACGTCAATCCGTTACCGAGATACAGATGATTTTATCATTCCGGATTCTAAATGGACAAAGCTTTATGTTCAGCGGGTAAATATTTTGCCCTGGAAAAATAATATCAAAATTAAATATTTCACGTACAGTGTTGGACAAAATACAAGTAACATTTATCTTACATTACTAAAAAGCGTAACTAATCTTTGAAATTCCATTAACGAAATGAAGTAACATGCTACAATTGATGGCTCAGGAGACTAGCATAATTCTACGTGATTGCTGGAGTAATCGATTAATTCACTGACAGCACGCCGCTAGAGTTTTGTTGACAATTGTCATTTTGCATTGGTAACTTTCTGATTTCGCTTGCTCTTCAATGCCTTAGTTTTAATAACTCAGAATGGTTTCATTATATAGTAAAACTCTTGTTTACTATATATTTCAGTGAACACAAGGTAAGAGTTGTGTTTCATGCTTTTAGAACTGTAAAAAAATATATGATCTTTATATTTGTGACATCAAATGCTAAAATAGCGTGAGACAGTCTTGGAATGGAATTTCGAAAGAAAATAATCGAAGATTACGATCACAAAAAAAAATTTGTGTCAAGTGCAACTTGAAAACATCGACCATATCAAGACTGTGTTCCATGTTTTACTCAACCGGAAAATTTTCCACGGATCGCGGAAGAGGAAGACCACGATCCATGACGTAAAAAGACGACTCGATGATTGCAAGAAGCATCAAGAAAGATCCCTTCAACTCCTCCTTTAAGATCCAAAAGGAATTACAGCTGGCTGTATCGGACCGGACAATCTGGCGACATGCCGTTGCTGACGGATTATTTCCCCGGCGTCTTGCGAAGAAGTCTCTGATATCGGTTAAAAACTAAAGGAAACGGCTCCTATTTGCTCGATCTCACATAACCTGGCGTGTGCAGGAATTGAACACACTACCAAAGTCATCAAACAGTGATTAAGGATAACAATGTAATAGTTATGGATTGATCTCCGCTGTCTCCGGATCCAAACCAGATCAAGAACCTTTGGGAGATCGTAAATCGAAGAATGAACCACAAAAATGTGCGCAATAAGGATCAACTATTTGAGGAAATCCATAAAGCTTGGGCAGAGATCCCACATAGAATTATTGACAACCTGATCTACTCCATGCTTCAAAGGTGCGAGACTGTAATCGACAATAATGGATTCGCAACGAAATATTAAAAGCCAAGGCCAATCGGGTGGCCAATATAGGAAGTTGTATGTGTTTTGTCTAGGAGCATAAATTAAAACAGGTTATTGGCCGTTTAAGTGCGTGAACCCGGTTTATATACAATTCTGTCACAGGCCCGTTTCAAATGTTACGCGAGGATTTTAGAAGAGCTCACAAAGATCCGTTACTCTTTCAATTCAAGAATGCAATGCACGAGCATGGCATAACGGTCAGTCATTCTGTTTCTATTTATTTTCATGATCAACAGATCTGATCATAGAGCTCAAGCTGTTGCACTCCAACATCAAAACACCAATCGAAGGAAGTAGCCATTGACAATAAATTTCAGCTGCATATAAACTGAACAAATTACACATAATCGAAACATCATTCCACGGTAGCGTACGTGTGCATAAGTTGTATGCCGCCTTGCTTTGGAATCAGGGGTACAAGTGGTAAAATGGGCAGAAAGGATTTAAAGAGTGAAACTTATTTGTGTGAAAAAAATGACCAAATAATTCTGTTTTGGTAACGCATCCAAAACTGATCCTATTGTATGGTACCATCAATTCGAAAATATTTTAACCAAACATAAGGTTGCTTATTATATTCACTCTTGAGTTTTTTAGTAATTCCCACCTGTTATGGCAAACTCAACAAAAAATTTATTCCAATAAATACGACTTTGACTTTTTAAAATGCAATTAAATTGCTATTTTTACTATTACATTTCAAAAATTTTGCATGATTAACCATACACTAAATAGATACTTGAATCACATTAGTTTTAATCATTTTCAACCACAACCTCCCATTTTACGCCCTTCTCCCAACCAATAGATTCGATGGCGATTAAATGCATGACTTTACATTATTTATTTTACGTGAACGCGCGAGCCCTTCGTAACCTGAATAATACCTGGAAGGGGTCGGCCGATAATGCGCATACCTAATCCAGTCTGGCGATAAACCGAATTTATGGCCATGTTCAAGCTTGATTGTTTATTCTTTCCGTTTTGTAAGTTGAATTCTATATGCAGTCCATGCTTTATACAACGGCGTAGTTTTCTTCAACGCTGTTTTTCTTTCACGACTTTCCGCAACGGCACATCAAACATGTACGTGAATAAAGAAGCGCTTACTGTTTGACTTCACTACTGTATAAGGGCCTTTCTTCTCCTGCTTTGAAAGTGAGGATACAGGATCTTGTACATTCAAATTTAAAGTACTTGATGTGATTTGTGCTTCAACTGGGGCGTAGTAGGTGGTCCGTCGTATTTATTTCATAGTTTAGCTTCCGCAGTTTAAGCGCAGTAGCTTTGATCCTGTAATCGACATTAAATGAATATTTCGAATTACTTCAACTGATTTTAACTACCTCACCTAGTACGTGTTCGCTATTGCATAACACAAACCAGCAGTTCTCACCTTAGACATACCGCAATCGGTGAGCGATGGTCGTGTAACCCAAACCAGACATAAACAAAACCAACCACAGGTAAGCATGGCTACCTCTAACAAGACAGGAATTTCGTGTGAGCCTTGCAATGCTGCAATTAAACCTCATTACACTTTACTCGCGGTGTGGTGTAATTTCATATCGGATATGCCTGAACGCGTGTTGCTACGTAAATACACACGGTAAATTGATACCCTTCGCTTATGTTGCACTTTTTTTGTGTGAAGTGCTACCGCACTCGATTTGTTGGTTACGGGTTAACTTTAATGCACCCGTAATGCTCCGGCCGTTGTCAATGACGAATAGGAGCGTGTGGTTCGCGATTGTGAGAAGGAAATCTAATTCTCGCCTCAACTACCGGTTTGAGATGGCTTCAATCGTCAACCAAATCGTTTCGTAATTGAATAATTGGCTTTTGCATCTTTTGTGTGGCAAAGTGGCATCATAAGGGATTTTGCTTGCGTTTTCTAAAAGATGATTACGGGTCTTAAAATTTGAAGCAGTGCATTTATTCGTAAGTATAGGTGAATAGCATGGCGGAGCGGGCAGGGAGTAAATTGATGAACTAGTGTATGTCATGTTTGTTTTCATCACTAATGATGGTTATTAAATTGTGCAATGTAATGTTATAGTAGCTAATTGATGATTGGTGGTTTGTGGTTTGACTTATGCAAGTTGATGCAGGATTTATATACAGTACATGTTTGTCATGTTTTGATTTGTCTCAAGTTTTGCTCTTTTGTCATTGTACTTGGAAAGTCTTCATATTTTTCTGGTGTGCTTTCATTGTCAACCACGTATCTCTAATTTTGTCGAAGAGCCACGAATGCCAATGATAACAGTCAACTATCGTGACTCTATCTATCACGCATGATAGTTATATTCTAGATATAGAAAGTGACTGTTGGTCGACATGAATTTCGTGTGATAAGTGTTTGATAAATTTTGCAACTCTTACAACTGATTGTAATTCGCATTTATTCATGAAAACAGCGTGATTCAACAATGCTTGCGTCTTGAAATCTTTTTCTGTTCTGTTTTATGAATTGATTTTCATCTATTTACTTTTTTTAATTCGGTTATTTATATTTAGTTGCTCGCAATCCTAAAGGATCAATAATGCATTTTAAAGAAAATTTGAAATGATATAATGTAGCAGAGAGTGTATGGCTTTGCTGTTACTAAACTATAGTGCTTTCTTTTTGCGGTTGGTAATTTTCAACTTAGCTCCATGTTTTCAGTCTCTTAAACTTTTCATCAAAAAGAAGGAATACGTGAAGAGGATGTACGTCAACATTGATCTTCTTTCTTTTTTAATTGACTCTTCCAGCTTCTTATTTTTTACACTAAAAGATTACAGCCTTCTCTCAGAGTTATGTTCTAGATACCCTTCTGCAGTTATTGATTGAATACTTCCGATGTTCGCATCAATTTTGCGATAGTATGATTATATGCAGTGAATTAAAAATATCGATTCTTTTGCTGTTTTGCGACGATGCAAACACTTGTAAACAGAATCATTATCATCGTTTAACGGAGATCATGTTTTATCATTTTTAGAACACATTATGATATGAATCATTAGCGATAATCTTCTATCCGTTAGATAGGATAGATTTTGGGATTTGGCTAACAGAATGGAATATCACAGGGCTCTGGCCATGTCTGCCCAACTATTTGGCTTCGCCGACGACGTTGATATCGTAGCACGTAACTTTGAGACAATGGCGGAAACGTACATCAGACTTAAAGCTGAAGCTGGTAGGATTGGGCTTGTGATTAATGCGTTGAAAACAAAATACATGAAGGGAAGAGGCTCACGAGAAGACAATGTTAGCCTACCACGAGTTCAGATCGACGGTGATGAAATAGAGGTAGTAGACGAATTCGTGTATCTGGGCTCATTGGTGACCGCCAATAACGACACCAGCAGAGAAATACAAATGCGCATTATGGCTGGCAATCGTGCCTACTTTGGACTCCGAAGGACGCTAAGATCGAACAAAGTTTGCCGAACCACAAAGTTGACCATCTACAAGACATTAATTAGACCGGTAGTTCTCTACGGCCACGAAACATGGACATTGTTAGTGGAGGACCAACGCGCCATTGGAGTCTTTGAACGGAAGGTGCTGCGTACGATCTACGGTGGAGAGCAGATGGAAGACGGAACGTGGAGGAGGCGAATGAACCACGAATTGCACCAGTTGCTGGGAGAACCTCCCATCGTACACATCGCAAAAGTCGGTCGACTACGATGGGCTGGGCATGTCGTAAGAATGTCGGACGACAGCCCTGTGAAAATGGTTCTCGAAAACGAATCGACAGGTACAAGAAGAAGAGGCGCGCATCGAGCAAGATGGATCGATCAAGTAGAAGGGGACCTGCAGACCCTCCGCAGACAGCGAGGCTGGTGAGGTACAGCCATGGACCGATTACAATGGAAACAACTTCTGCGTACAGCAGAGGCCACGCCGGCCTTAGTCTGATTGGTAAGTAAGGTAATGGCTCTGGCCATAAAGAAAGTTACTGTATTCGGCGTAGTTGTTCAATAAATCAAGGTTTTCTGGATGGTGGGTTATTATTTATTTTCTTGGCGTAACGTCATTTATAACATTACCTGATAAAGAACATCCCTCCAACGTTCTTGGTTCATGGCTGCTTCTCTATAATCCCATGCGCATTTGTACCCCTTAGATCTTGCTCCACTTGATCTAATTATTTTGCTCGTTGTGCTCCTCGTCGTCTTGTGCCAACCGGATTTCCACCGAACACCGTCCACCGTCCTCCAGACTCCGTCCTCTTGTACTCCGCCATCGTCTTAACATCCGTCGCTCATAAACTCTGAGTGGTCGCAAGTTCTCCCAATAATTTTCCACGTCTCATGCCCGTAGAGATCAACCGGTCTTATTACCGTTTTGTAGACGATACACTTCGTACGGGAGCTAAGTCTCTTTGGCCGCAGTAACTTGTGGAGCCCGTAGTAGGCAGGACTCCCACTCATAATACGCCTCCGGATCTCACGGCGGTTATCATTGTCCGCAGTAACAAATGAACCGATATACACAAATTTGTCGACAACTTATCTTCATCGATTGTTACACTTCTGCCTAGTCGGGCCCTGTCATGCTCGTTTCCGCATGCCAGCATATACTTCGTTATGGACGTATTTACCTTCAACCCAAACTTCACTGCTTCGCGCCTTAGTTTGGTGTGCTGCTTTGCCACCATATCAAACGTTCTGCCAACAATGTCCACGTCTTCGGTAAAGCAGACGAACTGACTGGTAATTATCTGTTGAGAACCGTGCCCTGCTTGTTGAGCGCCGATCGTCTCATAACACCTTCAAGAGCAATGTTGAATTGCAGGCAAGAGATTCCATCACCTTGAATGAATCCTATAATCCACCCGATATCCTCACACAGCACTGGGTTCCATCCATTATAACCTTGATTAGTCGGGTCAGCTTCTCGGAAAGCCGTTCTCTTCCATGGTCTTCCATAGTTCTTCTCGGTTAACTGTGGCTTTGAATCAAGGAATACATGATGCGTAGGAACTCTATACTCACGGAACTTTTGGAGGATCTGCCGCAAAGTGAATGTTTAGTCTGATGTAGACCATCCTTCGATGAAGCAGGCCTTTTAATTTCCCATGAATCTATTTGCTAGTGGTGACAGTCGCTGGAAGATGATGAGGGATAGCTCTTTATTGGCGGCATTGGGGACGGTGATCGCACAATAATTTTCGCAGTCCAGGTTGTCACCCTTCTTGTAGATGGAGCAGATAATTCAATCTTTTTCTTCCTCGATTGTATCGGTGGAGGTGCTGCGTAGGTTGGATATTGGACGAGCGTTGGTTCTCGGCGTTGAACTCGAGCTCAGATTTTGTGGACTCCAATTTCGTCTTGCTACTACTCATTTGTTTATGGGCAAGCGTATTTGCGACTGTGAGCAATCTAGGTAAGACAAGGTTTGTGGTTAATGGTCTCTGCTAATTTTTAACCCAAATTGATGGCACCGGTGGTCTTGTGGTAAGCGCGTTAGCCTCTCACTCCAGTCAGTCTGGTATCAATTCCGGTCGGTGCCGTTGAGATTTTCTGAGATGCAAAATCTTTGATCACGTCTTCCTTCGGAAGGGAAGTAACCGTGAACAATTTTGTCCCCAGCCGGTCGTTGCCGTCTCATCTTCCATCACTACTACCACAAAAAAAAAACCTTGACCATTGTCTTTAACCGCTGCTTCTGGGTGGTGGCTTGCAGCTCCGACCTGTGCCTCCGCATGACAATGTCTGAAGGTATTTTTTTTTGACAATTTGTCAAGTTGCACCGACCTCTCAGACTGCTAGACATACCTGTCGTTAAGGACCGTTGGACGGCTTCCTCTCTCTTTCATCTTTCGTCCGTTCAGCATGACGATGATCTTGTAGATGCCAGATCTGCTGTATACCATCGACACAAAATGCCCCACGATGGCGGATTTCATCGCTCCTGGGTGCAAGCGGTAGTAAGTACATTCTACAGGAGGTTTTTTTTGTTCTGATTTCTGCATTGCTTCTGCAAAACAACTAATAATACCTGCAAAAGGGGTACTACTATTGGCAATGCATTGGTGGATTCACCATCGGTTGGAAGGAAAATTGCATAAATAGCGATGAAAACTTACTTAAAGGGTGTTTAGATCAAAATTTGGTCGACTTAAACTTGACGCATTTTCTTTCATCGTGCATTAAAAAGTTTTGCACACCTCTCATTTTGAAGATGTGTGCGTGTAGTATGCCTTTATTTTGATTTTGATATTAGCACTTCAGTTATCCAAATGTCATCGAAGGAAGAGAAGCAACGCATCAAAATTTTGCACGTGCATGGCGAAAATCCAAACTACTCTCACGCCAAGTTGGCGAAATTGTTGAATATGGCTAAATCGACTGTTACCAACGTATTAAAAGTCTTCGGTGAACGTTTGTCGACAGCCAGGAAAGCTGGATTGGGGGGAAATCGAAATCGAAAGCCGGAGGCCACAGCGACGACAAAAAGAGTTGCCCGCAATTTCGAGCGGGACCTCAACCTCTCCGTCCGAGATGTCGCAAAGAAGCTGGGAGTGGCGCCTTCAACCGTGTATAGAGCTAAAAAACGACCCGAACTGTCGACTTACAAGAAAGTGGTGACTTCAAATCGCGACGATAAACAAAAGACGTCGGCCAAAGAACGATCGCGAAAGTTGTACACGACGATGCTGACGAAGTTTGATTGCGTGGTACAGGACGATAAAACTTAGACAGCTCGTAAAAGTAGTGTAAATTTCTGTTCAATATCATGCACATAAATGAAGCGTCACAAAACTTACAAATTAACATCATAAATCGTGTAAAGTTCTGGGACATTCCATACCTTGCTGATAATGTTGTATACAATAGCTTGTTTTTATTACAACTATTTCATGCAAGTTGCTGCTTCGTGTGGAAGGAAATACAATTTCACATACTCTGATATTTACATCACAATGAAAATTCAGATTTTCTTTCTGAGTACGCCAAGGCAGACTTTAAACAGCTTCCTGGACAGGAATTTTATACGGCAACCGGACGGGAAAAGCTGGCAGATATTTTCAAGCACATACATTGTCAAAGTTCGCGAAGAAATATCTGACGTGGCAGGCCATCTTTACCTGTGGCTTGAAGAGCAACGTTTACATTGTGACCGGAACCGTCAAACAGGAAATTTATCGGAGCGAGTGCCTACAAAAACGTCTACTGCCTTTCCTGAAGCGACACAATTGTTCCGTTCTATTTCGGCCGGATTTGGCATCTGGCCATTACGGAAAAAGACCATGGAGTGGTGTGCTGCCAACAACGTTCAATTGGTACCCTAGGACAAGAACCCTCTCAACACGCCAGAGCTCCGCCCAATCGAACAATATTGGGCCATCGTCAAGCGGAACCTTAAGAAGACTCAAAAAGCTGTTGTGAGCGAGAAACAGTTCAAGGCAAACTGGCGTTCTGCGGCGAATAAAGTGGACAAGGAGACTGTACAAAATCTTATGGCATGTGTTAAACGAAAGACCCGGCATTTGGTAAAAAGGAAGCTTAGCTGAATATTTCTCCTGTATTTTTTATTAACTGAACTTGAAAAAGAAAAAGAATTTGACTTATTAATAAAAACTTTGAACGACTCACACACATTACTGTTTGACCAAAATTTGATCGGAACACCCTTTACAGATGTAAGAATGCATACATGACTGCCATCATGACCGATTAGTATAACCATTTTATATACTTCAGTCTTTAGGTCAAATCAGAGGCTGCAAGTATTTTGGATGTTGAAATTCGATCACTTTATTGCAAACTTCACGGAAAAAAATCCGTGCCCGGATCCGTGAACTGCAGTCATAAATTCGAGAACAAGCAAAAATACACCGTGAACTGAATCACGTAATCATGAATTAAATCACGTTTTTAGGTAAAAATCCTGAAAACGTGAACTAGTTCACGGTCCGTTTTCATTTTCGTGAACGCTTTTGTTTCTGTGTTTGATTCAAGTTGGGAATGTTAAATCCTTGTATAAATCAGCAATTATGGTGCTCATTTTTGGATTATAGCAACCTGCACCTTAAAATTTAACTTGGATGGTCTGACCATGTGCAGATATACGCAGCGTATTACCAAATCGAAAAAAAAAGAATAAAATTCAACTGCATTGACGCCACATAGCATCCGTTTCAGTTAGTATTCGGCTGCTTCTTTTTTATTACTGTTGCGCTTCTATTGTAACGAGAAACTAATGGCTTTTGAGAAACTTAATTTCATTATTGTGCGTTTTGTTTCGGAAGGATTGTTTATTCTATCGTAAGATTTTATCACCAAGATGCATATACATTTTTAAAAGTGATCAAAGATGCAACGCAAAAGACATGACAGAATTTTACACACTCACGTGGAAAACTCAACGTGGTCAGATTGCAAAAGTGCAAAGGTTCTCAAATTTCCAAAATCGACTGTCAATATCGTGCTTAGACGTTACCGGGAAACACTAACGATCGAGAAGCAAACAACAGTTGAAGAAGTGGAATACAATGATCGAAGACTACGAGCAATGATAAGCAGGGCAGTCCAACAGAATTCTGAGATCTCCGAGCGTGGTTTGGTGAAAAAGTTCGGCGAATCTTCATGCGAGAAGTATTTCGGACGTATCATGCCAGCAAACATTCCAAAAGGAGTCTGAAACAAAACTCGTGCAAGGAAGTTGTTCGAGCAAGTACTGACCAAGTACAACGGATGTATTTCGATGGACGATGAAATTTACGTGAACATGGAGTTTGGACAAATCCCGGGTCAAAAATTTTACCTTGCTAAACGTAAGGGGGATTCTCTGGTAAGTTGAAGTATGTATTTGCAAGTTCGCTAGCAAGTTGATGATCTGGCAAGGTATCTGCAATTGTGGAAGAAAAACGATGGTTTTCATCACTGGAGCGACAATGTATGGCCATAGTCTTCAAAAACGAATTTTGACATCAATTCAATCGCTCGAAGGTCCCATGCTAATCTGGCCGGCTAAGCCACCTACCAAGAAGTCATAGAGAAGTAGTGAAGTCATAGAATGGTTTAAGCAGGATAATATCGATTTTATTGAGAAAGTGTCAATTAACCAAATTGTCCAGAAATAAACTACTAAATGGTATCCTTAGATTTTGTGTACGTTTTTTCCTCTCGGAGAAATCACCCATTTTAAGCAGCCAAATTCTAGATGACACATTCTTTGTAGCAAAATACTGTCTCCGATGAGTAGAAATTTTCTCTTCCCTATGTTTAGAAAAAAATGAATAGTTACATGAAATTGGAGCACATTTTAAAAGAAATTAAAACAGCACATACCATTTGACTCCAAGATATATGTAAAAATTATTTAAAGATTTTAGATGCTAAGCTTAATTGACTTTTATGCTGCAGTGTAGGCAGAATTTTATTAAAGTTTAGCATGTGAAATCTTTGCAGTTTTTTAGATTTTTGCCTTCAAAATTTCAAAGTATCGAAGCAAATCTGGCATGGTTGGGGCCATTATGGATTCTAGAGATCACCTTAATAAGGAATTACTATGGAAAAGCACTATTTCTACTTGATTTTTCCCATACCCTTTTAATGTAAAATTCTTCAGCTATTCTATTGAGTAATTTTCTTCATCTACAACTTATCCGACGAACAGTTTTCAGTCAAACGTTGAAGTAAAAAGATATCAATTATATCATATAGTCTTTCTCAAACTTCGTTAATGACACGTGTAATCCTTATAAAGCTGATGGGTTGCAACCCAAAGAAAGATAGTTTAAGCGATTGATAATCTTTTTGAACGATCAAGCAGCTGCTTAGTCCGCAATACTGCATTGTGTAGTGTGACATATTAGCCATGTTTTTAACGTAGGACTACGATTCTCTTTTCCATACCGGGTGTCATTTCAAAATTTTGAAAAATGAGAGCGTTACGCAAAAGTGAAAGGTTTTTGAACGCTAATAACTCTTGTTTGACTGAACAGAATGACTTTATTTATACACCGTTTGATCAGTAAAAATACAAATGTTTTTGATTAAATTTTCAATTAAGTGCTATTAGTGTAAGTGGTTCAACTTTTTACTTAAAAATTACCTATTTTTGCTCCCATACAAATCTGCATATGAACCGGTTGAAAATATGGTTTTCCCTTTCCGGGTGCTCAAAAAACGGGTGACAAATGGTTCAAATTGGCTTCTTCTTTTTATTTCATTAGGTCTCATTCCATGTTTAATACAGCCATAGTCTCCCCTCTCAGTTGCAAATTTATTTTGCTTTGTTCTGCTGTCTGGTTTTATAACTGAAGCCCGTCCTCTCTTATGAAATTTGCTTCGTACTGCATGTTTTGCCTCTCTTCTTTCGAGGCAATGCTGTCAACGTTGGTATAAAGCACACGATTCGAATCAAAATGATTTCATAGGGATATTCAAGTTCGATTGAGTGGCACGTACGGTTGTGTTTTTCGCTCTCCTGTTACGTAGATTTTTTCTATCTCGTCCATTTTCTCGCAGTTACGCGTCTGGCTCGCAAATTATCGCCTGCGCTTGCGCATTTACAAGCCAAAAAGAAGCGCTGCAAAGGTTTGCAAGTTTCCCCGCTCGACCTATTGCCGTGGCAAAGGGTCGTAAAAATCGATAATCCACGCGGGTGGTATCCGCTTCCGAAACCATACCGGAGCTGGGCACCTCCCAGCGGAAAACGATGTTTGTGACAACTAGATTACTAGAATCATCCCAAGTATCTTGCCGTCCGCCATTCACTGCGACGAGGAGTTTAATAAACTAACATGCTGTATTGAGTACAGCACATGATGGTATCCTGCTGGTCAAATAAGCTGAAAATATAAATTAGTTTCTGACGCGTATCATACCCTCCCCCCCAAAAAATATAATAAAAAAAATATTTAATTATTTTATTATTTTCCACCCCCACCAAAATAATAATAAAATATAATATATTTTTTTTACTTTACGGTGGTCCCCACTTCCTCCCCCCCCCCCCCACCCACAACCAACCACTCATAAAAAAAAAACAACAACAACACCCCCCCCCCCCCCCCCCCCCCCCCCCCCTTACCCCCCACTAACCCCCCCCCCTATTTTTTTTTTACATACCACCAAAAAAAAAAAATTTTTCTCCTTGTTCCCCTTCCCCCCAAACCTAAAATTATTAAAAAAAATAATAAATAAAAAAAAAAAATATAAGTTTACTTATTTAAGACACCCCCCCCCCAAATCTAAAGATTAAAAAATTAATTTTTTTTCCACTTTTTTTTTTTTCATTTATTAAAAAAAAAAAAAAAAAATGGTGATAATTTCAAAGCAGGGTAGCTGATTTTCAAAATGAATCGTTGCTCGCCTGTGAGGCTACTCAGCATCAATTCAGTGCAGTCGCAATACGCTCTCTTGTTGTCATGCGTGAGAATGGGTGCACAAAGAATCACTCTCTCTGTGCATGTTTGTTTTCATCCTCGCCGGCTATTTCTCATTCGCTGAGTCACCACCTCTCCCATCCAAGCAAGTTTTAACTCGAAAGCTATTGGCTTCTGCCTGAACACCGTTTTCATTATTTCGGCAGCAGTTTGACTCACAGCTGATTTACATCGCCAAAGAATGCCTCGGTACGATCGCCGTGATTGAATCGTTGTGATGCGATGCGAGTGAAAGCATGCAAACTTAGCAATGCGTACAGTACGAAACCCTTGTTGCGAATTACCCTTGTTGAATGACTACGAATATGCATATTTCTCGAGCAATTCATGTTAAGGGCCTAAAAGCCATTTGTAAACAATGACTTTAAATGTCGATTTCTCTGGAATCTTAAATCACTCTCGTGAAATGAAAGCAGCATTTGGTAGAAGAATGTTAGTTCTACCACATTGACTAGCAGGATATAGTGGGATTCTCGTGATTCGTGAGAGACTAAGGTTTAAAGTCATTGTTTACAAATGGCTTTTAGGCCCTAATCATGAATTACTTGAGATTTGTTTGA
>JAHHFK020001111.1:0-71212 GCA_024533555.2 Aedes koreicus | reverse complement strand
CTGCAACGCAGTTTCATTTGTTGACACTTTTGAAAATTCAAAGGTTACTATACTCATGTTCATGTTCTGATTTCAGCTCAACTTTATCCTGCAAAAATATGATGAGAGCGCGCTGTTCGAAGTTTGTCACGCTTACACTGAACAGAAGAGCTAGCCTGCAGTATGGTCAAGATTTGAAAATTAAATTATCTACGCCCACTAAAATTCCCAATCACTTCTAGCCATCAAAATATCATAAAAATCACAGCAGGTAACCAACACAAAGTCAACTATTCAGACGTCCCCCGTCTCGATAAAGATTAGTGAAATATATTTTCAATTATTAACAAAGGCAGCTCACCGCCACCCCACGCCCCCCATAGTCTTGAATATTGCCCGAGGAACAAAATCTATTGAGAAAAATGGTAATGTGAAGAGTCACCCAAAGCCAGTACAAATCGGAGAGAAGAAGCCGTAAATCAGTTTTGATTACGGCTTGAATGCTCGACTGAGATTTTGGTGGGTGATCCGCACCCTGGAGAAGTATTCTTGGTAGGGCAATCGCGTTCTATCGAATACTTCCGATATCACCGTACGCGCATATTTTATGAGGAATTAAATAAATCAATGCAATTTTGACTGCACACCATATCAGTTAACACACAGTTTGACCAACAGCAGAAGGGGAAAGTGCATTTATATTAAATGAGTCGCATAATTTTCCATTAGCTGAGACAAATTAATCACCGCCCCATGCACTTTGCCACGGGAGATATTGTTTGCATCATCGTTGTCGTCATTGATGTTGTCTGTCCGCATCAGCAACACCCATTAATCCTCTCTCGCTCGGTAGCCACCACAGCTCGTTCGTTCATTGGAGACTAAAAAGGGAACGGCTCGTTGTCCACCGTAATATATACAACCCATACGATAAGTGTTAATCGAAACGAATATTTTGTAATTAATATTCATTATAACTCCGGCACAGCATACGATGTTTTTGGCTCGCGACTGAGAAATGGTTGATAAATTCTTTCGAGCTAATTCGTTTAGTTCTGATAATGGTGAAGCAGTCGTTGTCTAATTTTTGAGATTTCAACGGAATTTTCGCTGTTAATTTCCCTAGTTGCCTAATAACGTTCTTATGTTTTCTTCCACTAATGTTTTACTCTGCTTGCACAAATATTTCTAGTGATCATACACTCGAAAACAAAATTGTAATTTCACAATAATATATTATTGTGTGATTCCAAGAAAATTTTCCATATATTCCAATACCGTAACAAAAAAAAAAGACACCCCAAATCTCTAATAATGTGTTGAATCATTACGTATACTTTCTCAATCTACTTCGTCCCTCGACATTTTTATGAAGATAAAAAAAAAACTCATCACTTCTATAAAATATAAAACCCTCGGCTTCCCACATGCTGACAATGCACTGTACAATGTAATTAAAAGACTAATATTATTGTACATGACGATGAAGCACTCGATGATAGCATCTCATCCTTCCAAACCGAAGGACAGTACCGAAAGGACAAACGTATCTCGCAGCGAGAGCAAAAAATGAAACACACTCAGCTGATTCTCATAACAACCGAAGTGAATCATTTTTGCCCAGCGGGAGATCCTTTTTCCATAATCCCGTACAGCAGCCTGCAGTGTAAGGAACCACCCACCGGCATTGGTGAAGTGGTGCCAAAAGGGGTCCTCGCAATCAATTTTGCGTTCCATTTCGCTGAATCTACCCATCCACCGGCGGCGGCGTCGTCGTCGCTGTCGAGGTCATATTTACACTTTCACTTGTGCTCTTCCCCGTTGTGATATTTGCCCTAGCTGCTCCAATGACTGCTACGATGACGACGGCGACGACGACGACAACGAGTTATTAAAAAGCAAAATTAATTTCTACAAAGATGCTGCTGATGCTGCCAACATACAACGTAGCAGCGTTGGTGAATATGGCATGAACGCAACAAGGGATTGCAACCGTTTCCATCGATTATCATTGTGACGCTTGTTTGGTGGGAGTCTGCATCTCTGGTGGAAGCTGATGAGGGGAAGGATAAAAAAATGTAATTCTTTCCGTCAGACGATGCATGAGAATCGATACTTCCTTCCTGATGATAATGACGATGAGAAGGTAGGTACCTTAACCGGTCTGATGAAGCGCCGTTGTCAGATTGCAGGATGTACGAGTCTCTACTGGTGCGATAGCCTCCAGACGTGTCGGCACCAGCAGTTTATTCCACCAAGTCAAGGTAAACCTTGATCGCAGCGGCGCAAGGAAGGAAACTCAATAAAATTGCAATCATAATTTCGAAAAATGACTGAGGGGTAGGAATTTGAATTGCAAAAGCATTATTACGTTTCCCAGCTTCCACTGCAGTTGAAATACTACTAAAGTACGAACCGTTTTATACTTTTATCGATAGAGTAATAATGGAAGAAAAATGACCCCATTTTTCGAAGCTTGAAATGGTTCTTTCTCCATTTCGAATAACTACTTCACACTGACAGCTTTCCACATTCCCAACCATCAGCGGAGCGTTAAATCCAATTTTGGTATCCTCCAACCACGAAGACCAAAAACCATCAGAACCATTCGGATGTTTGTGACTACACCAAAGTGTACCAATGCTGGAAGCTTTCATTAGATTTTATTTTATTAAATAATTAGCAATTTGCGCGAGAATTCAGTCCATACAGCTTCAGAGGCAGCCTTTCAGGACGATGGGTCGACTTGTGTTTTCCATTTCCATCTGTATGTGGGGTTTTTCCGGTACTCCACAGTCCCTGACTGTCGATTGTAGTATGAGAATTAGGGCAGAAAATTAAATATCTTGCCATCATGTGCGTGGGAATTTGAGCATTTGGTGTGGATTTTTGTTCCACACCGTGCTAAAGCATGATGAAGATAAAGTTTGTAACTGTGCAAAATGTAAATTGCATGTGTTCAACCTTTATAAAATGATGTTGATGATTTGTTCTTTTGATGGACTTTCATGAACGCAATCGGTGGAGGCACATGTTTAAAAGAACTATCATTCTGTAAAATGATTCCCACTCCTGTATTAACAGTATCGAACACAAAGAGTTTCTCCATATGACAATATATTTTCCAGCGGTTTGAATAAATGATCTAATGAGCTCGAATGACAACTCCCTTTGGAAAATTATGACCAGGGTCTGGATGGTCAAGCATGTTTCTTTTTTGACTCAAGAAGAACCAGTGCATTTGCCTAAATGCTCGGTTCCGAGCTTAATAAATCACCCCTCACAACATAGTTCCCAATGATTAACTCCTCAAATATTTAGTCAAAATATGCATGTATAGTTAAAATTATTTTGTAATTTTCAGTTTATTTTCATGCACCTAAATAAAAGCATGCAAATAAATTCAAAATGACATTGAGGGACTGGCGTACGACATCACATAGCATGTTCGAACATCGACCCAATGTCTTATGGCGGGAGGCGAATGTTGACATGATGTTTTGACATGCTAGCAAATGGCACATCTCCGTTTCCACCGACTTTCAGAACGGACAGAAAAAGGACAGAAATGGAGAGAACGCATTCTAAATAGATACCGAAAAAGGATTAAGGTATGTTTGTTTGGTGGAGTGGGAAGCATTGTGAAAATCGACGGGATAATGACGGCAGATTCTTACATCAACATCCTGCGAGAAAATCTGGAGGTTTCGCTGATCCAGACGGGCCTTGAAGAGAAGTTCGTATTCCAGCAGGACAACGACCCGAAGCATACTGCAAAGAAGACCAAGTCTTTCTTCCGGTCTTGTCGGACCAAACCACTGGAATGGCCTCCACAAAGCCCGACCTCAATCCCATCGAGAATTTGTGGGCGATTCTCGATGCCAGGGTTGACAAAACTGGTGTTACCAATAAAAATAACTATTTTGAAGCCCTGGAGCGCGCCTGGGAAGAACTAGATCCACAGCACCTAAAAAACCTGGTCGAGAGCATGTCGAAGCGCCTGCAGGAGGTCCTGAAGGCCAAAGGAGGACACATCAATTATTGAAATGCTTTTATTTTACTTTAATTTATGTTTTCTGTAGCCTAAATGAAGTGGGCACTTTATTTTGTCACTGTTTTTTTTTCAACACAAATTGATTTTTTTTTCTTTTTGTAAAACTCCTTTTTTTTCAGTATTCCATAAGTGAAACTTAAAAAGAATATAAAAAATAAGATAATAAAAAAAATACAGTGTATTTACTTTAATTTGAACCAAGTAAATGAGAGAAATTGAAAAAACGATGAGGTGGGCACTTTATTTTGCCTATCAGTGTAAGTCGACGTTTCATGGTTCACATTAATTTTCATTTATTTCTTCAAATTAAATTACAGATCAACTTGCTGGTGTCGCAATCCTCGTGATGGCGCCACTTTTTTTTTTTTTATTTTGTTCGTCGCCGCCATCGATAAATATGCCAATCGTAGCAATTTTCCTGGTACCCTTTTTTGGGTCCTCGTCGGTCCAAGTTGCAACGCCCGCATTAGCATTGCAACTCTCATGCTTGTGTGTTAACTATTCCCTCAAAAGAGATTAGGCTCCGTGGACATTCTTTTATGAATTGCTAATCGCATGTTTTGAGCTTTGTTTTTATTATTTTTGTTATGGTTTTTCAATGATTATGTTTGCTTTAAGTTTTGGTACACTTCCTGTGAAATTTTGTGGAGTTGATAAACTTTACCGTCAAAGGATTTTTCAACGTCCATAGCAAGTGTATTTAAGATGATCCTTTATAGCTGGCATGAGGTCAATTGTTGTTCGAGATGCAATTTGAACGATTTGAACGAATTTGGAAAATTATTTAATATGTTACGAAATGAAGGTTTTCTCGGTTTTGTAGAAACATTATATCAATGTATGCACGTTTAAATGGAGCCTTGGGAATAGGTGTTTCTTGCAAAGGTTACTTTTACCTATATTCTGAGTCAAACGGATAGTTTCCCAAGTTACATACGACCTTAAAAAGAACAAGGCAAAAATCATGGAACAGATCGCACAGCGTCAACTTAGGATGGGTAAGCTTTTAGAAATTTATGTCTGTACATGTTCTCATATAAATTCATAATCTTCAGACAAACGGAAAACCTTCAAAAGGGCTAAGTATCCTCTTCTCGACGAAGCTCTGTACATTTGGTTTCTGCAGAAACGTGAATGTCATATCCCTGTTAGCCAGGATTTGTTGACGGTTCAGGCAACGAAACTGTACGGAAAGTTGTACAATGGTGAAAAAATCAAAGGGAGCCGTGGATACATCGTGAATTTCGTGAAACGACACAACATCAGGTTTCTGAAAATTATGGGAGAGAAACTTTCGAACAATGCTGCAACCGTACATTGGACATTTTGCAACTATCGTTCGGCATTTATCTTCCAGCCAGATTTTCAACGCGGACGAGAGCGGGCTGTTTTTTAAATGCACTCCTTCGTCAACATTTGTAACAATGGACGAACCATCAGCTCCAGGAAGAAAGGGGAACAAGGAGTGTGTGATATTTATGCCTTGTTCAAATGCCGATGGTTCGTTCAAACTTCCGCTTAAGTTGATTGGAAAGTCAAAACGATCAAGAGCATTGAAGAACATCTATGGACTGCCCGTATACTATGCTTCATCAAAAAATCCCTGGATGTCCCGGCAGTTGTTTAAGGAGTGGGTTTTCAAGGAATTCGTTTCTAAGGTCACGGCATTTTTGGAAGGTGCTAAACTGCCGGTGAGGGCTGTCTTAGAGCTGGACAACTGTTCCGCACATTGCAGCGCCGATGAACTGAGAACTGCAGATGGAACAATCTCTACGATCTTCCTACCACCAAACACAACAGCCTTGTTGCAGCCAATGGACCAGAACGTCATCCAGATGGCCAAGTCCAACTACAAGCAAAAGCTTATGCGTGAGTTTCTTGGACGCCAAGGAGAATTCGACGACATGGTCAAGAAAATCAACATCAAGGATGCTATGTTTAGGGTAGCCGAGGCTTGGGACGAGGTACCGGCTGATTCCATTGCCAAATCATGGAAAATGCTGTACACAGGACCAGAATTCGATGATGAAGATGACATACCGTTGGCGGTTGTACGAGAACGCTTGCTATCGATTAAGCAGAAATTGATGGACCAGGACAATACCATACACGAAGTGGACATGGAGTTTGACGTCTTGAACGACGATGATATTGTGAACATCGTTTTGCACCCGAACACATCATTCTACGATGGCGAAAATTCAGTTGCAATTGTTGAAAAATCAAGTCCCCCTTTTGCCCCACCCCATTTATTGATGGTTTTCTTTTTTAATTTGATTTCCAATTAAACAGCTTTACCGGAACCCGACCCGGCCAAGGAAAACGGACCTCCCTTCCAAAGGCCACCTCCTCCCCCAAAAGTACCTGGAAATGTTCTAGAGAAAATAATTGGTTCACAGAGAGTTTGATTTTTTGACGTAGGACTACGTCTGTGTTTTCAATACTGGGGTACACGTTCGAATTGCGAAAATTTGGAGCGTCACGAAAAATATATAGGTTTTGAACGTTAATAACTAAGTCATTCCACGATTGATTTCCGAAATGTTTGCATCAGTCGATCGGGACATTTTCTACGCTTCGATTTCAATATTTAAAACTATGGATTTTTAACATTCAACTATTGAAATTAACGCAAATATAAGGCGATGTCTTATAATGCCGATTTTTCAAAGTAAATTTACTAAATGCACAGTACTTTCCTATCACATACTTCAAATTTAAGTAAGGAACGTCTCACATGCAGCAGTGCACGATATAAAAGGGGGACACCTTCAAATTTTCTTCATTCGCTCGGCAGCCATGGAGCTGTGCAGAGCGGCAATGTGCCAGTACTGCTCTGGCAGCTGGCGGTTGCAGGTACCCTGAAGGAGGGTACGCGGGCGAGCAACCAGCCAGAATGATGGCTCTGTGGCTGTCGCTAGCGAGTGGCTGCCAGAACAGCCATTTTTGATGCAGTCGTGTGCACCAAGCTCGTGGCAAATTTATCAAATTTGGAGGGAAACATGTATGATCCAGTTGGTAGTCATTTCACGATATGATGTACATGTATATGTATAGATATATATGTAGATGATTTCAAAATAGATGTAGATGATATCGATTAATACAAAGGTGTATATGGTCATGATTTTGATATATTTGTAGGTTATATCGATATATATGTAGATGATAAAAATGTTTTTGATGATGATATTGATATGTTTGAAGATGATATCGATATATATGTAGATAATGTAGATAAGACGCAACGTTGAGTGTTTAAAATCCGCAATCACTATGTCTATACAGGCAGAACGGCATTTTTCGGGGTAGAACCATCTGTGTTTAGCGCCCTGGTTCCCTAATTTTGACAGATTGTCAATAACTATTATATGATGAATTTCACACAAAAAGATCTATTCAGGGCTACTATTCTGATTTTGAAAGAGTGTTATACTGAATTATTATAAGAGTTTACTAACTGTTTCCACTTGACACCTACCTAATTCGTAAATCCTGGCCGATCCTGAATTTCGCACAATTTCTGTTCGATAAATACCAAATATTTCTTAAAATCATGTTTCGATATAGAAAATAACCAGGGTCGTTTAAAGTTTATTTGGCTTTTGCAATCGCAGCCCGCTGGTTGCTGGCATGTTATGATTTCCCTATTACAGATATAATTTTATTATGACAAGTTGTTCAATGTTGGTAATGTTCTCTTCAAAATCCAATCAGTGCTTGAAAATGTTTCTGTTCGTTTTAGTGCGTTGGATAGAGTCCCTACCTTGCAATAGGAATCAAATATGTTTGAGAAAGTGTTTGAAAGAGAAAGTGGAATGTCGCAGAATATGGCTGCAAGGTATCAGTGTAGCAATCGGAGCGAATAAATCTTTAAGCTATTTTAAATAATAGCATGAGTTTAATGTTGACTTTTAAACATTTGGAGAAGTTATTAAGGGTGTATTGAATTCCTGCAAAAAATGTATCGTTTAAATTGATGACGAATTAACATAATGATTTTTATACAGTTACATATTCTTTAACGAAACCTTGTACTTGTATATAAAATTCATATTTCGAACAGGTCCTTAACTATCATTCATGCCATAAAGATCAGGACCCTCTCAACCATCGTAGCAAATACGACCGTGTCCGTATCATCATTCAAACCACACGGCCCTTTTCAGAGCCACCAAATGCTTTCTGTGTACAATAGAACTTTCTCACATATTTACTTTCTAATGCTGGTCTACGAACACCCACGCTATTTGGAGCTAGACTACGTCCATCGGCTAGAGTAGAGGTAAAATGAAAATTTGAAAAATAGCGACCATCACGAATATTAGAAACATTTTGAACGCTAATAACTTCATCATTTCTCGATATATTTTCGAGATTGTTTCTTCAATCAGTTGGAACTGTCAAGTCAATATTCAAAAATATCATTAACTAGCTGAACCCGGTGCGTGCGCTGCTACGCTTGCAACTAAATGAAGGAAAATTAAATATAACTGTCACGTTTATGGTTTTTTTTTCGAAATGAGTTTTTTTCTTCTTGAATAAGCAGGGGTTCAAACTTCTATCAAAACATGCTTCTTACCCGAGAAATACACGGTTTGTGTTTAAGTAACCGGGATAATTCTCATTTTTGGTTGAAATTTGTGTTTCATTTGTATGGGAGGGGGGTGGTTTCTCAAACCACCATACAATCATTGACTTCAAAACCCTCCACATGCCAAATTTGGTTCCATTTGCTTAATTAGTTCTCGAACCATCACACTGCGCTCATCGATTATAATAAAAAAGTTGAATTTCATTTGTTTGAAGCCCCCCCCCCCTCAGAAAGGGAGGGGTCTTGAACTACCATAGAAACATTCTTGCCTTCAAAACCCCCCACATGCTAAATTTGATTCGATTTGCTTGATTAGGTCTCGGGTTATGATGAAATTTGTGTCTCATTTGTATGAGAGCGCCCCTTCCTGAGAGAGAAGGGGTCTCAAACAATCATAAGAACCTTCCCCAGCCCCAAAAACCCCTTCATATAAATTTTCACGTTGGTCGGTTCAGAACTTTCCGTGTCTATAAGGGTCTGACAGACAGAAATTCATTTTTATGTATTTAGAAATCTAGCCTCCAAAAACCTCCATATGATAGAAGTGGTTTCATTTACTTGATTAGTTCTCGAGTCATGCAGAAATTTGCTTTTTATTTGTAGGGGGAGCCCCCCTCCCCTTCAAAATGGGGAGGGGTATTTATTGAACTGCTATAGAAACATTTCTTGCCTCCAAAAACCTCAACATGCCAAATTTGGTTTCATTTGCTTCATTGGCTCTCGAGTTATGCTAAAAATTATGTTTTATTTTTATGGGAGTCTACCCTTCCAGAAGGCGGAGGGGTCTCAAACCACCTTACAAACATTTCCTGCCTTCGAAAACCTCCAAATGCCAAATTGGGTTCCATTAACTTGATAAGTTCTCGAGTTATTCCGAAATTTGTGTTTCATTTGTATATGAGCCCTCTTTTCAGAGAAGGGAGGGGCTCGAGTCAACTTAGAAACATTTCTTGCCTTCCAAAACCTCCACCTGCCAAATGTGGTTCCATTTGCTTGATTAGTTCTCGAGTTATGCAGAAATTTGTGTTGCATTTGTATGTAAACCCCTCCTCCCTCCCCCTTCCAGATGGCGTAGGAGTCTCAAACTTCCATGGAAACATTTCTCTCCTCCAAAAACCTCCACATGCCAAATTTGGTTCCATATGCCTGATTGGTTCTCGAGTTATGCACAAATTTGTGTTTCATTAGCATGAGAGCCCCCCTCTTACAGAGGGCGGAGGGGTCTTGAGTTACTTTAGAAACATTTCTTGCCTTCAAAAACCTCTACCTGCCAAATTTGGTTCCATTAACTTGATTAGTTCTAGAGTTATGCAGAAACTTGTGTTTCATTTGTATGGGAGCCTCCCTTTATAGAGAGGGGAGGGGTCTCAAACTACCATAAAAACATTTCTTGCCTCCAAAAACTTCCGCATGCTACATTTGGGTTTCTTTGCTTGATCAGTTCTCGAGTTATACAGAAATATGTGTTTCATTTGTATGGGAGCCTCCCTAAACTACCATAAAAACATTTCTTGCCTCCAAAAACTTCCGCATGCTAAATTTGGGTTTCTCTGCTTGATCAGTTCTCGAGTTATACAGAAATATGTGTTTAATTTGTATTGGGGGCCCCCTTTTTAGAGAGGGGAGGGGTCTCAAACTACCATAAAATCATTTGTTGCCTCCAAAAACTTCCGCATGCTAAATTTGGGTTTCTTTGCTTGATCAGTTCTCGAGTTATACAGAAATATGTATTTCATTTGTATGGGAGCCTCCCTTTATAGAGAGGGGAGGGGTCTCAAACTACCATAAAAACATTTCTTGCCTCCAAAAACTTCCGCATGCTAAATTTGGGTTTCTTTGCTTGATCAGTTCTCGAGTTATACAGAAATATGTGTTTCATTTGTTTTCACGCCGATCGGTCCTTCCGCTCGCGAGTTAAATCGTGACAAAGGAAACCCCAACTCATTTTTATTATATAGATTCTTTGAATTCCCAAACAGACTTTCAAAAATCTATAACGCGATAAGGATAATGGTCTCCAGCTAGTCGATCATATCAACACAATCACCACTGCCAGCACAGCCGTTGCCCTTTCATCATACCAAATCATAGAATCTTCTAACAAACTTTCTTATCTATGCCGATCCAACGTCCCATTAGAACAGCACCTACATTTCAATGTTGCTCTACGAAACGAACGAAACTAATCTACCATGTTGAACCAGACAATGCATCAAATGGTTTAACTTTGTCTACATAAACCGGTCGTGTGTTATACACTGATTTTCGGCAAGGCTTCTTGATCCAATCGATCAATACAGCCTCTATTCTAATGCAGGCAATTAAAAATAATAATAATAAAATTACAAATTTTACTAGTTTTATTAACCACGAATGTAATTACAAAGGTTCTGCGATGACAATGTAGCAAATGAGGATATCAACAAGATCACGTTGAAACACTTCCTACAACCCCTATCCCGAGCCCTCCTCTTTATTGCTACGATCATGTTTGTTCAAATGATCATAAATATTGAAATACATATCTTATCAATTTATAGTTTTGACCGTATACAACTAATAATCAAGACTATATATATTCAGCCCCTCCTATTCCTACCCAACAAACATCGGTGTTGAATTAGAGCTTGTTCAAACAAATTTGGAGAAGCTATTCAGCTATTCTAGAAGAAACAGCTGAATAGCTTCTCCAAATTTGCTTGAACAAGCTCTTATTCAACAACGATGTTTGTTGGGTAGCTACATTCATGTTTCTTCAAATTATCATATTTTGAATTGAAATAAAATATATATACTCGTTGGAATTAATGAATTTGACATACACTACAGTAAATTGAGTTTTATCATACGAAACAGAACTTCCAGCCTTCTCTTTCTAGCTACGTCCAATACTGTGAAAATAATCATGCTATATATTATTATGTATACTCAATTATTTCAAATTTCTGCATGAAAACTAAAAAAAAATCGTAACAAAAATACTCCGAATAATCGAATCCCGGATAATCGAGTCTCCGGATAATTGAGTCTAGCAATTCCATAGAATACGATCGATCAGAATTTCATAAAAATGGGCAGTTTTGTTCTTTATTGAAAAATATTTCACCCGTATTGTTTTAATGTGGGTGGCCGTTTCTTCGTTAGGATGGTCCAAAAAATTGACTTTTTCCAAAAATGCTTTTTTTCTTAATATTATAACTTTTGAACCACTGGGCTGATTTATCAATTAACATTGCAAATGAAAGGTAATTAATCATACATTTAAGTTAAAAATTGAGAAATACCCTCTTTATTGCAACAATGAGAATTCTTTTAAGGTTCTTTTAAGGAGCACAACATACACGCAAAAAAAAACCGCAGTAGAAACTACCATTTCGAGGGTTAAATTAAGCGCAAACACCAACAATTTTCAGCTGACTATAAATGCGTTTGATTGTACCATGCTTGCGATTAGATTAACCATGGTGCGGTTGATATCAGTATGAGGTCTGTCAAATATACCACAAATGTTGAAGGTTTTTCCACAAAAGTAGTAAATTTGACTGAAATTTCCTGGTAGTTTTGAAGATAGGCATAGTCAGCTAAAATGGTAGTTTCTACTACAAGATTTTTTTCTGTGTACGATTGGAGGTAGACCCGTTCTTTTCTTAGTTTCAAATTAGTTCGTATTTGAAATATTTTTAAATTAGGAATAGCTACTAGATCCCAAGCTCGAGAGTAGGCTGTAATCTAGGGTTTAAACAACAATTTAATCAAAAAAAAAAAAAAATATAATAATTCGATGCAGCTATACATCTATACATCTCAACCAGTAGTCGATGAATCTATACTGAAATGTTAGGACGTCCTGGGTGGCGGGCAGTGGCGTAGGCTGAGGAGGTTCCAAATTTGACGTCGTAGGCGTTCATAAACGTACGCCTGGTTGATCGTTATCAGGATCGTGGTGGGCTGTCTAATTGTTGGAAGAACTGTTCTGTTAGTGCTGTTTATCTGTGGCTATGTCGCAATGGGAATTTTGTTTAACAAAGGATTTTTTTCGGGATAGACTGTTCCTCAGTGCCGATATATTAGCAGGACTATGAACGTGAGTAGCCCTGCAACTGGGGTTGGATCAAACGAATCTTCTTGAGTGAAAAAGACTGGAGCAGGTGAAACCACTGGTTGCTGATGGGAGTCCTAGCAGACTGTTGCTGGAATGAATTAGATACCTCGTCAGGTGTCATGCTGGGTCTACCTCCAATTGGTTGAAGCGAACATGAATTTTTAACAGTTTTTCAGCTAGTACTCGGCGGGAGGCACATTTGTCCGCCGGCTGGGGAGATATTTGAAGCCCATAGCTTATGGTTGCCGTTTATACCTCTTGCGTTTTTTTTCCTTTGCCTCCGCCACACAATCTCGAATGATGTTTGTAAAAAAAAAATTATACGATGAGAGTCCAAAAATCGAATGCGTCCGGACAAGCGAGCGCAGCCATAGATTCACCGACATCAAATATGAAACATTGCGCAGACATCTGCGCCATACTTGACACATAAATTGACTCCTTTTGTTTCCCATTCTAATTTTAATTTATAAGCATCAGTGTTTACGTTTTGCACTTGAAGCTTTTGAAATCTCGACAACTTATTCAAAACGACGTATCTGATTTAGTAAATAATGTGGTTACAAATTATTCGAATGTAAAATTCTTGAAACCATGCGCACTCGCAGACAAACTGGGACAACCACCACACAGAGTTATATTTCTGTCACGCGATGTTAATGCTAGGTTCCATGAGGGGCTGAGAAATTTGAGAAGTTTACGTTTGAATCCTTGTTTACAAAATCAGATACGCCGTTTGAATAATTCATTTCAAAAGTATTATGAATAATTTGCGAGAAATCTCTAGTACTTTTTCAAATAGACGTAAGTAACATTTCTCGAGTACTTTTTCAAAAGGACGTAAGTCACAACATGTAAACAAACGCGTTGTTCATGGCATTTTGTTAAATAATCATGTATATATGCCCTTGTTTGATGAAGTTTCCGATGGATTATTCTTGGAAGATTTAACTAACTTTTTTCAAAACGGTGTAAAATCACTTTTACACTCTTTGGGAATAATGGTAGATACGTCGCTTGTGTTGAAAAGTAACTGCGAAACATTATTATATCATTTGGATGCCCCTTAACGACTCGTCAGTAAAAGTCTACATACCACAAGCTTAAAAATTTAGATTTTTTTAGCAAAAATATTTTTACAACGTTTTGTTGTAGAAAAAAAATAATACGTCATTTTAAAAAGTTCGACGTATCTGTGTGAAATTGACAACTTGACGTAACATTTCGACGTAACAACATTGTCATTCGCAGAATGGCGTATCATTTTGACGCAAGTAACATGCCATCTATCATACTGACTTATCAAAATGACGTATTATCTTTTTCGATTGCAGACCGTTGTAAGAAACATTTTTCTAAATTAAGCTTGAATTTTCACTCCTAGTGTAGTTTTTAAGCACAGTGATGCAATATCTTTTACCAATGTGTCATTTAGTGGAATTTATTTTGGATAAACATGTCCGGTTTTCAAATAGGAATAAAAATAAACTCGAAAAAGTTCGATGCTGATTTTCTCATCTTCGTCCAAATGTTAATTACGTCTATTTGAAAAAGTGCTCCAGCGAGCTGTATTTGCTCTACCCAACAACAAATTTCTCAAAACAAACTATTATAAAACTGCTTAGAAACACTATAGCGACTTTCACATATGATTTATCGGCCATTCTATAATCAAAATATTATAATTCACTCTAACGAGATTTTGTTCCTTTGGTTTGTATTTAGATGAGCTATTAAAAAAAAAAAAATCAACCGAAACTAACACATTTTTAAATAAAATATCATTCATTCGGATAGCAACATATAATAATTTTGTTGATTATCGCCGAATTAATGACATTTTCGATACATAGGCCGAATGAAGGAGCTACCCGAGCAGAACACAAAAGCATATGAATACCTAATTTTGATCTTGATAACTGGCCTTGGTATTAAAGAGCTCAGATTAAGAGGTAAAATACCTAAGCAAAATACCTAAGAGTTGCAAGCAAAATGTCTCTAGAATAACTAAACTTGATATTCCGGATACCTGTGTAAGTATCTGGTCACCTTAGAGGTATTATTTTGGTATTGTCTTACCTCAATTCGGTATTCGCATGACATTGTCGGAACAATTTGATGGTATTATCCTCAGGTATTTTACCTCTTAATCTGAGCTCATAAATACCAAGGCCAGTTATCAAGTTATTCGCTTCTACTCGGGTAGGCTAACATTACATCCCGTTACCCTACTTGGTTTAGGTATTTTAGCTCTTAATCTGAACTCTTTAATACCAAGGCCAGTTATCACGATAAAAACCAGGTATTCATATGTTTTTGTCTTCTGCTCGGGTTAACTTATAATTATGTGTATCGTATTTTCTTCGCCTTCGATACGTCTAACTAACTGCGGTTATTTGCGGTATTTGATCATCAACAATCCAGCAAGCAATCAAATCAAAAACCTTCGTTAGAAAATCGGTCATAAGCAACATAAAGATGAAAGCCAAAAAAAAAAAAAAATGCGCATATTCACAACACGATTTACCAAACACGGACTAGATTAAGCCCTTCATCTGTAACTTGTTCTTAGAGCAGAAAATAGGTCATCCAGATTAGCCTTTTAAATTACGGACTGTCTTCACTCGTACATTACAACATCAATAAAAGGAATCCGAACGGCTGCCGATGACAACGCTGCGAACAAAGACATCAATCGAATCGACTTTTATATTGCTTTATGGTTTGCGGGGAAATCTTCATTCCACCATGCCATCGAATATCAATAAGCCGAATCCTGGTGCTGATCTTTCTTCGGTCTTGTTCCGCCATTCCGACCGGGGCACATGTGTGCTCTAATCTTATTGCTGCGGTTGTCTCACACAGAGCCAAGACGAGCACATTACGATCAATGTATGATAATTTATGGACGGCGAAACCCGAGGTTCATTTGGATGACAACGGTACGAAATTTCGATCTGAAGCTACTGTGGGACCAATTTTTCCATTGAAAGGAAATTCGTACGCATCACTACAAGACCTACGGGAACATCGTTGCTTGTTTTTCAATGATGTTTATTTTTGTTTCCTGAGTTTTTTTTCTTGTCAAAAACACAAGGTTCTTACCGTCAAGTTCGGTTTGTTTTCAAAACATTCTTGTCTCAGGCGGTACGCTTCTGTTTAAGATAGGGAAAGAAAAATGTCGTTCAGAATTCGATCCAAGTTCATTCTTCCTCCAGGCACCCATAAATCATCTAATAATGTGTGATAATTTGGCACCATCTTATTACACCCGAAAGGAAAAAAAAAAGAAACCGAAGTAGATAATTTAATATGAAATTAATTGATCGATGATTGCTTCGGAAGCAATCTTGAGGTAATTTTTTTCTTTTACGGGTGCCCCCTCAATTTCGGACAACATGAAAACAGCCTCCATCTCGCGCGCATGCCAGCCCTAGGGGCACATAATCAGAAGTCATTTATCATGGCGTATAATTTGATCGCAAATTTTGTTTTCACATCTTACCAGCATATATGAACGTTTTTTGTTTTCGTTCGCCTTCCTAAAAGATGCATTCTCGATCCTGTAATAAAAGTAACTTACATAAATCTGAAACCCGCAGTCCATTTGCTTGAAAGCGAAAACCTCCCTGACAGAGGACGGTACGCTATCGGGAGGTAATATTTCTCTGGTGCGACATTATCGTTTGCAAGTGCACACCTGAGCTTCGGAATGGAAAAGACGGATTTTCTTCTTTTACTTCTGGGATGGACCCGAAAAGGGTAATGCAACGTTACAGTTGCAAGCATCAGTTTCGAGAAAAGCAGATGGAGACAAAAAGGATTTCCACTTCAACTTGTTATCGGAAACTTGTTCACCTGAGCTGGGACATGGAGGAAGTTATTTTCTTTTTCTCCGGAAGGAAAGTACCATCAGAATGTGATTTTTACGCTTCAATCAGCTTTGGTTACATTTTATCGGGCCGAGTGATGTGACATGTGTGGATGTGTGCGGGCAGGGTTTGTAATGTTTAGGAGCTAAGTGGAAAGTTATTTCCAGCGCTGCACAATGATGTTAATAATAACATGGTTCCAAGAGCTATTCTTAAATTTCAACTTCTATCTTGCATGGGGATTTGAACAAAAATCTTTCGCTAAAAACCATTCCGGAATTAAACTCATCAGAACCGCTAGAACGTATTTTTACAGTGCCACTATGGTCCGGAGAGAAAAATTAGGTGGAACATATATATAACTCAAAAAGTATAATAGAAACCGTTATGATTACTTCAAGATATATTTTTTATGATTTTTATTTTAAATAAAAAACAATTTTTTATTTTTAAAAAAAAAGTTAAAATTTTAAATTTTTTAGAAAATTTTTTTTCATTTATTTTTTTCTTTTTACTTTATTAATAAATATAAATTTTTTTATTAATTAATAAATATTATTTTTTTTATTAAAAAAAAAAAAAATTTTTTTTTATTTTAGTATTGTAAAAGTATATTTTTATATAAACATAAACAAAAAAATTATTCTAATTTTTAAGTTTTTAAAACTTAATACCGTTGGTCCCGGCCCCATTATAAGTGTTAGGAGGGGGGCCCGGTAATTAGGTCCAGGTGGTGGAGTCGTCTTCCTGGCGTCGGTGATTGCCACCATGTGAGGAAATAGGCCGACGTAGAATAAAAAAAAAAAAAAAAAAAACACTCAGCCTGACTACATTTTTCCGTCGCAGTTTGCAAATTCTTTTGAACTGGTCCAGGTTCTGAACAACCTTACCATCATTTTGCAGGATTCTCTTGACTATTGCCCAATAACGCTCAATTGAGTGGAGCTGCGGACAGTTTGGTGGGTTGATGTCTTTTTCCGGTAAACTTCGGCGTTGATAGTCCCTTTCGTGAAAAAAAAAACTGGATGAACGTAAACTGCAACTGCAAATCGCCTACCACACAAGCAACCTTTGACCGAACTTCTCCGAGTCAGACACATCCTTGCTAATGATATTCGTGCAATACTGTGGGCCAGGAAGAGTTTTTGAATCATCCTAATCCATTAATATTCACTGATCGTCGTTCTCCAAAATTCGATCATAGAGATTTAACGATCTTTTCTGGCAGTTTCTTTCTGTTTAGAATTTTGTTTGGCGATTTTCTGTTTTTTTTTGTGTGTTTTGAAGCCTTATCTCAGATTGATTCGTTGGATCATTCTATCCAAAGTTCCTGCCTTTTTGGCCAAATCACGCATAGAAATCAATTTGTTCTTATTGATCAATTTTACAACGTATTTGTCCAACTTGGGGTCACTGGCGCCTTGTTTTCGTCCAGATCTCGGCAAATTGGTAACCATATTGTGCGTTCCAAATTTCTCAATAATTGCTTTTGCACTTGCAGGTGCTACGCTGCAGGTGGCTTGCGAATGCATCTCTTGATTCAACCAATCAACTGTTTGCAATTCGTGGCTCTCCAGTTATTCATGTACACAAAAGAGCTAAAAATCCCGAAGAAATCTTCGACACTGAGGCATTCAGGAACGATTGTGTTTTTTTGCTTAATGTGATGACGTTTTATACGGCCAAAAAACGTATTGTCCATCTTCGTGTAATTTTTGTAGATCAAAATTTTTTTCAAACATTTGTTCTGGTACATATTTTGATTGATAGGCAAACTGGAGGGCTTGAACCACGGCTTAGAAATACCTCTCTCGGAAATGGTAACGTACAGCATCACTTTCTGTTCAAACGTATGTTTAAACTCATATTTTATCTTTGGAGTAAGTAAAACAATTTCCGCAATAAATAGCGGCATTGGGATGTCAGCGCCAAAATCAGTTTCTCAGTATATTCCGTGGCTTTTGTCTTGTTTCGGCACTTTAATCAGATTCTTTTCAATTTTTAGCAGATGAGCTGGTTATCTTGATTTCGCCGATCATCTTCATCGCCCGTATCGACGCTGGATACCTTCCAAAAACCGGAGCCCGTATTTTCCAAGACTGACGTATATAACAAGCCTACTGATTGTGATACTCCTCGCAATTCATAGTTTGCAATACCTCGCAACGCAGATGAAAAGAACAGTAGAAGGATCGTTGAATTCTAATCAACAAGATGTAAAATTGAAAAATGTTTAGCAGCCTTAAGTTCATAAAAAGAGAGGATTCCTTTGGTTTAAAGTGCGGTAAGGAATTGTAGATGTTATGCGTAATATACGGTAAACAGAGAATAGTGGTAAGAATAGTTGAACTGGTTGGGAAGAGAGAGAGAGAGAGAGAGAGAGAGAGAGAGAGAGAGAGAGAGAGAGAGAGAGAGAGAAAGATTTGGTATGTATTTATATTTTCAGTGCTTCTCTACTTTTCTATAAAGCAACCAATTTTTCTTCACGTGTACGTCCCGAACCCCACTGAGAAAGAAATATTCAAATTGATGATACTCCATCGTTGGCCATCGGAGTTTGATGCGACTTTTTGCAATAGATCACAAAATTATCCTAGTTTGTGAATCTGGTTATTCCAAAAAATTCCGTAGTTTCGGATTCCAAGGTGGGAATACTGGGGTAAGTACCTGTCCAGGGATGGTGGACTAAACATTTTTAGATGCGAAACATGGCATGCAGCATACCAAACTTCATGATTTAGCAAAACTAGAAGCAAAATCAGAAGGCATTTTGAGGATTTCTTACTATACTGGCCTCTAAAAGAGGCCCTGCGGGACCCGAGTTCTCCAGAAAAGTGGCCATATTCAAATCAATACCTAAACCTGGCTTGCGACATATCAATTTTCATGATTTTGCAAAATTTGGTCTTTGGAGAACATGCTGAGGGTGTCTGACCATACTGGTCACGTAGGGGGCCCTGCGCGATCTGAGTGCATATTCAATTCTTTTCCAAAACCTGGCTTGCGACATATCAAACTTCATGATTTTGCAAAACTAGGTCATCAGAAGACATTCTGAAGATTCCTGACCATACTGTCCAAGTGGCCCTGCGGGATCCGAATTCCTCCGGGAAATTGACCATATTCAAATATTTTCCAAAACCTACCTTGCGATGCATGATTTTGCAAAACTAGATCTTTGTATTACTTTCTGAGGGTGTCTGACCGTACTGACCACTTGGAGTGGCCCAGCAGGATCCGAGTTCCTCCGGGAAAGTGGAAATAATCAGTTTTTTTTTTTACCAAAACCTGGCTTGCGACAAATCAAACTTTATGATTGCTCAAAAAAAAAAATGTCGGAGGAAATTCTGAGGATTTCTTACAATACTGGCCATTAGGATGACTCTCCGAGATCCAAGTGCCTCAGGAAAAGTGGCCATATTCAAATATTTTCCAAAACCTGGCTTGCGACATATCAATCTGCATGATATTGCAAAACTTTGTCTTCTGAGGACATTCTGAGGGTATCTGACCATACTGGCCACTAAAAGAGGCCCCGAGTTCCTCCGGAAAAGTGGCCATATTCAAATCTTGTCCAAAACCAGGCTTGCGATGTATAAAACTTTATGATTTTGCAAAACTAGGTCTTCAGAGAACTTGCTGAGGATTCCTGACCATACTGGCCAAATTAGGTGGCCTTGCGGGATCTGACTTCCTCCGGGAAAGAGGCCATTTAAACCATTAACAAAACCTGGCCTGCGACTTATGAAACTTTATGATTTTGCAAAACTTTGTCTTTGGAGGACATTTGAATACTACTCTAAATCAACTGTTACCAAAGTATTAAAAGTGTTCGGTGAACGTTTGTCGACAGCCAGGAAAGCTGGATCGGGGGGAAATCGAAAGCCGGAGGCCATAGCGACGACAAAAAGAGTTGCCCGCTGCTTCGAGTGGAACCCCAACCTCTCCGTCCGAGATGTCGCAAAGAAGCTGGGAGGGGCGCCTTCAACCGTGGATAGAGCTAAAAAACCGAGCTGGACTGTCGACTTACAAGAAAGTGGTGACTCCAAATCGCGACGATAAACAAAACACGTCGGCCAAAGCACGATCGCGAAAGTTGTACACGACGATGCTGACGAAGTTTGATTGCGTGGTACAGGACGATGAAACTTACGTCAAGGCAGACTTTAAACAGCTTCCGGGACAGGAATTTTATACGGCAACCGGACGGGGAAAGGGGGCAGATATTTTCAAGCACATTAAACTGTCAAAGTTCGCGAAGAAATATCTGGTGTGGCAGGCCATCTGTACCTGTGGCTTGAAGAGCAACGTTTACATTGTGACCGGAACCGTCAACCAGGAAATTTATCTGAGCGAGTGCCTACAAAAACGTCTAGTGCCTTTCATGAAGCGACACAATTGTTCCGTTCTATTTTGGCCGGATTTGGCATCTTGCCATTACGGAAAAAAGGCCATGGAGTGGTATGCTGCCAACAACGTTCAAGGGGTGCCCAAGGACAAGAACCCTCCCAACACGCCAGAGCTCCGCCCAATCGAACAATATTGGGCCATCGTCAAGCGGAACGTTAAGAAGACTCAAAAGGCTGTTGTGAGCGAGAAACAGTTCAAGGCAAACTGGCGTTCTGCGGCGAATAAAGTGGACAAGGAGACTGTACAAAATCTTATGGCAGGTTTTAAACTAAAGACCCGGCAGGTCGCATTCGGTAAAATGGAAGCTTAGCTGAATATTTCTCCTGTATTCTGTATTAACTGAACTTGAAAGAGAAAAAGAATTTGACTTATTAATAAAAACTTTGATCGACTCACACACATTACTGTTTGACCAAATTTTGATCGGAACACCCTTTAATACTACTTATCAAATATATTTAAATATAATTCTAAAGTGCTTATGATCGCATGTCAGAACTTTATGAAAACACTAGTTGAAGTAGAAAAGCGCTTTTTGAATGGAAATTACATTCTGAAATGCTGAAAATTGCGCTTTTGATTGAGCTGCTTGCTCTCAAAACTATCTATTCAATGCTGTTGTTGATTTCCACAATAGGTTTGTCATTTAAGGGAAATCGGTTTTGAAAAAGATAATTTCATGATTCACGATTTTCCAAAACTGACTCCTCTTCCTCTCGGACGGCCTACTGGTAGTTGGCTGAAACTTTGGCTATAGCCGTTGAAAAGGAAGGTCTCAACTCTCTGGTCGCCTTATTGATCAGTTTCTTCTGAGTTTTCTAAATCCCTCGCATCAGGTTTGCCGAGATATATTCAACTGGGTGCAGCTGCGGCACGTCGGTGGGTTGGCGTTCTTGGGGACGACTGGGATCTTGAATCGCTCCATCTCCTCCAGCGACCGCTTCGAGTAATATTCTGAGGGCAGATTCGGCCAGAACACGACATCGTCTTTCGGGTGGTGTTTCTTAATGAAGGCCGCAACTTCCGGCCCTAGTTGACCGCAAGTCTTGAAGAAGAGAAGAACGGCTCTAACATCCCCTTCTCACTGGTTGTCAGCCACAAGTGGACCTTCTTCGGGAACCTCCTTCCTGTTGAACGTACTACAGCCGTTGCTCTACCAGCTATTTGCATCGAGTGGCAGGTACGTCTCGTTGTTCATGATCACAACCACGTTGCGCTTCACAGGGAAGACATCCTTGACGAGCACTTTCAGCCGCTACTTTTGGGTGGCCGCTTGTGCTTTTGACACGGCCTGACTTCCGCTTCCTCATGGCGATGTACATGTTGGCCAAATACTTTTTGACCGTTTGGCCGGTCGCACTAACCTCACCAAGTTTTCGCTATCTTGCTGTTCGTCTTCCGCTTTAGCGCTTGGTGCATGTTACGGTCACGCTAAATTGTGGAGCGGCCGAAGCCCGGCTTCCGCTCGATGCTGTCACTTTTCTCCAGGAACGCCAGGATCTTGTTTATGGCCGCTCGGCTGTATCTGTCCGACACGGACTTATTTGTATCTAGTTGCAGTCATGAAAAATCGATCCACAATTATAAGACATGAATTTACCTTTTGTACATTTTTAGTGTTTAATTGCTTAGCTCTTAATTTTATTGAATAATGCTGGTTGCATTATCATCCTTGCTAGATATATATCCAATCGATTTGTTCAAAAATTTAGAAAATCTATCGAAAAATGAATGACTTATTTGTGTTCAATTACCATCAGATTTAGAGTGGACCAGACTTTATGAACTTAAGAATCATATTCTACGCAAAAAATGGAAAGAAAATCTCATAACACAAAATTGCCGAACCCAAATTGTACCATTCGGTTGTGTAGAAGTCCTATGTATACCATTTTGACGAACTCAATTAAACCTTTCCAATTATTCTGATTACCGTTAATGAAAATTAATCCTTCCATTTACCTTTCCCGTTCAACCCTTAAATGTACATCTCATTTCAGTCCGCTCTGCAGCTCCAGTTCTCCCCAACCCATTGCTGAATTCAATTAAAATCCTTCTTAAGAAAAAGTCAACAACAAACATACTTTTACATCGTCGCGTGGATATCAAGACGACTGCTCGGTAAACTTTTTTTTTCTTGTGTCATTCAGTTGGAAGTTTTTCGTAAATCTAAGCAAACATTTTTATCACATCACACAGAAATGCCAACATTACTTCGCGGCAACTGAACGTTTACTTCAGCTTTCAGTCCGAAAATAACAGAAAAATTTAATCATATTACAAAATTTGTCATCTCGCGTTGTCGTTTCCGTCGCGAGCAAAGTTGTAATCCTTCGTCATAAATAAAGATTGTCAGATTTGTTTTTTACTTTGTTCCCGGTTTTTCCATATGAGTCTGCCAAAGTGGAAATGCGAGTTGGTTTTGAATGATTTGTTTTTGCTTGCTGAGCGCGCATTGAGTTTGCCGTTGGCGACAAACAGGTGACGCTTGGGAAATTGGCCGGATTCGCGTTGAAAAAGATTATCGCTACTTAGCATTACGCGGTATTTACCAGCTAGCACGGCATGGAGAATTTATTTGTTCGAGAGATTGATTTATTGACGAACTGTCAGTGGCATTTAACTATCCATAGCAGCATAAATATTTGATCCAGAGATGAATTGAATTGCTAAAATGAGCACTTTTTGTGATAGCGCTTGAATAGAAGTTAAATTAGCCATAAAAACAATAACTTTATAATGGATGCTTCGCGGTCAAATGATTGCCAGCAACCGTTACATTTCAGAATGGCTTGCTTGCAGCTCGGCAGATAAGAGAGTCAATCATTTTCCCAAAAAACAAACACCCTCACTCTTATTGGTTTGGAAAACGAGAGAAATTTATTTATTATCTCTGTCTCCCGGAAAAGGCAACAACATTTCAAATGTTTCCAGCTTCCGATCCATCTTTTTATCGCCCACATATTTTATTGATTTATTCTCGACGATCAATTCATTAATGGGAAAAACTGGAACTGTGTGCTGTGGGGAGATCCATTCACCTACCAGCAACCCCGGTGACAACTAGGACCGGAGCTCTCCATCCTATGCAAACACCATCCAACAGGAAATCCAGCAGCGGAAAAATAGAAACAAGAAGTATCAAATGGTTTGTAAATAATTTCTATTAAATTACGACAATCTCATTCCATTCCTTTCTTCGGTGGGGTCGAAATTGCCTGGCACGCAGATGTCCCCGTCAAAAGTTTCCACCGCATTTCTACTGCAGCAGTCGGTAGACCGATGGTCGACGACAAGGAGGCTTTGAAGTTTTCGATGCTCTCCAACTCGCACAGAGCCAGTGAGTGATGAGAGGCACTTTTCTCGTGTTTACTTTTGGCGGGCGAAAAGTGGGAAAACCTGCCATTTCATCTCTCCGTCATAATTTATTTACAAAAACAACAGACAGGTTTTTCTTTGCTTTCCACCGCTGCTGGTTCGTGTTTTTATTTGCCAGTGGCGATAATTTTTATGGGCTGCAAAGTTTTTGCAACAAGTCAAATGGTTTCCGATTGGCATTTCAGAACTCAAACAGATAAGTGCTAATTTTATTTCAAGATTGCAGTTTCTTGCTTTAGATGTCACACTCAAAACACTTGATAAGGAGAATGGTATATTTATTTGAAAAAAAAATCTTAACACATTTGAGCACCTTGAGATTTGTTTTCAGCGTCCATTCATTTTATCCATGTGTGTGCATTTGACCAAAGTTGGTTTTCTAACATACGTTGAAAAAGATTAAACTATTTTTCGTGGCTTAGTTAAAGCTGACTAAGATTTTAGAGAAAATTCTAGAAAAGAACGAAAATGTATTTGTGATTGGGATTTGCTCTAGATATTTCCCTATGTAATGACAGTGGTTTGGTATTTTAGTACTATCGATGTAAATGCATATTCAAGTCTGTTTAAAAAAAAAAACAATGAAAATACATGTTTCATAAGTTTTGATGATATGGACTAATTTTAAAATTTAACGAACAAGTGATTGAAACAAACCATTACATAAGGAAAATCCCTAATCTTATTGCCCCCCGAGAAGATTTTCTACAGGAGCGAAAAGTCAATCTGTGAGTTGAGTGCAAAATTGAATTTTTTTATTCAACTTTAAACCAGTCTGAACAAAGTTGCATATGATATAGTATATGAATGCAAGGTGGAGGCGATATACCTTCACTTCACATTTAGTTCAATAAAGACATGAATGTTTAATGCATTGACATAAAACATTGTACTCCAAAAATTATGACCATTCTACCGAGGTTAAACAAAATGATAAATTTTTTAAATTTAAATGCCCAAATGCGCAAAAAAATGGGCTGGTTTTCAACATGCAGTAATGTGGGATAATGGTAATTTTTTCCTTACTAAACAATCAGTTGAGAAAAGTTTTACTGAGTGCCAAAATAGGCTGACAATAAAGGGTGTACGGAATTGCGACACACACAAATATTCGGCAAAATTCACCCGTCAAACTTTCATGGAGTAAAATAAAACATGTTATGAAAATTTCTCCATGTTTGTTTTATTCAATTTCAATTCCATATTCAAATGCACGAACCTTCTTCTTTACACTACTCATAAGGTCCTGTACAACATTTGGATCAACTTTTTTTTTGCGTGGCAATCCATTTTTTCTTCAATCTTCCTCCGATTTCACTTCCTTAGGATGCTTCGGCCTAAGGCACTTTGCCGGCACTTCGCTGCTTCATGATGGCCCAGTCATTTTCAATTAGCCGCAGTTCCGGCGCGTTCGGGGGGTTAAGATGCTTCGGCACGAAATTGACCTCCTATGCCTTGTACCACTCTAAATCCGCTTTCGAGTAATGGCACGAGGCTAAATCCGGCCAGAAAATCGTAGGACCATCGTGTGACCTCAGAAGAGGAAGTAGACGCTTTTGGAGGCATTCCTTTAGGTACACCTGCCCATTGACCGTTCCAGTTGTCACGAATGGGGTGCTCCGCTTTCCACACGAGCAAATTGCTTGCCAAATCATATATTTTATGGCAAACTTTGACATCTTCTGCTTTCTAACGTCCTCAGGGACATCGAATTTATGATGAGCAGTGAAAAACTGGAGCCCCGGAAGCTACCGGAAGTCTGCTTTTACATACGTCTCATCATCCATAACGAGGCAATGTGGTTTCGTCAACATCTGGGTGTAGAGCTTCCGTGAACGTGTTTTACCTACCGTATTCTGCCGTTCATCGCGTTTAGGTGCCTTTTGGACTTTGTACGTGTACACAAAAAATATCAAATAACAATACTCCTAATTTATATTGTTCCAATCAGCTCTATGATAATTGAAGTAGAACTGTTGGGATTAGAAATTATTTCTTGAGATATTTCAAAAGTTACTGGAAGGTGATCCGAACCGAAGTCAGCATGGGTAACCAATTGGCTACAAAGTTGACATGAATCAGTTAAGACCAAATCAATAGTTGAGGGATTTCTGGCAGAAGAAAAGCAAGTTGGGCTGTTTGGGTATTGGATAGTGTAATAACCCGCAGAACAATTATCAATAGTATATTACCATTGGAATTACTTTGAGCATTATTCCACGATCGGTGTTTTGCATTAAAATCACCAATAATGAAGAATTTTGAAATATTACGGGTAAGCTTCTGTAGGTCACCCTTGAGAAGATTCTTTTGCTGACCTACGCATTGGAATGGTAAATAGGCAGCTAATAGTGTAAGTTGACCAAATTTTGTTTCAACAGAAACCCCCAAAGTTTCAAAAACTTTGGTATCAAATGAAGAAAGAATTTGATGTTTGATACGCCTATGAACAATTATGGCAACGCCACCACCTGGACTTTCAAGACGATCATTGCGGTGTACGAAATAATTAGGATCCCTTTTTATTTTATCACCTGGTTTAAGAAAAGTTTCAGTTACAACGGCAATATGCACGTTATGAACTCGTAAAAAGTTAAACAGCTCGTCTTCATTATTTTTAAGAGATCGAGCATTCCAATTTAAAATATTCAGTGTCTTAATACCCATTGCTGAATTTCAGGGTCATGACAATATTTATACCAGTTTGAATTGCATCAAACATGGAGTTTGTATTTAACATTCCATTAATCATATCGATTAATGATTTCTGTAAAAAAATCCATTTTTGGAGCGGTTATGCTACCTAAGTCAAAATCTTCAACATTTCTGGTAGAATTTTGGTTTCTACCGGCTGTAACGGCAGCGTAGGAAGCTCCATTACCTAGCTGTACATTGCTACCAGCAGGTAAGAATTGAGCATTGAAAACTTGTGCTCTGTTTGTACTTACGGGTACATTTGTACTTCGATGACCATTGTTAACAGCAGATAGCAGTGGAAAATTTGACGGTTGGGCATTGATCGTACCTTCCGGTACGAATGTTGGATTTCCTCCTCGATGACCGTTGTTAACAGCCGAGGAATAATTACCTGGTCGGGAACGTGAAGCGGTCCCTACCTGATGCTTAGCACGAGAATTCAAGATCGCTTTGCGAGTCTTGCATTCCCAAAAATTGGATTTGTGGTTTCCACCACAATTCGCACATTTAAAATTTTTGGGATCCTTCACAGGACAGTTGTCCTTGGCGTGAGAGGAATCGCCACAATGCATGCATTTGGCATCCATGTGACAATTTTTCGTCCCGTGACCCCATCCCTGGCATTTACGGCACTGGGTGACGTGTTGAGAATTTCCTCCAGTCTTCCTGAAGTGTTCCCACTTCACTCTGACATGGAGCATAAGGCTGGCTTTTTCCAATGCCTTGAGGTTATTCAGTTCATTTGATTTAAAATGAACTAAATAAAAATCGTTTGAAATCCCATTGCGAGAATCGCCAGGTTGGGATTTTTTTTTCATCTTTATCACTTGAACTGGTGTAACTCCAAGCAATTTGATAATTTCTTGTTTGATCTCATCCAGGGATTCACCACTGGCTAGACCTTTTAAGACCACCTTGAACAGACGTTCAGTTTTGGTGTCATGTGTAAAGAATTTGATGCCTCTTTGAGCAAGATACTCCACGAGAAGTTTAAATCCGATCAAGGTTTCAGCCAATACACGGCATTCACCCCGACGACCAATTTGAAAGGAAAATTTAGAATCTTTAATGAAATTCGTGAGTTCCTTACGGAGCCCATGAAAATCAGATGTTGTTACCACAATAGGTGGAACCTTTTCTTTCCCTGCATTAATTCGGGAATGCTTCGAAGATTTTTGCCTGACTGATGGATCATTCTCATCATCAGTCAGAATATCGAATTGATTGCTCAAATCAATATTGTTAGAAGGGGAATCCAGAGATTGTCCCTGGTTAGATTCAGTTTCTTCGCCACATCTCGAACTGAACTGTTGGAATTCCTCTTGAAAGCTTGAACTACCCGCTTGTGATCCTTAACCCTATACGGAGATTCATTTTTGCCACTTGTTTCTTTCCGATCGATGGTCAAACGGTCGTGGTACCGATTTGAAACACGAGACACCGTAGAATGTACCATTCCCAGCTTCTTGCTGATGGCACGATGAGAAAGATCCGGATTCTCGAGGTACGTGCGCAAAATTTCTTTGCGCCGCTGCTGTTCTTCCGACTCCATCTTCGCAACGATTGCACATTTGCTGTGAAACTTACACAGCGTAAACAAATACATATTGAACTAATTCCACCCTATATTTCCATAGAAAATACCCAACGGGTAAAAAGTTAGAGCCATTTAAAAGTGGTGCAATTTGACTCCGTACAACCTTTAGATGTCACGGATGTGACATCCCGACAGACTGGCAGCACTGACGGACGCGCATCACCCCCGGTCACACGTTGCCGCAACTGGCTCGTGCAATAAATATGACAGCCGTCAGCTTACCGACGACTGCTGTCAGGTTGCATACACAGAAAACAACACCATAACAAAAGAAAATTGAAAGTAGGACAAATGTTTTACGAGTTGGGAGTGCAGATCAACACCGAGAAGAATACAGTACGTTGAATTACTTTAAATTATACACGAACATTGAATGAAACGTAAAACTGTATCCGCTAGCATAGCAAACATACGGATTTGTTGGTTTTCAAACAGCAAGACAACACTAAACGGATTTTGTAACATCCTTGCGCTATAAATCCAGGAATTATTTATTCGGAAAAAACTTGTCTTTGCTTAACACCACCAATTTAAAAAATCCGTTTAGTTGCGATCGGGTGGCAAAATGACTACCGGAAATGGTTCAGGTCTCGATACAAGTTCCCCTTTAAATGCCCAGCAAATTGTGCTTATTGCAAAAGCCCGGACGATACGACTATGGTCGATTGCTATATCTGTAATCGGTGGTTTCACGCGAAGTGTGCAGGTGTAGTTGAAAGTGAGTCGGAGAATTACTGGAGTTGTGTAGAGTGTGTTATGGCCCAATCTCAGGTCCCGCCAGCTTCAACAACACCAAGCGAATCAATCGGATGCCATGCAGGAAATGAGAAACCAATTTGTAAGCCTGCAACGGGAGTTAGAGAAGGTCAAGGTCCGGGAGAATCAACGAGTGCAGTTTAGTATGCAGTAGAACACGAGCCCAAGGGAGGATTACACCAGAACGGGAGTAATTCCCATCGACAGCTGCAGGTCTGAACTGCGTTTCCTGGAAGAGAAGCACGCATTGGAGAAGCTGCTGCTACACCAGAATTGATCAGAAGATGTTGAATCCGCGTACTGGAGAGGTCAGAGTAAACGTCCGTGGGACAAGCTCAAATAACAGCTCGTTTAGTTCCAGCGTGAATCACGAGCTTAGTAAGTCCCAGTTGGCAGCGCGCCAAGCAGTGGATTGAGACTTACCCACATTTTCTGGAAACACTGAGGATTGGCCGCTTTTCTACGCAAGCTTCGAGAGTTCCACGAGAATATGTGGGTACAGTGACGAAGAAAATATGCTCCGGCTTCAACGGAACCTAGAGGGAAAGGCACTTGAGTCAGTCCGGTGCCGGTTACTCCATCCATTCAACCTTCAGTGATGACTAGTGGAGTGATGACTACGCTGAAGACCCTATTCGGGCGTCCGGAGGTAATAGTAAATTCTCTTGTTACGCGTCGAATACACTCATCGACTTTGGAGTGGTGGTTCAGAATGTCGTCGCTACTGTCAAGGCCTGTGGACTGGACGAATATTTGTGCAGCATCACCTTGGTGCAGGAGTTGGTCAACCACCTACCGCCAACGATAAAGCTGAACTTGGCGTTGTACAGGCAAACACTACCTTGGGTTAGTTTCTCGAGCTTCGGCGACTGGTTGGAGAAAATGGTGGAAGTAGCATGCCCAGTCACCACTACTCCGATGGAGTCATTCAACTTCAAGCGGACCCGTAAACAGGACAGCTACATGAATGTTCATTCTGAAAAAGAAGAGTAGAAACCTGAGTCAACACAAACAACTATAAAGCGGTGCGTGGTTTGCAATGGAGAGTGCAGTTCGGTTGAAGCATGTCGGACGTTGTAAGATATGAGTATTTCTTCTCGGTGGTTGACCCTGAGGGAGAGAAAATGTGCAAGAAGTGCCTGCAAAAGTACTTCGGTGCTTGCAACATCAAGACTGCGTGTGGGAAAAACGGGTGTACATTCATGTATCATCCAATGCTTCACGACGAAGCGAAGTACCAAGTAGGGGAATCCAGAAAGCAGTCTACGAGTCAAAATTGCTACACGCATAGCAAGACAGACATCTTCGTTGGACAGTTGCTCCTCTATGCAAAGGTTTTGCTGAACCGCTGGTCTTCTCTCCATTAGCGCTGCAGCTCTGATTACATAGAGCTGGCTTGCTGTTGTCGGTATCTTCATGAGCTCCTTAGTTCCAACTCGTATTCTCAGCTATTTAGGTCCCATCCTCGAAACAATAGACTCGAATAGGTGAATTTACCCTAGGCTGACGAAAAGTTCCCCAAAAATAATGTTTCTTCAGTACCAGATCATGTTGAGCCATTCATCTCAAATTTACGTTGCAAACGACTCGATTAATCGCCGACGGTGGATCTACATCACGCTGATGGAGAGTTCTCAGAGACCGATTATTCACTGCTTCAATTAGGTCGCAAAAAATTGATCGCTTCGCATTAAGCCGAATCGTGGGCTGTCAAAAATTGCGTGCTCCGGTTTCTATCCGATATCTGCACATTTCAGACAGAGAGGGGACACCGTGAGTCCAAATGATGCTAGCCACAACACAGCTTACTTTCGCCGCCTTTACAAAGGCGTAGTTGACGTGGCTGTTAAAGCTCATGCGGTCGTCGGTCATCACTCCCAAATACTTCAGTACGCGCTTCGAGAGTATGTCATGTCATCGGATGTTTTTTTTTGTTTCTTGATTATCGAGATTTTCAGCCTTGGGTTGGTTCATCTTCCGTCATTGTCACTCAAACACCGGTTTTTGGACCTTTTCGTAACTTGTCCGGGTGTGAGATTCGAACTCGTGACTTTGGCGTGAGAGGTATGGATGTTAACCACTACGCCGGGGTCACCCCCACCTCATCCGATGGTGATTTCAGCCCACTGCAACTGACCAATAGCGGTTTTCCTTTTTGTGGAGGGCTATCTGCAGTAATGGGCTCTTTGAGCGTTTCAAAATGTCAGGATGAGGTCAACCGCAAAGTCAATGCTCTTGACTCCAATCGGTAGCTTCAGCGTCAACACGCCGTTGTACATCCCGTTCTAAAGCGTCGGGTGAAATATAGAAACATGTGGAACTCATCCGTTTTCCCAAACGATCTTTTCCCCATTTCTGTATTGTACACTAGAACCGAGGTTCTGGAAGTAGCTGCTCAGAATACTGCACAGACAATCAGGAACCTTCACTCTGTGCAGCGCTTCAGCGATGGCTTCCCAGCTAGCACTGTTGAAGGTATTCTTGGCGTCTATTGTTATCACAGCGCAGTAAAGATTCCCTCCTCGCACTCTAAACAACATTCCAAATTGTATCCACCATTGGCTTGCCATTCCCGAACTGGTTTGATGAGAAGCCATGCACGATGTCCGTACACTTCGTCAACCTCTTGAGGATGATCTTTTCCAAAAGCTAACCGAGTGTATTCAACAAGTATATGGGCCTGTACGATGCGGGGTCTCCCAGCGGCTTTCCTTGCTTCTGTTATAGCACTTTTTTTTTTAAATCTTGCACCTGTTTGGGAATCTGCCTATGCAAAACGCTCCTAAACATGTCATGACATGCTTGTGATGTAGCTTTCAGAGCCATGTTGGGAATGCCATCCAGACCCGCACTTTGTTTGACTTCAATCCTTCCAAAGTAACACCAGAAACATCTTCTTTGACAAGAATATAAGAACTTTGTTGTAAAAAAGTCGTGAGGATGGAATACCAAACATGGCTAGTCTTGAAACAGTTTTGAGGATGTTTTTCTACACATATTCGATTCAAACGTGGTACCAGGACGCGAACACATTTTTGTTCTATGTTTGTTGATCAACTTAAATTTTACTTCTTGAAAATATCGGTGATTGTTTGTCAACTAACCACTACGAACTCTTACCACTTTAGACCAACTTTTGACTGATTTGAGTCAAACGTACTTAAGTTTGGGTTGTTTGGAATAGGTGTATGCTTGTTATTGTATATGTTGATAGGTTGATCAAGATGAACTATAGAAATTTAGCATCCTCTTACAATATGAATATCGAAGAGATGTTGTCAAACAGTGACGGCTGAAAAAGTATTTTAAAATATGGATAAATAAAACTACCTAAAGTAAGATTGTGGTCAACTCACTGATCAAAATACCGAATTGGCATAGGATTTATTCAAAGTTACGTTAAGCACAGTGGGAGGTTGCTAGATTTGTTATAATTGTTACACTTTATTTGTGGGGGAGTCTTTGAGATGTAGCTACACACAACATATTAAAAAAAAATTATTTGTATTTGCCTTCATACTGACACTACTCTGTTCAATTACTCAAAAAAAAAGAAAAATAAAAATCGAACATTTGAAAATCATATGTGTTACTAATGTTTTTACCCGTACTGTAGGACTGTGAACTTTGAAAATCGCCATGTTGATTTTGGTGGATTCCGTAAAGAAATCTCACTCAACTCAATAATTTATTCGGAGTACCTCTTACGTTTTTTATCCAATCAATGGCGCATGAAATTAGGGAAGGTAAAACGGAAAATTGCACTGCTAACCTTGAGCCGCTATACAATTTTGATATAACTTCGACTTTCAATTTCCTATTTGAAAAAGTAGTAAACAATCATCTTTAACGCATGAAATACTATTAGCTACGATATCCTTTCGCCATTTAAAAATCTTGTTTATATGTTTTTAACTTTATTCATTTTAGTACGTGCTTACTTTGACAAACATATCATTATGTTATAATCATGCTGTTTTAAGCATCCATAGAACATAATATTTGTCTTATGGATGTTCTACAAAACATCTGCTGTGACCTAAAAGATGTTCAAAAATGCCACATTTATTGTGCTTTTTCGGTTATATGCGTGTATGAAATAATTAGGTGCGCAACTAAGTTCTCGCTGCTTTTTGGTGAAAAAGGAACTTTATTTTGAAAACAAAGGTTACAAACGAATTATTCAAAGTATTGTCCATCACTAGCTACGACTTTTTCCCATCTTTCTGGTAGAACGTGAATACCATTTCGATAGAACTTTTCGTCTTTTGATGCTATCCAAGAATCAAGCCATTTTGAGATGTCATCATATGAGTGGAATTGCTGACCAGTGAGACCATGTGCCATCGAACGGAACAAGTAATAATCGGACGGTGCAATATCAGGAGAATATGGCGGGTGGGGTAGGACTTCCCATTTGAGCGTTTCCAAGTAGGTTTTCACGGGTTTCGCAACGTGAGGTCGAGCGTTGTCATGCTGAAGAATCACTTTTTCGTGTCTGTGCTCGTATTGTGGCCGTTTTTCGTGCAGTGCTCGGCTCAATCGCATCAATTGAGTTCGATACCGTTCCCCGGTAATGGTTTCGTTTGGTTTCAACAGCTCATAATAAATAACACCAACTTGGTCCCACCAAATACACAGCATAACCTTCGCAGCGTGAATATTCGGCCTAGGCGACGATGTTGAAGCATGCCCGGACAGTCCCCATGAATGTTTCCGTTTTGGGTTACTGTAATGAATCCATTTTTCGTCACCCGTCACAATGCGATGTAGAAAACTCTTCCTTTTTTGCCGCTGGAGCAGTTGTTCACAGACGAAAAAACGACGCTCAACATCTCTTGGCTTCAAATCGTAAGGAACCCAAGTTCCTTGCTTTTGAATCATTCCCAACGCATGCAATCGCTTAGAAACGGCTTGGCGGGAAACTCCTAATCCTGAACCAAGCTCTTCTTGCGTTTGACACGGATCCTCATCGAGCAATGCCTCCAATTCAGAGTCTTCGAAGTTTTTTGGCCTTCCTTCACGCGGACGATCATCAACACTGAAATCACCGTTTTTGAAGCGACGAAACCAATCACGACACGTTGTTTCACTCAGAGCAGCATCACCGTAAACTTTTTGGAGCTCTCGATGTGCTTCAGCCGCCGTTTTCTTCGAATGAAAGAAGAAAATCAACACTTCCCGCAAATGACGATTATTTGGCACGAAATCAGACATCTTCAAACAGCCAAAAAAAATATATAACACTAAACCAAAATCACTGATTTGGCAAAGCGGTTTGTTTACCATATGTCTGAGCTTGGTTTATGACGCTTGAGATGTACAACATTCGACCAGCACTTACTACTGGCGCCATCTATTGCTAAACAGCGGGAACTTAGTTGCGCACCTAATAAGTTTTTGGCGTTAGGAAAAAAGTTGAGCTTTGTCTAAAGGTGTATTTTTAACATTAATATGACTAGTGTTGTTACTTGGGTTTCGCCTCGGCTACTCGTTCTTCGATAGTGACTTGCATGTCTTCGGTGCTGGTTTCATTCGCTTCTTTATATTGTAACAAAGCCACGTTGTTGGTTCATGATTCGTAGGCTGGGTAGGTTCCGTACAAAAGTTATATCCTTCATTTTCATATCTGGCATCAGAAATTTTTTTTCTTTCAGATCATAGGGAAAATGTTGGCTTCGGTAATGTTGGCTTTTCAACTGAGTGCCAAACCTCTCATTCGAAATATTCTTTCATCTGAATAGTTCCCGAAATATATTCATGCAATTACAGGGTGTCTCACAATAGGTGTCACTAAAACAAAATGGGATTACAGCAAAACATATCAACCAAATCATAGCATTTATTTTTCATTTGAAAGATACATGTTATAGAAATAAATCATATTAATTCAATTTGCATCTCTCGCCCTTTTCCTTAATAACTTTGCGCAAACGCTTTGTAAGCCCATCGCAGCTGGCACCCACAATTTTCTGAGGAATTTGGTCCCATATATCAACCAAATGCTTCTTGAATCAATCTAAAGTAAGCCTTTTCGTAGGGCCTATATGTTGAAGCATATAACCCCAAACCAAGTAATCAAGTGGGTTGAGATCCGGTGAAGATGCAGGCCATTCTTCACTTGTGATGAAAACGGGCAAATCTTCCGCGCACCACGCTTGTGTCTTCTTTGCCATGTGAGCTGGAGCTGAGTCATGTTGGAAACAATATGGTGTATTCCCATACAGCGTTGAAGCATGAGGAAGCAGATGGTTCTTCAAAACCTGCTCGATGTAATATTCAGTGTTAATTTTTACGTTAGGTTTTATGAAAAGAAGAAGAAGTTTCCCTTTTCGTGAATCGGCGCCCCATACCATGATTTTCGATACATTCTGATAGCGTTCTACAGCTAGTTTATCTCTTGGAATATTGGCGAGACTTTTGCCATACACACGACCATTTTGTTGAGAATGACTGTCCTGAATGAGGAAGAGCTTTTCATCCGAAAATAAAATCTCGCAGTCACCGTGCCGAACCAAAAGATTTCTGCTTCTTTGAACCCTGGCTTGGTTTTGACGCTCCGTCAACCCGTGAACCGTTATTTCTTGTACAGCTTGCATTCCAGATCATGTTTGAGGAGCCTGTTAATTAAAACAGGGGACATTTGAAATTGTTTGCTCAATTTACGGCCAGATACGGCCGAATGACGTCTTATTCGCTCCCTCACACATTTGATCTTTTTTTTCGTTCTGGCAGTTCGTCTGGCCTCTCCTTTGTGTTGAATATGGACATTTCCAGTTTCCTTGAACCGTTTCAAGGTACGAAAAACAAAACGCTTACTCATTCCGAACTGCTTAAGGCTATTGAATATCTGACACGGTCTAAGCTTTTTCAAATGTAATTTTTAAAACTTGCTCCCGTATGGCTTCCATGGCTATTAAATATAAACAAACGGAATTGCTTATTTATCTTTAGCAATAAGCTGTCAAAAAAATACACTCAAAACGGATATAATCAATTCCGCTGTTAAAATTACACAGCTGAAATAAACCAAGGCTGAAAAAAGGTGACACCTATTGTGAGACACACTGTACTTGGTTATTAAGCTTTAATTTTCCTTCCTTTCAAATAGTGCTTTTTCTACCACAAAAGTTCAATTCCGTGAATGCAGGTTCTACGCCCCAACAAAAAAAGTCATATTTTTCTCCAGTGTTGCTGTTTTCGTTGCCTGTAATGAAACTTTTTTTTTCATAATAGTTACAATCATTTGGGAAGTTTGACAATTTATAAAAGCCGTAATGGATGATTCTGTCGATCGATATAGATATAGATAGGAATCACGAAGCAAATAAATATCAACAAATAAAAACGACAGATGGCCCAAAATCTTTCCAGCGGACGAATCTCTGGTGAATTTGGGGGGTTGGAGGTTTTTGGTACAAAAACAACGTTATTGTCTCTGTACCAATCAAACGTCGATAGCGCGTAATGGCATGATGCCAGGCCCGGCCAAAATAATGCCTCGCCTCCGTGGGACCGCAGGAAGGGCAACAGATGCTTCTGGAGGCACTCGGTGCGGTAAATTTCGCTGTTGATGGTACCCGTTGTGATGTACGGTTTACTCAGTTTACCGCATTGACATATGGCCTGCCAGAGCAAGTATTTTTTGGCGAATCTGTCCACTTTCTTCTTCCTTATGTCTTCCGGAACATCAAACCGTGATTTGGCAACGTAGAACTTCAGCCCCGGTATCTGCTTTGCGTCTGCCTTGATGTAGGTTTCGTCATCCATAACCACACACATCGGTTTCGTTAACCACTCTCGATACAGCTTCCTTGAGCGGGATTTGGCCGCCGTGTTTTGTTGATCACGCCGGTTCGGTGCCTTGCGGACCTTGCATACACGAAGCCCAGCTCGTTTCATGGTTTGCTGGACGAACCAGTCGGAACACTTTGCCTTCAGAGTCGCGTCGTGAATCGAAAGGTTCGGTTACGCTAGAAATAATCCAACACCTTCCGGGCCTTCACAGGATCAGCTGTCTTCGATTTTCTTCCACTTCCAGGCCGCCGGTCGGTCGTCTGGGACTCCTTAAATGATTTTACCATGCGAGACACAGTTGTATGGGTGATTCCCAGTTGTCTTCCAATCCATTTCATGGTCGCAGTCGGATTTTCCATGACGGCGGGCAAAATTCTCCGGCGATTTTCTTCGTGTTTCGATGACACCTCAATAACCACTATCAATATTATCTTGATTTTTATCAATTTTTACTCACGGACAAAAAAGTTACACACGGATAAAAATGGTGAATTTTTTTCGAGTACAGGCCTGATTTCAAATAAATCACATATTTAAGAACTGTGGAGGTGCTTCATAGCACACCCACAAGAGCGACAGACAAAGGTTCACATAGCGTACAAAACCGATTAGAAGAAGAAGGCGTCAACACGTTCCTAACCATTCATTACAAGGCCTGCATTTGGACGAGGCTAGTGCTACTATAGGCTTGGTTCTCAGTGCTATTACAGCTGATCTGACAAAAACGGAGTAGCAAACTCGGGCGGTCAAGCATTGTCTTTGATTTAAATTCTTTTAGATTCCCCCAAAACATGTCAACAATCCATGCTTTCATCCGACATAAATGAGTTTCTATTTACAGACGGGGAAAGCTGTCCAAATAAGATTTGTTGTACCTTGCTATCAGAGACAATTCACCCCATAACTTAACCTTCAGTGATATAACCCACAATCTTTCATTTCATTTGTGCACAAATCTTCTCGAACTTCACTCGGGGCCGACTAATAGACAGGCCGGATTAAATTGAAAAATATCATCGAATCAGATTAACCTTCCCCATCGTAAATTTGCAAAAATAAAACCGAAAAAAAACACTCCAGTTGTTCTTGATGCGTTTCGACCCTCTCTCCAGTCAGATTATCTCGGCAAAGAACTTTTCAAATGGTAATAAATGTCTCAATCTGATTGGAAGAAACTTGGCTGCTAGCTTTTGATTTGACAGGCTAGTACAGTCATAGACGCTGGTAGCAGCAGCAGCAGCAGCAGCTGTTTGACACCGTGGAAAATTTATGGTCGTTTTAAATTGATTTTTTACCTTACCCACGAGTCCCACGAAGTGACGCCTTTATTGTTGGATTCCGTTTGAGCAAGGTGCAAAGTTCCGAAGATAAATAGCGCTTTGCACTGGGGTGAGTAGTGCAAATGCGCCAAAGACAGTTCATTCAATCTATCGGGTGGTATCAATCTAAATTACGTCGAGAGAAATTACTCCACGTTGCAACAATTTTGGGATTGAAACGAAACTTAGGGGTGGAATTTAAATTATTATTCCACGGAATTTTCAACGGATATTTTCAAGCAAGGTTTTTAAAACTTTTTTTTGTATCTGTTACAAGTCATACTTAATCCCACCCCTCAATTCTGTAAAACGAAGTGTCACCTGCTTTTCCACTCTCTACAGCGACAGACAAAGGTTCACATAGCGTACAAAACCGATTAGAAGAAGAAGGCGTCAACACGTTCCTAACCATTCATTACAAGGCCTGCATTTGGACGAGGCTAGTGCTACTATAGGCTTGGTTCTCAGTGCTATTACAGCTGATCTGACAAAAACGGAGTAGCAAACTCGGGCGGTCAAGCATTGTCTTTGATTTAAATTCTTTTAGATTCCCCCAAAACATGTCAACAATCCATGCTTTCATCCGACATAAATGAGTTTCTATTTACAGACGGGGAAAGCTGTCCAAATAAGATTTGTTGTACCTTGCTATCAGAGACAATTCACCCCATAACTTAACCTTCAGTGATATAACCCACAATCTTTCATTTCATTTGTGCACAAATCTTCTCGAACTTCACTCGGGGCCGACTAATAGACAGGCCGGATTAAATTGAAAAATATCATCGAATCAGATTAACCTTCCCCATCGCAAATTTGCAAAAATAAAACCGAAAAAAAAACACTCCAGTTGTTCTTGATGCGTTTCGACCCTCTCTCCAGTCAGATTATCTCGGCAAAGAACTTTTCAAATGGTAATAAATGTCTCAATCTGATTGGAAGAAACTTGCCTGCTAGCTTTTGATTTGACAGGCTAGTACAGTCATAGACGCTGGTAGCAGCAGCAGCAGCAGCAGCAGCAGCAGCTGTTTGACACCGTGGAAAATTTATGGTCGTTTTAAATTGATTTTTTACCTTACCCACGAGTCCCACGAAGTGACGCCTTTATTGTTGGATTCCGTTTGAGCAAGGTGCAAAGTTCCGAAGATAAATAGCGCTTTGCACTGGGGTGAGTAGTGCAAATGCGCCAAAGACAGTTCATTCAATCTATCGGGTGGTATCAATCTAAATTACGTCGAGAGAAATTACTCCACGTTGGAACAATTTGGGGATTGAAACGAAACTTAGGGGTGGAATTTAAATTATTATTCCACGGAATTTTCAACGGATATTTTCAAGCAAGGTTTTTAAAACTTTTTTTTTGTATCTGTTACAAGTCATACTTAATCCCACCCCTCAATTCTGTAAAACGAAGTGTCACCTGCTTTTCCACTCTCTACAACAATCATTGGTGTTCGTTCACATGGGAACAGCAGGAAGGTGCCAATTATGCGACGTTTACTTGCCTGAACCACTCTCGAGCTACGCCGGGAGAGTACTTTTCACTTTCAAGTGATTTCAACCGGCTTTTGAGTTGTGTACCCAGAATAAACTCTTTGTAATCCCTGCTGTAAATACCCAGTTAATGATCGAACTTTTGTTACAGCACTACTTCAGTGGCTCACTGCACTTCTACCTTCAGTGAAAATCGAAACTCGAACCAACCCACTTGAGCCGACTGAGCGGAGAGGGCTGGAAGAAACATGAAACATATCACGGCACGGTGTCTCACAGCTGTGACTGAGCTGAAACAGAATCCAAAATTCTAATTGTCGTCTCGTCACAGAAAGACCTGTCTAGATTCCGAAAGCAGTTGGGTGCCTTTTGCTAGTTTTAGATTACTGTATGTATAGTTGCTCTGCAATACACTCTGGTTGTAGTACAAAAGTGAAGTGGTTGCCGTTGCTCTCTCCGATTCCGGGTGCGCACCAAAATGTATCAAAATGCTTTTAATCTCTCGTAATTGAAGCACTTTTCTAGCGATAAGTGCTCTTATTCCGATGACAACGAACAATGTCTCCATTTCTCAGGGCTGAACTGAAATGTTTGATCTGGTCGGTGTCTTTCGTTAGGGTAGCACAATCCCGGTGGGAGACAAATGGATCGATTCCAGCTTGAAGAGCGTGATATGCGCTCAGCCTCAACTGGTAGGTTTTTTTTTCATGGTGATAATGTCAACAATGTCTGACAATATTTGCTTCACAATTATAGTGGGTGACAATTAAAGTCGAGATGACAAATCAGTTCTTGTATGACAGTCAATGTTCATGTACAGTTCCTGAAGGGTACACACCAGAAAGGAAATTAAAACCAGCATTCAAACAGACGTTTTCATGCTTTCTTGCCATGACAATCTTCGGTTAAGAGGTATAGTTATTTAGTACAACTTGAAGCTAATAGTAGGTCACTATAGAATGCGAAGTTTGCTGATTAAGTGGGGAAATCTTTTTTTTTTTTTATAGAATTAGGCCACACCAAAAATTTGACGTGTTCATAGCGATATTCGTGAATTTAAAACTAGGTATAACTTTTCTTTTCGAATACGTAAAAAAAAACTTCTGCCTAGCATATGGTCAGTGTCATTGTGTTCGTGAACAATTTTATAGCAATTTACCCGACATGGTTTCAGCACCGATTTTGGTTCCAGGCTGCTTAAACAACTCTATCGGGTGCTAGAATAGTGAGACCGTTAGTTCGACCGGACCAAAAAGAAGAAACCGAGGTCATCTTTAATCACGTTGTTGTGAGAGAACTGGCCCTCAAGCTTGATTACTTTGTGACCCTGATATATCTTAAACTGAAAAGCTTACTGGAGCCAGTGGTGGTAAATGTACTATATTTTGATATTATTTCCATAACATTTTACATTTCTCATTACGATCAACATGAACATACGCAAAAGTGAGCCGTCGTTGGAGAAAATGTCATGACATTCTTGTACTGTTTGTCGATGGTTTTAATAAATGTTGGGAAATAGATTTATGTCGCTCAGAGGGTTATTGACTGCTGGCTTTTGACTGCAAACATGTGATGTTTATTAAGGAGTGTATCGAAAATTAGTTATCCACATATTTTTATGTCAAATCATATAAATAAATTATGTTTTATTCAAAAAAATGGATGATTCTCTATTGCTCGGAATTGAACTTGAACATTGTGAAGACCTGATGAAAATAATATTATTCTTTCGCGAATTTGCGAATTTTCGATCGAACACTTTTCGTCAAGTTCTGGACAATTTTATCAGTCTTTTTGAAGACCCTCTTCACAATCGCCCAATAGCGTTCAATAGGCCGAAGCTGAGGGTAATTTGGCGAATTGATGTCTTTCTCAACGAAATCTACACCCTTTTTCGTGAGCCAATTGATACTTGTTTTGGCGAAACGCGCCGACGCCAAATCCGTCCAAAATAGTGGAGGGGTACTATGTTTCTGATATAAAGGCATCAACCTCTTCTGCAGATAATCAGATCGATAGATTTCCGCATTTATTGTTCCGGTAGCGGAAAAAAATGGTAGACATCATACCGCAGGAACATATTGCTTGCCATACCAGCACTTTTCGGCCAAACTCCTCCACTTAAATCGACCTGTCTGAATCGCTTACATGCTCCCCTAAGACGGCAGTGTAATATTGTGGACCTGGAAGGGTTTTTGAGTCCTCTGTGACATAGGTCTCGTTGTCCATTAAAATACATGCATCTGGCCTCGCGAATACAATTTCCGGGCCCTTGTTGCTTCTGTTCTGCACTTAATTTGGTGATTTTCTGCTTCTTGTATGTCTGTTCCGTTTATTGATACGTTGAATGATTCCGACGCTGGTTCCCAATTTATTGGCCAAATCACTTATCGACATTGATTTGTTCTTCTCAATCAGAGCTATCACTTTCTGATCCAGTTTAGGGTTGGAAGATCCGGGTTTTGTGCCTCTTCCTGGCAGTTCATCCACAGAACAGTTTTCTCCAAACTTGGTTATGATGAATTTTACACTCGTGTGATGAATTCCAAAGCACATCATCAACTGTCGCATAGTTACACCCTTTTCACGTATCCAAGCGTCCAAAACCTTACTTTTCACGTCTTTTTCTATGCGCAACATTTTGAAAACGAAGAATTTAAACAGTGCAACCAAGTAAACAAACGAAATCACAAATACACGCGTACAACACAAATGTGCGTAGATAGCTTATTTTAGATACATTCCTCATATGGAATCATATTATAAGAATGGGTACTTACATCCCACAACCAAAGATTATCAAGTGCGTTTTTAAGGAAGCTATAAAAAATAGGTACACGCTATTTTTTATCTTCTTAAAACTGTCATCAGAAATAGGGTGATTTTTTTTTGACGTAGGACTACGTCTGTGTTTTCAATACTGGGGTACACGTTCGAATTGCGAAAATTTGGAGCGTCACGAAAAATATATAGGTTTTGAACGTTAATAACTAAGTCATTCCACGATTGATTTCCAAAATGTTTACACCAATCGATCGGGACGTTTTCTACGCTTCGATTTAGCTATTTTAAATTATTGATTTTTTACATGCAACTAATAAAATTAACGCAAATATGAAGTGATGTCTTATAATATCGATTTTTCATAGTAAATTTACCAAATGCACAGTATTTTCCGAGCACAGACTTCATACTTAAGTAAGGAACGTCTCCTAGGCAGCCATGAATGATATATAAGGGGTACACTTTCGCGTTTTGATTTAGTTTTCCGGCGGTCGTGGAGCTGTGCAGAGTAGGATCTGCAGTTGGACGAGCAGTCGCTGCCCAGAGAGGCGTTGGTGCAGTTGGCTGTTGTTGCCGATGCTCCCGTCAACCTTGCTGCGAGAAACATGGCTGCTGAAGCCTACGAGTTGGCGGGAAAAAGCCGCCCGTGACAACGAGACAAGAATCAATCATCCCTCGTCACCTGCAGATGGCCACCCACAATGAAGAGGAGATGAACCAAGAAAGAAAGTCCAAGTTCAATCGCGAACAGTTTCTCCTCCGTCAACTAAATCCGTATTTTTCAGGACCACCAAATTAGTTGGCCGACTGAAGAGTTCGTTTGGATGAATTTTTCTCTTGTGCTGTTTGAAATTTCCATTACCGCGCCCCGGCTGAACATGGCATTGCTTTAAACGCCGCGTCCCGGAGTAAATAGCAAACCAATGAACCAACAGATCCATAACTATCTTCTACGCGTTAGAGACAGTGGCCCTCTCAACCATCGTAAAAAATACAACCGTATCATAATTAAGAGCCACCAAATGCTTTCTAAAGAATTACAATAGAATTTTTTTGGCCCTTTTCAGGACTGACTTAAATCAATTAGCGGATGGCCCTGACGTGTATGGGAATTAGATTGCTGCATAGTCCTACGTCACCTTTGCGCACAACCCCATTGGGCTGTACCTTGTAGTTTTACTTCCTGTTTTCTGTCCTCGTTCGCTAGAACTGTTTACATAAACTGTTGGGGGTGGTGATTGTTTTGCAAAAAAAAAATGTACATTTACCACCTCTGACTGGAGCTGCTGATAAGATGGAGCCCTGTAGCATAAATTAAGTAAGTTGGTTTCATAATTGTTTAACTACAGTGTCATAGACCTGAGCGACAGAAGATACTGCGAATTTAGCCTCATGGCACTAAAGATTGTACTCAAAAAAAAAAAAAAAAAAAAAACTGCAACGCTTTCTTCTGTGTTTACTTTTTCATTGCATGGGTTAAACATTATAAAATTTTGGGTAAAACTAGTTTTGAGTGTAAAATTTCCTCACAATCTCTCAAGTGGTTATGGTAGATGACTTATGAGCGCGATTGTGGAAATTCCAGGTCAGTCCCACAGGTGGATCGCGAAACAATTGGGAATCGACTATTCAACCGTGTACCGTGTGGTACGACCCCGCGACGAGCTGGCAGTGGAAGAAAAGCGTAGACGACCGACCAGCAGAGAAGGCGAGGGATTACTTGAAACGCAATCCGAATCATTCGATTCGGGACGTGGCCGCCTGTTTCGTTCAGCAGACAATGAAACGGGCCGGACTCCATGTCTTCAAGGTAAGGAAGGTGTCTAACCGAACCGATAATCAGCATATGGTGGCCAAATCCCGCGCCTGGAAGTTGTACCGCGAGTGGTTGGTAATGGACGATGAGACGTATATTAAAGCGGACACCAAGCAGATTGCCAGCCTGGAGTTTTTCGTCAGCAAGTCGGCAAGCCTGGATGTTCCGGGGAAGTTCCGGAAAAAGAAGGTCGACAAATTTGTCAAGAAGTACTTGGTGTGGCAAGCGATCTGTGGGTGCGGCAATTCAGCAAGCCGTACAGGCTGGCACCAGAAGCACCTACTGCCCTTCCTCCGGTCCCACGAAGGTGACACTCTGTTTTGGCCGGATCTGGCATCGTGCCATTACGCGAAACCGGTGATGGAGTGGTACGAAGCCAACGATATTGTTTTTGTGCCGAAGGGAGCAAATCCGCCAAACTCGCCAGAACTTCGCCCAATAGAAAAAGTCTGGGCGATTATAAAGGGCAAGCTCTGGAAAACAGGGAAGGTCTTCAAAAACGACAAAGATTTGAAGAAAGAGTGGATGGAAGTGTGTAAGAGAGATGGCGCAAGTGTTGCACAGGATTTGATGTGTAGCGTTAAGTTCATGGGGCGGGAATTTAGCCTAGGAGAGGAGGTTGAATAAACAAACTTAGGAAAAACATAGCTGATATGTGTTTATTTATTCCCTGCCAGTTTCAAAAATATCCGACTTAAAATGAATATTTGGTGATTATGATGTCTCTTGCATTTTTTTTTCGAGTATAATCTTTACATTGAAGTCAAACAGATAATTTGATCAAAACAAAAACTTTTTTTTCAAATTCATTCAACTTTACTTGAAAATAAATCACTTTTTGAAAATTCACTGGTCAAGTTCAACTGACGACGTGCCCTCGGTTTGACGACGTTCTGTAGAACTAGTTCCCGATATGTATTTTGGTTGATCTGACTTCTTCAGGGACTTTACGACTGCTGCAACGGAAATATTAGGCGGAAGGTGCTCGTTTGGCAAACAATTTGCACATATGGCTTGCGATCTATTATTTAGGTACTACACAAATAAATGCTGACATTTACTGAAACGAGTGCTTGAAGGAGATGTTGATCCCACTTGCCCAAGAATGCCAGATCAACTCTACAGTGGTTTTCTAATAACAACGTTGATTTCGTTGAAAAAGATATCAAACCACCGGACTGTCCCCACTAGGAACAACCAACCTGCCTGATTGTTTCAAAACGAGTTCGTTGGTTTGAAACAACAAAACGGATTTTTAAAACAACTAGTGTTTTAGTTTGGAGATCAACAAACAAATTTTTTTGTTTCAAATGGGACTGCTTTTTCTCAGTGTTGGGTGTTTCTTTGACAACAAATTCGTTGGATTTCTTCTTATTTTATCGCAATAATTTAAATAGTTTTTTTTTAAGGAATAATGTTCGTAGAGATTTCAGTACACCAGAAACCTCCAAAAAACTCCCCACCGAAACTCGACCAGCCAAACGCCATGCTGCCAATCAACGCCGATTCATTACTATCATCAATACCACCCCATTGTTCATACTTTGCCAGATTTGCTCATGACTTATTAATATTTCACGATATGAGAATGCAAAATCCAATGCACAGCTGGCCCTCGGAACTAAAACGCTGCTAAACTTCCCTCATTCCATCTATCGTTTTTTTCCCTACTGCTGTTGTTGTATGCCAAATTCTATGCTAAAAGTACCCCCGAAGAGTATCAATTATTTCGATCTTCGCATCGCACACGGACCGTTGTGACGGGTTTCCATTGCCCTAGTGAATAATAAATAATGAATAGAGGGAAGTAGATCTCGAAGAGCACGCAGCAAGGAAAAGGACCAAACGCAACAACTAAAGGCTAATGGCATTAGCAGTGACGGGAAGAATCCGATTGATGGAGCACCGGCGATTCACTAGACCTTAAAAATGAGTCTTCTTTTTGTACTCTTAATGCCATTATTCCCTTTTTTCGGCATTTCGGATCAGGACGAGGACGAGTTCGATCGCGATTACCAGATTAGATTAACGCGTTTGAATTAACGTTGGGACTGGCCCGAACGGGGAAATCTCGGAACGTTGTTTGTTTGTCCTAAAACCTCAATTTACACGTCGTCCTGAATCGTGTTTGCACTCTGTTGGGAAAATTGAAATTTTCAACACATGTGACTCTAACTGGCGGTTGGTCGGTGGGAAAATTTTGTCACCAGGGTGGGCATTAAATATAACGACTTGTATTTGCACTGCTAACTGTTACTGTGCAGATAGGTACACCCGACATGGTTCAAATTTTGCATATGTGCGGTCGGAAAATCGCGATAACGTCTCCGCGTTCCTGCATTACTTCCTCGCGACAAACCGTTGCTTATAATGTGTGTTAGCCTGATGAGCAAACAAAACAGGACCATTTTTTTTCGATGTAGGAATTCTCATGCCAGTCTTTTGTTTGCCGTCGGGATTCCCTGCTGGTGCTGTGGTGAGACCATGCGAAACGACCCGGTTCAGTATTCGGGAAAATGGGGCTAATGAACAACGTGTTCGTTCCTACATACCAACAACGGTACATATCTAAGCAAGAACGCTCTTAACGAAACTGGCTAACAAAGACCACCGTTGTTAACGGTTTGTGTACGAAGGAAGCAATTACTGCTAATTGTTTGAAAATGAGATTTCCCTGACTCGGGAAAACAGTGGTAGATGGTAAGGAAATGGGAGTGTGAATTCAACGATTTCCTATTTTTAAACGGTTTTTTAAATATTACTTGGGAATTAGGTATTTTTTCTGAGGGCTGTAGGTATTACTAGTTTATTTAATATCAGGTCCGGCTGATATATGATAATACTAATTGTCCCCAGTATACGGTTTAAGGTACGAAGTATTTATGTTCTTAAGTGAATCGCATGATGTGATAGGCACTAACACCAGGGTCTGTTGATATGAGATGTTGTGGTGCACCTAGTATTAGCCAATGATTTCTTGATACAACAAGAGATTCCTGAGAAAAAAATAATGTTGAATGTTAATTATTTAGGAATTAACCCAAACAAAAACAAGATGGATACTTTTTGGATGAAATGGTAAACGCTCAGCGTAAACTCTTGTTTGGTACAGTATTTTCATGCAATTCGAGGAAATGAATTAATTTAATTATAAGAGGTAGCTCATCGGATCATACGTTTCGCTTCCTAGCATCTTGCTATGAGGTACCAGGTACCAATTGCCTGTCAATCTGTAAATTTAGAAGACGTCTGTATAGAGTTATCTCATATTATAATACCGGTTGAGCGGTTTGAAGACAATGAAATTATTGGGTACATGATTTAGTCTCCCTCGGTTGCTACACAACAGATGAGCTCGAAATCAATAGAAGTATTAAATTGCCCGAAGGCACTAAATGCTTCTAGAGACTCAAATTTTACCGAATCCTTCCACAATTTTTAGTGGATTAGAATAGAATGCTAGGTTCAACATGTCTTATAAAATAATATCTTTTATTTTATAATATTTTATTCTATTTTCAGCTTTTCCAGGACTATTCAGAAGGATATTAATAAATGTCTAATTTTTATTTATTTATTATTTTCAGTAACAATCCAGAGATGTCAGATATATTTTGTATAACTAAGCATATTATGCTCTCGTATTGACTTACTGTAGCCGCTTTTTACATGATCAAGTTATTTCATTTGTGTAATGTGTAATTTGTAATTCAATGTACATCTTTCAAGATTGAAATTTTGCATTTTTGTTTTTATGATATCTTAATTTTTTGTGTACAAACTATACCAAATATTAAATAACATACAACGGGGAAAGAGGGGAACCACCAGGGTACCCAAGTGAAATGATATGGATAGGGAGCATGGGACTACCTCCTCCCCATTGTTAACATTTCACGGAATGAGGGCGGGCTCTTCGACCCCATCTATTGGGTTTATTCTGTCAATCGAGGGCTCTATTCTAGTGCTGTGAGTTTGAACTTGCTTTTGGAAGGAGATTCTCTTCCCTAAGTGTCTCTGCTTACGGTCCGTTTTTAGCCCTTCATACAGGAGCTTGCTGATCACGAACAACAATAGGATCAAATCGTTTTTCAGATTATTACACTGCTATGGAAAGTTACCTTGCTACAATACATAATCATAATCATCATCATTAGAATAGAATGCTAGGTTAGGCTTGGGTTCTTTTTTTATAAGAGAGACTTTCAGACCGTAACTCTAAAGAATAGATTGATCTTTAGAAAGTTCAACTTCAACTTAGAAAAATTCGATCAGCTAGTAAAATAGTTTGAAGAATGAAGGTGTACAAATTGAAAGCATTTTCCCAATGCAAAACCTCTACCACTCTTTGTGAGCGGCCCCAACAGAATTTTCTCAATGAAAAACCAACATCACACTTTGTGAGTGGCCTTAACAGCATCCTTCCTTTTGGTTTAAATTGGTTCAAAGCGGCTATTTATACTATTGGTACAAACCGGTCCGAATCAGACATCTGACTAGTATATGAATAATTTGCTAGAGTCCCGCGACTTCAGCGTATCGTTCAGCAAAACAAACCATGCTGCCGTACAAACCCTTCAATCTAACATCCCAATGATTTCTCGTAGAAAAGAAGCGGTGTTCTCGGTTTTCAATAAAGCATTTACAACTACAATACATTCCTATCCATTCCTGAATTTGGAAGGGCCGGCACTGGTACTGCCTTGGCCTAAAACCGCCAGTTTTTACACATTGAGGACGTAAGGTATGCATTAAAAAAAATGATTGATTTTAGCGATTTTTAAAGCGGTTATCCTGCTACCTGGTGGTGAATCTACCTATGCATCGCCAATCATAGCAACCCTGCTGTGTACAGAGAAAAAACTGCCAGCGTATTAAGTTGATTTTCAGCAGCCATTAGCGAAACCAGTCAAGCAACTAAGCTCGATGGTTTGTTCGTACTGCCAGCTCCACCCCGGAATGAAGAAGTTTGACATCGTGAGGCATTTTGTGTCCACCGGATATAGCTAATCCAGCATTTACAGCATCCTCTTCCTTCGGGAGAAAGGCGAGAGCCTCGAACGGAAGATTAGGTCTGGTCTCTCGACAGTGCTGAGCGACCGTAAAGTGCAGCAGAAGCTGAAGAGGAAGACCGAGAGCAAGGTGGCCTCATTGTTCCTTGCCTTGAGCCGAGAGGTTGGTGAAACCGGTCAAACGATTAAGATGTACCTGGACAAGATGGACATGGTTATGTGGAAGCGCTAGTCGAGGCTGGCCGAGTCTATGCAGCAGGAAATCACCCAGAAGGAGCGGTTAAAGGAGCTGGAGATATTTCTCAGCGAACTTCGAAAGTTCCTTAGATTGAAAATAAAAACTCCTGCCCAGGAATCTCTTTGACGTTTGCCTTGACGTAGGTTTCGTCGATCATAACCACGCAAAGGACGCGGCAAACCCCGTCCGCATTGCCATAAACAGTTTCATTTGTAGTAAGTTGACAATCCGATTCGTTTTCAAGTTCGATGCTTTGTTGTAGCAACACTTCCTGCTTGCTTGCGACATCTCGGACAGAGAAGTTGGGGTTCCGCATGGAATCACTGGCCACTGTTTTTGTCGTTGCTGTGGATTACGAATTTTGCTTTCTATGGGATCCTGGCTGTTCCGAAGCTCATTAAGTCGGAAGGTTTTCTTCTCAACACAAATAATTCCTTTTTGCAGTTTACTGTCTTCAATAAAGAAAATGTAATGTTTCTTTATATAATTCGTTATAATTCACTTAATTCAACGTTTAATTTTCTTATTCTGTTTAAATATTCATTAGAGTGCACAATTAAATCTTCACTGTAGCTAGTTCCACTATTTCTCGCTACTGCAATTTTGCTAGTCTCGAAATTCGAACAAGAGAGGCCCTGACGTTTTCTTTTGGTTTTTATATTGGCTGAATCATCGGAAGATTTTGGTTCAATGCAAGAGATGCCTATCTGGTGAAGTTCATCGATGTGGCAATGATGTCGATGACAGGTACGGTGAATTCGTTCCTCACGCATGTTGTACGAACACTGGCTTTGTGGCTGTCGAGAAACGGTCCCCCAACACTTTTAATACGACAAAGATTTTTCATGAGGGCCTAACTGACAAACGTAAACAATGGCTTTTTCCCAGAATGTCTCGTCATTGAAAACTTGCCTAATCAATCCACCACAGTCATTTCGAAGAGAAAGACTTCAACTTTTCGATAGAATTGGAAGCTAACATGGGTAGCTTTTGTGCCACAAGAAATTTACGGAAGAAGCCATTGTTTACGTTTGTCAGTTAGGCCTTAATGCAAAATCTTTGTCGAATAGGTTGGTGCAGTGAGTTGGTCACTTTAAACGAGTTCAATAGCTCAGTGTACGGGTTGTTCAGATTTATACGAATTTACATGCATTGCTCCTCCTGCTTGGACGCCAGAAAGCTACTGACGGTTGGGTTTTCGTTAGCTGTCACGGTTTTTCTGTTCGGTTGTAAATTTTTAAGTTTATTTTTTTAAAATCATTTATTTGTCCAGGCTCAATTGAATCAACTTTACCGAGCCAGGTTTTCATATTTATATACATATATTATCTTAAAACTAACGTTAAGGGGATAGAACCGATTACTCGCGGCCGTCTCGAGGTTAATGGGAATAACAATTGAACGGATGGGAAAATGGGCGGTAATTTGAAGTATGGTTTACAAAGCACGTTTATTTTAAAATCAGAATTGGCTAACAACTTATAACTATACAATTTTTGGTTTTCTTTTGACTTGAACATTTTTGAGAAAGAAAAACAAAACACACTCAAAAACACAGATAAAAAAACTTATAGTAAACATACAGGTTAAACTAACTACAATCTAAGGCTAATGGTATTCAAAAACACATAAATGAGTTTCATAAACTCCAGATAACGTAACGCCAAAATATCTCGAACCGGTACATTGGGTTGTCTACCTCGAGCCCGAAGGAAATCATAAAGCTCAGATCTGACGCCACGATGCTCAGCACATGACCAAATAATGTGATCTGCGTCCTGGTAACCTTGTCCACATTCACAGAGATCGCTGTCGTTCAGCCCCACTCGGTATAAATGAGCGTTCAAAGAATAATGATTGGACATGAGGCGAGACATCATATGAATGAAGTCTCGACCCACATCCATCCCCCCAAACCAAGACTTCTTCGACACTTTTGGGATGATAGAATGTTGCCATCGCCCCAAATCTCCTTTACTCCATTTAAACTGCCAGCTGACGAGTGACTGTTGACGAAAAATAGCAAAAAATTCATTAATGGCGATTTGTCGATCACAAATATCGCCTTCCATAGCGCCCACCTTTGCAAGCGAGTCCGCTTTCTCATTGCCCGGGATTGAACAATGAGATGGGACCCATACAAAGGTGATGATAAAATAACGCGAAGATAAAGCACTTAGAAGCTCCTGTATTTTCATGAGAAAATACGAGGAGTGCTTTACCGGCCTCAAGGAGCGAATAGCCTCTTTGGAACTGAGACTATCCGTGAAAATGTAATACTGATCCGGTGTTAGTGAGGCAACAATTTCTAGCGTAAAGTGTATTGCCGCTAATTCAGCGACATATACTGAACAAGGAGCTTGAAGTTTACGTTTGGCGCTATGAATTTCATTGAATATACTAAAGCCTGCTGACTCCTCTATCAATGATCCGTCAGTGAAGAACAATTTAGTGGAATCAACTTGGCCAAACTTTCCAGCAAATATCACAGGAGCAATCATAGGAAGATGATGCTTTGGGAGACCATGAAGCTCCTGCTTCATGGATAAATCAAAATGAACTGAACTGCCAAAGTCGGAGAAGCAAACACGATTGCAAATATTTGGAGAAGGGCTGACATCCTGTGTTATGTACACATAGTACAAAGTCATGAAGCGAGTTTGAGGATTCAACTCAAGGAGCTTCTCAAAATTTTCGATTACCTGAGGGTTCATAACTTGGTTTTGAATAAATAAATAAATAAATAAATAGTAAAGCATGAGAAACCGTTGTCTGGCGATAATAAGCAGCTGCTAGCAAAAGAAGCGGTTCATATTGAAAACGGCAATGAAAATATAAATGTTTAATAACAATTGAAATAAAAATCGGTTTAATTATGGTAACATATAATGAATAAAAATATTGAATAAAAGTAAAATGTAAAATTCAGCTGAAAAAAAATGAGTTTGAAGGGGTGGTTACCATGACAACGCAAATTTTTGTACTGTTTGAATCATGAAATATAGTAAAACCATCGATATTTGTTTTGTGCATAACTTCCCAGCAGACGGTCGTGGACGGACTAACTAACCACCACTTGAAGCTCTTATAATGTACTATTAGATTCAGTCAACTCTATCTGCTCCTATTTGCTCCTAAGTGTGGTACAGCACGTATAGTATATTCTAGAAAGTTTTGTATTTTGATATTGCAAATAACTATGTAGAACATTATATTGTCCTTAAAATTTAAAACAAAATGTGTCGGAGATAAATGTGTTTTTGGAGGTTAGTTCTTATAAAACACTCTCTATCTCCAGTTGGGTGAAACATACGATTTATATGGCTTGAACTAAGTTGTGAATATTGACTTTTTCTACAATTTTCCTGAAGACATCAACTCTCTATCTTAAAATCCTAAAAAAGTTCAATTTTTATCTCACTTTTAGGGAGATTGATCACAAAAATCATGCCGTCAAAATATGAAGCTTGTCATATTTATCAACTTTGCCAAAGACGCCATCGCTCCAGCTCCACTATTTAGGGAGCTATGAGTTGAGAGTGTTAAAATCGACTTTTTGACCACTGTGCAATCGATCGGAAATATTTCTAGGCGTCGATTCCAACATTGAACTAATTTATATTTATCATTAAACTACTGAAAATAACGCAAATATAAAGTGATGTCTTGTAATCCTCTTTAAATAAAAAAAAAATTGCTAAATGCCAAGTATTTTTCTATCACAGACTTCACATGTATGTAAGGGAGATATCATATGAAAATATGAAAGATTAAAAGGGGTATACCTTCAATATATGAGTCATTTGATCGGCATCCTTGGAGCTGTTCAGAGCGGCAATGAGCTAGCATTGAATCTGCAGATGACAGTGACAAGTACCCTGGAGGGTGCTCTGTTGAGCTATCGTTGACCAACTTTGCGCAGTGGCGATATCGTAACCAATGAGGTAGCTATCGTTGACCAGGTAGCTGATGGCTATATCGCCTTTGGCTAGGCAATCGTTGATAGGCAGTCATTGGATATGCAGTCGGGTAACTAAGTCAGTGGTGAATTTGTAGCCAGCCGGTTGGCACAACCACAAGCGAAATAAGTGTGATCTAGTTGGCAGCCATCTTTCGGTAAGGCCGTTGAGTGGTTTGAACGGTATAAGCCATGCACCATCATCATCGCTAATGTGTGTAGAAAATGCATTAACTAGCAACATTAGCATGACCAGTTACTAGAATTAAGCAGATTATTGATTATCTGTTAACAACTGCTGCAAATATGACGCTAGTATTACTGGCTAATGAATTGTCGCACAATACTAGTAAAGATGTGAATGGGCCATACGACAGGTCCAAAGAAGATCGATCAAACATGGACCATGTAAAATCCGTCATTTTTAGGACGACCAACATGGTTTTCCCAGCTGAATAGTTTGTGTGGATTGGAATATATCTTTCAGCTTGATTTTCTTGTATTTAAGAACTTCTATCTCGAACTGTAACTCATCTGCTCTTTGCTTTTCCATTCTCAAGTAGTGCTCTCTTTTCAAAATCAGTTTTTCTTTTTTAATTAGTAGAGCTTCCTTCTGGATTTAGAGGCTTTTCTGACTGTTTTCCGTAAGTTGTCTCATATATTCGTATATATTCTCATATATTTTGTACCTCCAGTAGTTTCATACTACAATTCCTCGTTGTGGAACGCTTTGGAGTTACAGGTGTCCTAGTTGAAGGTTATACAACTGGTATACGTACCTTGAATGATTCTCATCGTTTCCGTCATTCGATGACTCCGACGAGATGTTTTTTCTTTGCGATTGACGCCTCGGAGATGGCTGTGGAGTAAGTCTGAAAGATGGACCTGTTTATTAAAAGAACGATTATGTTGTTAAATATGTTAACCGGTTTCTTACAACTTTTTAAAATACCTAAGTGATCAGTCGTTTTCTCAAGAGACAGAATATTCACAACTGCCTTTTCATAAGCCGATAATATCATCAGTCGGTTAGGTGTTCCTCCAGTTCCATTTCTCAGTTCTATTGTGCTAGAGCTTTCGTTCCACCTTCATTTCACTGTCACTCTACACCTGAGGATAAACATACGGTAAAATATATTTTCTTTCTTGAAGACGCAAGTCACAATCCTTATGCCATTCCAATATTTTTCTGGTGGGTGAGCTCGCGTTGTTCAGTTTTGCTGTGATTTCACTCCACACTTCAGTGTACTTCTCACGGCTGAAACTTGCACTCTCAGCAAACTTCAGGCCTTTTGCAGCCGCTGGATTCTTCTCAAGGATTCCAATCACCATCTGAAATTGCTTCTTGTTAGTGGTTTTAGTGAAAGAGGAAGTTAGTTTGAAAATTTAATAAAACTTTTAGTCCCAATTCAATGATACCTGTTTTCTGCCATTTTAAACGCTAAACGGTATGGATGCTGCTAGAAATCACGGATGACAAACACCACAAAAAATTGTCACGTGCTAAACAGATGTCGACTCTATCCGTCACTTTTTTACTACTTTCGTCACATCACTGCGACTGTGGGAATACATCGACAAATCTAGACAAAACCCTCAAAAGGTCGAAAGTAACAATTGTAAACAATGACTTAAAACGTAAATTTCCTGGAAATACCAGGTTGTTAACATCTATATCCACTACCGACGGGAAGGTAATAACTCCCTGTATCTGTTTCTGGTGCTATTTTGTCTGTGGGAGCAAGCAGGTCCCAGAAAAATACGTTAGAAGTCATTGTTTACAAATGTTACTTTAGACCTTTTGATTATTATGTCAAGAAATGAACTGAGTTCATCGCGGGTGAGGTTTATCACTTACCCCGTCTCTTGGGATACCAAAACATGGGTGACTCGATTGTCACCTAATTACGTGACTGTCGGAATAACCACCAATGTCCAGATTTAAATATCTGCATGAAAATCTCTTTCTCTACGTTAAACTTAATTTGTCCTGTCTATTAGTGTCTAGTACTGTTTATTAGTATTTTTTATAAGACTATGTGCGTCATTTGTAATCAAAAGAAAACCAAGGCACACCCTAAATTACCTTGTAGGAAACAAAACTAAATAATTTAACTGTAGTCATGACAACCGATTGTTCTATTCATAACCATTCAACTGCAGCTATAGCAACGATCGTTATTTATAGTTGAGTTACAGTTGGATTATAGAGTCTCCGGAGTGAACAAAGTTGTTGTTTCGAATCTTTATTTAATATTTTTGTTCATATGAAAACTAACTTCACATCTTTTGCGTACCGGTGAATGCATTTTGTAACGAAAATATTGAAGAAATATACTCATACTCCTTAAACATGCGCTCGAAAAAAAGCGCTTTTCATATGTCATAAAAGCAAAACAAATAATTCTCCACCATTACAGTCATATCAAGATCCCATCAAACTATTAACTATCTATATACACTGATAGGCAAAATAAAGTGCCCATCTCTTCGTTTTTTCTATTTCTCTCATTTACTTGATTCAAATTAAAGTAAACACACTGTATTTTTTTTTATTATCTTATTTTTTATATTCTTTTTAAGTTTCACTCATGGAATACTGAAAAAAAAGGAGTTTTACTTAAAGAAAAAGAAATCAATTTGTGTTGAAAAAAAAAGTGACAAAATAAAGTGCCCACTTCATTTAGGCTACAGAAAACATAAATTAAAGTAAAATTAAAGCATTTCAATAATTGATGTGTCCTCCTTTGGCCTTCAGGACCTCCTGCAGGCGCTTCGACATGCTCTCGACCAGGTTCTTTAGGTGCTGTGGATCTAGCTCTTCCCAGGCGCGCTCCAGGGCTTCAAAATAGTTATTTTTATTGGTAACACCAGTTTTGTCAACCCTGGCATCGAGAATCGCCCACAAATTCTCGATGGGATTGAGGTCCGGGCTTTGTGGAGGCCATTCCAGCGGTTTGATCCGACAAGACCGGAAGAAAGACTTGGTCTTCTTGGCAGTATGCTTCGGGTCGTTGTCCTGCTGGAATACGAGCTTCTCTTCAAGGCCCGTCTGGATCAGCAAAACCTACAGATTTTCTCGCAGGATGTTGATGTAAGAATCTGCCGTCATTATCCCGTCGATTTTCACAATGCTTCCCGCTCCACCCCACGAAAAACACCCCCAGACCATCACATTTCCGAAGGTGTTTTCCATGCTTCATCGTGCCTTGGATGTGGCGCTCCTGAAGCTCCTCTCCCGATCTGCACCAAACACGAACCCGCCGTTTTCGGTTAAACAGCTCGAATTTTGATTCGTCCGTCCAGAGAACCGTTTTCCAGAACTCAAGGGGCTTATCAGCATGCTCCTTAGCAAACTTAAGCCGTTTGGCTTTGTTTGCCTTGCTGATAAATGGGCGCTTCCGGGCAAGTTTGCTATTCAACCCCTGTGCTACGAGACCGCGACGAACAGTTCGACCGGAAACTGATAATTGAAGGGTTTCCTGGATCTCGCGGACAGTAACCGTCGGGTTCTTCTTGACTTCGCGCATGATCTTGGTGTCCGTTCTCGCATCCGTTTTCGGCTTCCTGCCTCTGCTAGGGCGATCCACCACTGATCCAAACGTTTTAAGCTTCAGAAGAATTTTGCCAACCGCTGCCTTACTGATACTGTACTTCTTAGCGACAGCCCGGTGCGATTCACCGTTTTGCACATCACGAACGACCAATTTTCGGATACACAAGGGAATTGCTTTCGAAAGCACTGCGTTCTCCATTTTGTTCAATTGAATCAAATGCGATCACGTATACAAATGCACCAGGTTGAGCCGTTTGCTTCAAAACATGTCAAAATATCAAAACATAAACAATCGAGGGGTCTTCCAATGGAAACTTATCGAAAACATATCGATTTTTGAAGTGGGCACTTTATTTTGTCACTGTTTTCTTTTCAACACAAATTGATTTTTTTTTTCTTTAAGTAAAACTCCTTTTTTTTTAGTATTCCTTAAGTGAAACTTAAAAAGAATATAAAAAATAAAATAAGAAAAAAAAACTACACCGTGTTTACTTTAATTTGAACCAAGTAAATGAGAGAAATTGAAAAAAAAAAAGAGGTGGGCACTTTATTTTGCCTATCAGTGTAGCTATATATTTTCCACAAAGTTTGTTGTTAGTCATATTCGTCTGCGGCGAAAAAAGTTGGTCTGGTGGCCATGTGGTAATCCTTTTTTGGCTCCCTGAGCAGAAAATTATGTGTTTAAATTTAATTCGTGACTAAATTTGTAATTTAGTTAAAAAAAACTATCATGTTTGTGAAGGTTCTCAACGAAAAAAAATCAAATCATGTTCCGAGATCTAAAGTCATATATAGATCTTATTAAAGAATGTGTTCGATCTATGTATTCTATTATTCAAAGTCATTGCTTGTTGGCCGTATTCGTCTGTGATTTTGCGACATTTTCGTTTTGCAAAAAGTTCCACAGGCTGGAGCGAGAATCGAACCCTTACTTCATGGCAATCTTTTGAACGACGGATGACGCCGCTAACCGCTTGACCACGAAGCCCACTTTGCAGAGTAAATTTACTTAATGCCAGTAGTAAATTTACTAAAATGTTTTGCAGAGTAAATTTACTAAATGTCAAGTATTTTCCCACCACAGACTTGAAGTGTAAGTGAGGGAGATCTTATATACAGCAGTGAACGCTATAAAAGGGGCACACCTTCGCAAAATGCTTCATTCGCTCGGCAGCCTTGGAGCTGTTCAGAGCGGCAATGAGCCAGTATTATTAAAACACAATATTAGTAAAGAGGTTAATGGGCCATACGAAAGGTCCAAAGAAGATCGATAAAACATGGACCATATAAAACCGTCCTTTTTAGGACGTCCAATTTGATTTTCCCAGCTAGAGAGTTTGTTTAGATTGGAACTTATCTAACATACTACCGGAAGGTTTCCGACACGTCGGCGACGGCCGGCTTGATGTGGACGAGTGCCGACTGCAACAGCTGCGGGTCCAGTAGGACTTGGCCGAGATCTAGGATATCAAGGAGAGCTGGTTTGCAAAGCAGCAAATAATTTATTTCTACCAAATTTTGAGGACACTATCCTGTTTTATTTTATTTTGTCTATTTTGTTTTGTTTTGTTTTTCGTTATGTTTGTCTCTTTTCAGTCACATTGGGGCGGCCCATTGCTTTTGGCGGAAAGTGCAACATACTTTCAGCGTATCGTTAACCAAAGCGAACCCTGCTACTAACCTTTTCCCAACTATCCAACCTCCCAGTGATTTCTCGTGGAGGTGCAGAGGATTTCTCGGCTTCCTCCAAAGCGAGTATCATGTCAACACATTCCTGCCCATTCCCTACTTGACCAGCATTTGGGCACGGCTGGCGCCGGTATTGCTTTATAATGGGTCACCAGTTTTTACACATTGAAGTGTTGGCTCTTTGGTCAATCATGCTCATGCTCATGCTCATTGGAACTTATCTAACATACCGTACCAAATTGTTGTCAATTGGAAGCCGACGGTGGCTAAAAAAAGTTTCAGCTTTCCTTCCGCCGCATACCTTAAATTTTTTGTAAAATTTCAAACATGACTCGGAAATTTAAACGGTCTCTATGCCAGCTTATGCCAAGAGCAGCATGCCAAATAGTAATTTTACAAATGGCGACCGGCACGAAATGTTGAAACAAATGATTATAACATTCATTACACATTGCTACGTAGTCCTACGTAACCTTTGCGTACATCCTTATTGGGCAGTCCCTTGCATTTTTTTCTCAATGAAGTAAACCACCATCACATGTTTTGAGAGGTTCCAACAGCGCCCTTACTTTTTGGAATCGGCTCTCACGATTACCTTTTTTATAACTTTTTTGATATCCCAATTATGCTAACCACTATCACACTTTGAAGATGGTCTCAGTTGCATCTTTACTGTTGATTTAAATCTATTGAAAACGGCTTTCATACGTTGTCTTCTGCTTCATACTTCCCAACGAAAAAAAAACCTCCATCCCACTTTGTTAGTGACCCCAACTGTATTCTAACTGTTGATTTCAATCGATTCAAATCAACACTCAAGTTTAATTTTTTTTCCAATGATTGAAATCACTAGCAGATTTTTCTTAGTGACCTGTTGCCAACCCAATCCTTTTATTTTACATCCCTGTGATTTCTTGTGGAAGTGCTGAGGATTTGGTGGCTTCCAATATAACGTCAACAAATTCCTACCCTTTCCTTATTTGAGCTGCCGGGCGAGGCCGGTATTGCCTATCTATGGGATCATCACACAGATAAAAAGAAACATTAAATTCTCTGTGTTATCTAATGCACATAAAGGGAATGCTAGATTTCTCAAAAAATAATGGGATATGTCATGTAACGCCTGAATCTAGCCTGTTGTATGAAAGATTGCAAACAATTTCGTTGTTTACGCCTCCTTTGGCTTGTAATTAAACGAGGGGAAATTTTACGCGCTTGTTAAATTTTTTTTTTCTGTGCAGTTTTTATACATTGAAGATGTATGTTAGTCTCAAGCATCATTTGTTGGTTCTCTGTGTAATTACAGCTGATGCAGCAAAAATGGAGTAGCCCCCTCGGGTGTTCTCCTTATAGGTACACAGATAAAAAGAAACATTGAATTTTCTGCGTTATCTAATGCACATAAAGGGAATGCTAGATTTGTTAGGAAATAATGGGATATTTCATGTATATTTAAGCCAGATAACGCCTGAATCCAGCCTGTTGTATGAAAGATGGAAAACATTGTTGTATGGCGCATGAAAGATTGCAAACAATTTCGTTGTTTACGCCTCCTTTGGCTCGGAATTAAACGAGGGTAAATTTTACGCGCTTGTTAAAATTCGTTATTTTTTCCTGTGTACCTCTTATAGCGTTTGGCTTCTCCCGATTCACTTTCGTTTAAATTGAATCAAATTGAAAAAAAGCAGACAACGTTGAACACTCATAAGCTTTGCTAAAAATGATTATTTCAAGGATTAAATGATAGCGAAAAATTTGGCATTCAAAACATACAAATTATTCTTGTTCTTGAATTTTTAACGCAACAAAAAATTTCTTGTATAAAATTGACTCAATTTGGAGAATAGTATTCCTAACAAGCTTTAGCACTCCTGAAACTCACATCGTAACGATAAACCCCGATTGCCTCCGTAATCGTTGCCAAAGAATGGCCGTTCATTAGCATAATTGAACAATCGTATCGAAAGAATAAACGGATCGTGCATCGCGTTCGTTCATCATAAAGTTCCCCTCTTGCATGCACAAATCCGAAAGAAGAACAGTCACCCTTCAAGTGAGGATAAGGGTAGAAACGTCACCACGCAAAGCCGCTACCGAATAGTGCCAGCCAGCGCCTCTGGGTTTGATAGTGCGTGTTAAATCTGACGTGCCAAGGCTGGCTCATAAAGTGAAGTGACTTCTTCTGGTTCCCGCAGTAAAATTGTATTATTTTCACACACATTAGATGTCCCTTTTCTGCCGGTAGGGATGAGATGGGGCACTTTTCAATCTACGCCGTAGAATAAGTAAACTGTCATTGATATCCCATTGAAGAATTCTGCACTCAACGTTTCTCACTTTTAGCAATTTGACGCAGATTTTTGCGCGTTTGCAAGCGTGTTGAAGCAGGATGCACATCGTCAATCCACTTCCCTTCTTGAGAGCCATCCATCCTCTCCGGATCATTGAGGCACGTGATGACCATTAAACACTCAGTGGGGGTGAATTTATGGGTAATTTCAAAAACCAGGCGATAACGTTCGTCCGACTGGCACCTCTTTCTGATCCCTTTGCTCTGGTACAGATATGCGTGATGTAAATCGCGTCACGGAAGCTTTTTGGGGTGCAAATCTGAAGACGAGACTGCTTCCTCTATCCCTTCGTATAAATCTATGGTGATGATGGCTCCATCCGAGAATGGGACACCTGCGTCCCACAGGTAGCATGGGACCTCGGTTCACAGCTCCCAAAGCAGACAACGAATAAAAGTTAGCGTAAATCATAGGAAATATTCATTCGTTCGCTCTTGGGATCTCTTCAGCAGTAGCTGCCGGTTGTTAAAAAAAAAGTTGAAAGTGTTTCGATTCATGCCAGGGTAGAAGTTTTGCTTTGATCTTCCCAGTTGGAGATGGCAGTGCGAGTCGAAGGATATCATTTTTTCCCTGTTTATTGCCAGGCAGCTACCGAATGCTTTCGCTCGGTGAATGCTCGACCTGGCTTCAGGTGTTGAATCCACCACCATAAATCAGTTTATGGAATCAATAAAAACCGGATCTCGGAGCAATGATAAATTGTCACGATTGTAAATGGTGTTTTTGATTTCAACCTGAAGCGCAGTTGATGTGAGCTTTCTCCTTGAATGTTTTTGTTGAATTTTGTTATTCGGTTATTACTAGAATCATTTGGAAATGGATGTGAATTTTTTAAATTACCTGAGCATATCCGGACCAGTGTTGTAAAAAGTCATTTCGTGCAATTGGATAAATTTACCGATAACTTGGTTCAACAGCTGAACTTATGAATATGGTGTTTGGTAAAATTGTAGCTCTTGACAAATTCTACAACTTTGTCTACACAGAAAAAAATAATTAATTTTAACAAGCGCGAAAAATTTACCCTCGTTTAATTCAACGCCAAAGGAGGCGTAAACAACGAAATTGTTTGCAATCTTTCATACAACAGGCTAGATTCAGGCGTTATCTGGCTATAATTTACTTGAAATATCACATTATTTTTGGCCAAATCTAGAATTCAATGTTTCTTTTTATCTGTGTAACAGTGCATTACCCTAACTGGTATACAGAAAGTGTTAAATTCACTGTAAAATTCAAACCTACACTTCATTTGAATATTCAGATGTTGCTCTCTCACGTCTTACACAGATAAAAAAAAAAAACATTGAATTTTCTGCGTTATCTTATGCACATAAAAGGAATGCTTGATTTTCAGAAAATAATGGTGAATTTCAGGTTAATTTTAGCCAGATAACGCTTGAATCTTACCTGTTGTATGAAAGATTGCAAACATTGAATTATGGAGAGTGTGAGCTGTTTAGTGGAATACCTGTAACTAGAAAATAAGAAGAATGATTAGTAATTTCCATTTAATCCCAACTACCTTTATTGCTTATCTTGACAGATACGCGTATTTCGTCTACAATGTGCAGACTTCTTCAGTGTCGTGTACTAATACTCGAATCGAGTATTAGTCAAGTATTAGTACACGACACTGAACAAGTCTGCACATTGTAGACGAAATACGCGTATCTGTCAAGATAAAACAATAAAGGTAGTTGGAATTAAATGGAAATTACTAATCATTCTTCTTATTTTCTAATTGTAAACATCGTTGTATGGCACATGAAAGATTGCAAACAATTTCGTTGTTTTCGCCTCCTTTGGTTTTGAATTAAACGAGGGGAAATTTTACGCACTTATTAGAATTAATTGTTTTTTTTTCTTTGTAGGTTTTACAGTTAGAACAAAACATTGTGAACCAAATTTATAAAAATAATCAAGCACCACAATTTCTTCATACGCACTATTCTGAAAATAAGCTTCTGGAACGAGTTAATGATAAATTTAGCGCATTGGTTCGAAATGACTATTTACAGCACTGATCCGGACAGTAACTGCGCTGTTGTGGAACAACTTATTATATTTTTGTCTAGCTTCATCGCGAGTCTAGTTAATATTTTTTTTTGGTTTCCTGTTTGTTTATAGTTAAACTCGATTGGAATTTAACATATTAAAATACGGTGGAATTATTTTTCAACTTGGGCTCGATTTCTTGGCAGCAAAATTCTCTTGGGCACTACTTTCCTATCGTTTCTCGATCTACGATAGGCATGACATCACGAGAACTGCTTGATGCGTATAGTAACGCTCAACTCAGGCAGCTGACTGGCGTTCAGAACGAGAATAATCGCATGCTTGATCTGTGCTTTGTTATTAACGATTTGTGTGAGTTGAAGCACCAGCACCGCTATTTAAAATCTGTCGGAATCTTCCACCATTAGTTTTGAAACTTGCGGTAAATCCATTGTGTCGCTTCCGTGATTCCTCTGAAAGTGTTTTCTACGATTTCAGTAAGGCTGATTTCAGCGGTATGAACGAATTCTTGGGACTTGTTGACTGGGACGAGATTCTCGATGTGTCTGACGTCAACTTCGCTGCATCGACAATGTCTGGTGTACTGCTGTATGCCATTGATCAGTTTGTTCCAGTTAGGATGAAACTTGAATCAACTAAACCAGCTTGGTCAAATTCCGCTCTCAAGCGCCTCAAAAGAGTGAAGCAGGCAGCTCTGAGACGACACAGCAAATATCGCACGGATTCTACAAAATCGTTTTACGTGGAAGCGAATGCTGAGTACAAGCGATTAAACGATTATCTCTATAACGCTTATCAAGACCGTCTACAAAAAAGCCTTAAGTCCAACCCCAAAAGCTTTTGGCGTCACGTCAATGATCAGCGGAAGGAAGTCGGTTTGCCCTCCACGATGACGGATGGTTTGCTTGAAGCTGATTGCATCGCCGGTATTGCCGATATTTTCCGTTCCCAATTCAGCAAAGTTTTCTCCGACGAGCTGCTCGACCCGCAGGACATTGCGCTCGCCACCAGTAATGTGCCCCGTCTTCCTGAAGGAATAGACTGTGTCATCACCAATGACATGGTTATTGCAGCTGGTAAGGAATTGAAGTCCTCAACGGGATGTGGTCCAGACGGCATTCCATCGGTTGTACTAAAACAGTGCGTGGATTTACTTGCGTCTCCGTTAGCAAAGGTGTTTAATCTTTCTTTGTCCACTGTCATATTTCCGAACTGTTGGAAGCAGTCATATATTTTCCCAGTATTTAAGAAAGGTTTCAAGAAAATGGTCTCAAATTACCGGGGCATAGCTGCTATAAGTGCTTCAAGTTGTTTGAGGTGATAATTCTGCGGAAGCTAGTGCAGAGCAACGCGCACTATATTTCGCCAGATCAGCATGGATTTATTCCCAAACGTTAGACATCTTTCTTGGTTAAGGAATTTGAAAAAGTTCATCAAGTAGATGCTATTTACACGGATCTTTCCGCTGCGTTCGATAAAATGAACCACCAATTAGCAATAGCCAAGTTTGATAAGTTGGGCATGAGCAACAACTTGCTTATCTGGCTGCGATCCTACCAAACCGATCGTAGTATGTCCGGCAGAATCGGTGATCATGTTTCGTCACCAACTCCAGCTTTGTCCGACGTGCCTCAAGGCAGCCAACTTGGGCCGTTTTTGTTCCTGCTTTACATGAACGATGTCAATCTCATCCTCAAATGCCTAAAACTCTCATACGCCGATGATTTCAAGCTGATCTACGCGATGAAGCATCCACTCCCACCCCTACTCCTCCCCTCTCAATCTCCCTCCTTGTTCCCTCCCCCATCCACACCCTCTATCCCCTCCCCCCATCCTTCCTTCCTTTCCCCCATACATCTTACTCCCTCTCCCCCTCCCCCCCCCCTTGGCTTTTTCTCCCCCTATTACTACAAGAAATCCCCCCCACCCCCGATTTCCCCCCTCACCCCCGTCGCCCTGGCCCCCCCCCCTCTCCCCGTGCCACCCCCCCCCCCCCTCGCCCCCGTACTGGCACCCGCCTTTTCGATCCCCCCCGCCAGTTGCCCCTCCCCCCGGGCACTCCCCCCCCGGCCCCCGCCCCCCGCCCCGCCTCCCCCCCCCCCACCCCTCCCCGGCTCTCTTTGTTCTTTTCTTTGATTTCAATTACTGAGACAAATAATTATTTTAGACGTGTTTTATGTCAGTTTGTTTAATTTTTTAGTTTGGTGATTTAAGTTTTGAGATGTCGGTCATATTTTACCTGTTGACTGTAATAAATAATAACAACACTCCTCATAGATTTTCCCTTTTGCTTTTATACTATGGATTTTATTTCGAATTTCATTTGGTATAAATTTAAGTTTTTTCATCCTATTGCGTATTTACTTTGAGCAATTATCTAGAAACATACAAAAACGTTCTCTGCTAAAATTTTCGATAATAGGAAAACTTCTCTGCAGAATTTGAAACTGGTTACTTCAAGTTCTTGAATTTCGACTCAACAAATAGAGATCTAAAAAACCTACACTTCATGTTGATGCATTTTTTGCAACTTGACAAAACCGCTAAACCTCCTATCACTAATCCCTGATCCCCTCAAGTACCCACTTACTCAACGTCCCGAGCACTATAAAAACGGCTCTCAATCGGCAGTTCCATTATCAGTTCCCTTTAACTGGCCAACAGAAGTAGTTCATACATCAACGAATACACCATGAAAGCCATCTTTATCATTTCCACCGTATTGGTGGCATTTGCTGCTGTAAGCTCTTCGCTAACACTGTCGTCCACCCGGGGCTTGAAGGAAGATTTGCACGATTTTGTCGACCTGCTGCCAGTGGACAAACTCACCGATCTGGTGGTCCGCTACTTCACCACCGATAAGGAATTCCAGGAAGCCTTCGCCTATCTACAGGGTGCCGAATTTTCAGCCGTTTGGGATCAATTCTTCGCCTTGAAGGAAGTCAAGGATGTGCTAAACTACCTGGAGGATGCTGGTTTAGAAGTGTACGATGCCCTGAACTATGTCGCTGATTTCTTGGGATTGCATCACGTTAAGCCGGTGCACGTCATCAGAAGGAGCTGTAGGTTTCGGAATTTATTCTTATTTGGATGAGGTGTGTGAGAAGATAATTTTGTATATTCCAGTGAAGGCAGGTGGATTGAGTGGATTCGTTGATGAGGCACTTGCTCTACTCCCTACGGATAAACTGAAAGCTCTGTTTGAGGATAAACTGGAGACCAGCCCGGAGTTCAAGGCTCTGTACGACAAGGTGCGTAGCACCGATTTCCAGAAGTTGGTCGACTTTTATCAGAACTCCAAGGAAGTGCAAGGTTTATTCCAGAAACTGCGAGAACATGGAGTCGATGTTGACAAGTTCTTCGATCTGGTTGCTGGATTTTTTGGATGGGGAAAATTCTAAGCATTCAGTAGAGAAGCTTTTGGTGTATGATTATTATGGAATAATAAATAAAATTTAACGAAGATTATAGTAACCAATTAACAAATTTTCAATTCATTCAAACTCAAAAATGATGTGACCTCATAAATTGACTTTTATGTTCACCCCTCACTAATTGTATTTTTTGTTTTGCAATCTATGGTATTTTGAACTATTTGTCATTCATTTGGTGTTATTTATTTGGCGTTATCTGTTTGGTATTTTATAGATTAAATTTTAATAACGTTCCTATCTGATGGTCTTCTATATTTTTGCTGGGAGTCGCATTTTTTTTTTTTACTCTGTTCGGGACATAAACCACTGCGACCAGTTATTTGATCTATTGTAGTATATCCCGTACCCTTTGTTTAGTGCATGTCGAGTTACTTCATCACTATTGAAAAATGTGTAATTCGGTGTTATTACAGTTTTCATTATTTGTTTTGTTGGCAATGAATCGAGTTTTATTGAAAGTTCCGCTATTTAAACCCTTTCAGTCAAAACCGGATTCATTGCAAAGAAAACAAACAATGACTCCGATACTGACCATGCATCAGAACCCTAGTTATAACCAATTCAAACTATAGAACATCAAATAGAAAATGAAAATTCATATAAATCAATGCTAACCATGTTTTCCTTATTCCAAGCTCAGCCTCGGTGGCTCAATCCGAGTTTTGTCACTTTTCACAAATCATAAAATGTATTAAGGACTAGTATATGGTCCTTTGACTACAAAAACAAATATGTTCCCTAGTTTGTATTAATTTAGACTAGGGTTCGGGTGGTAAATCTTATTCCCCGTAACGCACCACGAAAAGGTGATCTACCAGCGTTACGGGTCTGGGAGTCGCATTTACCCGAGTTGCTAGGAGTTGCAGGCCGATATTAACATAATATTTTCCGGGCACTGTTGATCAGGATTTAATCTGAGAATAAAACCGTTTGGATATAGTTGTAAACATAAAACCGTTTGGATATGGTTGTAAAGTTTTTATTGGACTACCTTATGATCAAAAAGTTCCAAATTTGAAAAAACCAATTTTCCATATTTCCACAGTTTTTAATTGATATCTTTATTATCGCCTTCAAAGTACTCGCCATTAGAGGCAACACACATATGCCAGCGCTTTATCCAATCATCCATACATTTTTTATAGGCCGATGAATGTATGGCTTTCAGTTCTTCCAGCGAATTCTTTTTTATCGCATCAATCGATTCAAAACGCCTACCTCTGAGCGGAATTTTCAGTTTTGGGAAGAGAAAGAAGTCGCACGGGGCAAGGTCTGGTGAATATGGTGCTTGTTTGATGGTATTGGTGGAGTTCTTGGCCAAAAATTCACAAATAGTGAGCGCGGTGTGTGATGGAGCGTTATCGTGGTGTAAAATCCACGAATTATTGCGCCACAATTCTGGCCTCTTCTTTCGAATTGCCTCACGCAAACGTCTCATAACTTGTAAATAATACTCTTTGTTAACCGTTCGACCTTCTGGAAGGAATTCAGAATGGACGACACCGCGAAAATCAAAGAAAACGGTCAGTAAAACTTTAATTTTGGAGCGACTTTGTCGTGATTTTTTTGGTTTCGGCTCATCTTCGGCGCGCCATTCGGACGATTGTTGACTTGTGAGCATATCAAATTCATATACCCACGTTTCATCACCAGTTATGATGCGTTCCATGAATGTGGGATCGCCATCTGCGTTCGCAATCATCTGTTTAGCGACCTCAACTCGATGCTGTTTTTGCAAAAAATTCAGCTCTTTTGGAACAAGTCGTGCTTCAATGCGTTTCATGCCCAGAATTTCCGTCAAAATGTGTTCGGTCGATCCAAATGAGATATCAAGGAGTGCAGCTATCTCCCGAATGCTAATTGAGCGGTTTTCCATAACTAAATTCTTCACGGAAGCGATGTTTTCATCGGTAGTTGAGGTCGATGGTCGTCCAGAACGCGGCATGTCACTCACGCTTTCACGGCCTTCTGAAAGAACAATTTAAAGTCTTTGTGCCAAACAAATGTACGATTTTGTGACATAGAGTCCTCACCAAAGGCTTTTTGCAACATTCTGAGCGTTTCCGCTGCAGAAAATCCGTTTGCAACACAAAATTTCACACAAACGCGTTGTTCCAATTTTTTATCCATGGTAAAAATCGCCGAGCGTCTATTTTTCGACTAACAAAAGCAGTTGTCAAAACAAAACTAATGGATAATTTGCTCTCACACTTTGACAGAATATCAGAACTAGTGTTGCCATCTTACACTAAAAAGATTTTACCGAAAAAATAAAGGCGGCCTTTTTAAATTGAAAATTACCGGAACTTTTTGATCACAAGGTATATCCAACTATAGTTGGATATAGTCCAATAACAATATTGGATGCTGTAAATTCTAATTTAACAACACAGCGCATCTTCGAATCGAATATCGGATTTGGAATCAAAACTAATTTTTGCTATACGTCCTTTACAGGCTGGTGATTGGCGTGAAGATTTCCACTGGATGAAACTACACCATTGCGATGCTGAGCACGATTTAATTGGACGTTCTACCCTTCGTATAAAGTGTGTGTGTGAGGGGGTTGCTGTAAAGCAGAACACGTCTTCGACCGTATCCCACATGATGCATAGCACGCGCTCTCCTATACTCTAGGAACTAACCTGAATTCCAAACTCCATTTTTTTTTTGTGTAGAAGCCCTCCCTGTGAGTGAATGTATCTCACCTCCTTGGCCCTTCTTGTCGCCTCCTTGATGGTGTCTGCTCTTTCATAGTAATCGTCGACATAGTGTTTCTTCATAATCGCTTCTGGAAACTCGTCCGCGGACTGTTCCACGTTCAAATTTTTAACGAATTGCGCTGAACAAGGTGAGTAAATGGCGCCGAAGGCTGCCACATCCATAACGTTGCTTTGGTTATCTAGTGTGCATAGCCCTTGACATGGTAGTTCTCAGTCTACTGGATCCCATTTTGTTTCAACACCGAGTCCTTCTCCAACTTTCGATCGAGTGCCATCGGATAACTGTCAGGAAATCTTTCTGCGACAGCAATCCCGTTTCTTATCGATCGCCTACACGTTTCGTCGTCGTGCCTAGAATCTCTCGTGCCCACTTCTCCTCCTCTGGAATGACATACGATCCAAACGTCGTATCCTCCAGCACATATTGCTCCCGCATGACGTCATGCAGCTCTTGGTTGCTCACCGGTGTAGATTCAGGTACGTCTGTACACTGTGTTTATGCTTCTCAGATCTGTAAACCGTCCAGTCCATCTTCGACCGCACAGCAATCGGTTCGTTTGGCTTCCCAACATGTGACTCTAGCGGCGCAAACCGATGACGTTGGCGTTGGTATCCCGAACGGAAAGTCCTTTACTTGCACTCCGGAAAGATGCCTGTATTGCTGCATCATCTCTGCGTCTCGGAAGTACTGTTTTGGCAACTGAAACACACCCACCGTTCATCTGTTGAATAGCGGAAACTTCTCCTTCGAACCCTTCGCCGACCTCATCATATCTACACTCTCTGTCACTCGTTCTCACATCGGTTGATATTTCCGGTCCACGTGTCTATCAGCTGCCAGAGAGTGCCTTCTACAATCAGCCGTTTGGCAACCGCGTCATCCACCAGCGTGGCCAATGGTCCTTCTTCCAGGACTGCGATGGTATCATTCTGCCACTTGCCAACGTGGAGCATCACCAGTATCATGCGGTAGATCACCATGCAATCCGACTTCGCTTTCTACAGCTGCACCAATTCTTCCACCCAATGTAACAAAGGATGGTGCCGCTCTTGGCAGTTCCATAACATACATGGAATTTTCGAGTAACAGTGATTTATTTCGTGCTTGTTAAGGCAGACTCCGCAAAGTTTCTGCTTCTTGACCTCCCTTAGGCGCTCCACGATGTTCATCCACCTAGACTCACAGAAGTTTGTAATCAGATGATCCGTCCTTCTGCAATCCCAGCAAAGCTGGCTGGTCGTTTCACTGAGCGACCTTTCACTTTGCTTCTGCTCGAATTCATGAACATTCGGCTTGCATACTTTGCTTGATCTCGCCCTCGCTTCGAGGGAATCTCTCCTTTAGGATCCACTCCCCGGAAATCTGTGGCTGACGGTTTTCTTGATGCCTTCCCAATTTGCCCATCCAATCCCTGCGTATCCTTGTGTTTCAGTTTTGCACCGTGCCACCAATAACTCTCCTTCAAAGTGTTGAGCCTGCTAATGCTGCAGGCGAATTACCTCAGAATCTCATCCCGCCTCTTCAATAACTGTTCTTCCACAGTGAGTTGGGCTTCAAACATCATCTACTTGTGCTTTAA
>JAHHFK020001110.1:0-49802 GCA_024533555.2 Aedes koreicus | reverse complement strand
GTTTCGCTCTACAATGGCCCAATATCTTCTTCAATACCGTTTAACGAAAGTCATTTTCGCAAAGCAACTTCAAGGTGTACCCATAAAAATTGTTATACGGCCTTTATAGGCGGCACGCGTTTCTTGTAACGGAATCTCGTTCCATATTTTCTGCAAAGTTACTATGAATTTCTGCAATGCCCATTGGTTTGGGGTTTTTAAACATTTCTTCCATAATGCCCCAAATGGAAAATTCCAACAGATCTACGTCATAATTCTTTAGGGATTTCGTTCGGCAATTTTTTCCATGCACCAGACTCATGCGGAAAATTTTCTGAATGTGAAGGGACAGAATCATGTTGGAAAACCCATTTGCGGCTTCCTAAAATGGTTGAAGTATGTTTCAGTTTAACTGTTCTCAGAAAATATTGTTGAAATTATAGTTGGCATTGATTTTAAAACCCATTGAAAAGAAAAGAAGAGGAAGTCGACTTTCCAAGGATATCATCTTAAAAAAAGAATCAACGGATCAGCCTGTCAGCGAAACAGTTCCTGACATCTAATGACTCTCTTCTCTTCCCTTGCATCTGAAAGTCCCCTGAATCTCTTTTCTTCTTTTGAGAACATTTCTGATTGTTTATACGTTGAGATCATTGGCCATTTTATTCGCTGATCGGCAGGGATTTCGACGAATCCGTTCGTGTACCGTTTTCATCCACTTTGGATTTAAAACACTGCGACCAGGTTTTTTCTTGATTTCCATTGCGCCTGACTCCATCCATCTCCATAAATTGCGATCTATTAAAGATCGGCATATTCCTTCCCAAGTAACAATTTTAGTTTTATTCCAGCCGTATAGCACTCCTCATGGCTTTTTGATAAAACTACATTAAAAAACTGTTTTGTCTATTAACACCTTCTCTATGCTTCTTTAATGCCGAAATTTGTACAAAATGGCCCACTCTATAGACGGTTGTGAAAACAAGTTAATAAAACCTTTATAAGAACATAATTGAGAGACTCTCTTTGTTTACTTTCCCTTTCACCAATAGCTCAATCATTTTCACATTTTTTGTTTGGCTGTTTGCCCAATATGCTAGCCAGCACTCTTATCTTGCGATCTGTGTTCAAGAATCAATCCATAATTTTATACTGGCGCTGTAATTAATGAAAGCGAACAAAACAAGAGAGAGTCCCTCAATTGTAGACTCGCCCTAATGAATAAAAACCCTAGAAATGTTCTAGTGAAAGATGTTATGACCACTTGAAAACCTTCATAAAATCTATTGGCTTCCATGAAAACCAGAATGTGGCCAAATGGCCACAGCTGTCAAACTTCATTGTGAAATCGAGGTTAGTTTTTGTTGTTCTGCTTTGTTCGATTCTCTGCTCTTCTGATTCATTTAGCAATAAAAAAAAGGTCTAGTGTTGCGGGAAATTTTGTTTGATAGCAAAATATCCAAAACAAATTGTGTTTTCTTCAGCTCCAAATTATATGCGCATTTATTTTTATGGTGTATATTGGTACGATAAGACTCAAAAATTAAAGCGCTCGGAAATTATGCGAATTTACAACAACAAAAATATATTCGATAAAATAATCATGAATTTACTGAAGAGTGCTTGGAATTGGATGATATTATTTAAAAATCTTCCGAAATTAGTTTCCGATCTACAGTTTATTTGTATACCATTGAAAATTGAATGCATTTATTTTTCCACATTTCAATTATTTCTAATGGCGATTGGAAAAAAATCGCAGATTTGCCAGAAAGCCAATTTTTCTTCACAATGACTATTATAAAACTATTTGCTCTTATGGTTACTTACTTCAATGCCTATTTAATGCATTTAATGGAGGCAAAATGGTTTTAAAATGCTTTTTTAATTGACCATAGTAAGAAAATATCAACGAGTCCTAAAACGGCATTTCAATATAGCATTTTACGAGTTCATGAAGTTGAAATAAAACCTTTGATAGGAGTAAAAGGAATTTGAGAAACATGGTTTCTAAGCGAGGTTTAACTTCACATATAACTAACCAAATGATGAAAAATAATGAATGATGAAGGTGAGACGAGAGCTTCGACTTTACTTCCGTTGGGAGGGGAGACGACGAGTTTTTTCGTCTTAAGAACCACCACTGGCGTCGGGGGGTAATGCAACAACCCCTAGTGGTGCGAAGAGCAGTCGTCCCGCCCACCACTCCACCGCCGCCGGTGTTGTTGCCATCTGTGGGAGAAATAAACCAAATCGAATTGATGTCGATTGGATATCATTATACTATAAAAAAATAAACAAAGAGGATTGGTTTAGCAAAGGTAACTGGGTTCTTTCCTTGTAGTCGTCAATATCTGACGAGGTCTCATACCTATGCAAATGTAGGGGAGGATGGCACAAAACGCACCGTTTAAGCAACACCGTGAATTACAAGGGAATGGAAGCTGAAATTAAGGAAGACGTTATTGAGTATGGTGCATTACGATGTTTTCGTTGTAGATCAAATGTGATTTAAATTCAAAATGATGATTATTCATGATTTTTTAAACCTTTTCCAATTTGATCCCACGACGACAACGCCTGTTTCATAGCTCAAAATGCACTCCGAAATTGGGGTAAGACGCACCAAAACACTAGAATATGCTGCACCACAATATTGGGATAACATGCTTTGCTTGCAAAAGGTAAAAACATGGCTATAAAAAGTTACTCATTAGAGTTGTAAAATGAGGAGGTTGCAACATATCGCCACATCCTTTTAGCTCTGTTTGGTAGTCAAGCAGCCTATCAAGATAGCAAAACGTTGCAATATATTGCCAACTCCTCATTATATATACGATTAGAAAAAGTACCCAACGGAGCACTTAAATGCGGGAAGCCAACGTTGGGTAAATTATGTTTACCTACCATTGGGTTCAAATTACTTACTTTTGGAAGGAATTTCTCTGGGTAAAATTTTTTTAGACCTAAGGTAGGTTTACCAAACTTAGATTAAAGATTGTTTTCCATGTCTAACCCACACTTTTGTACTCCGTTGTATAAGGGTATACACATATATAGCCACATAGTGCGCTACGCCACATTTAGATTTTCGAATATTTTTGGCTAAATATTCTGAAAATACGTGGAATTATAGCGAAGTTTTGATACTATTATAATGTTTTGTTGTGTGCGATGCATATGAAGTGAATTTATTATAAACCATGGATAAGGAGTGTATCGAATATAAGCTATCCACATACATTTGCGTTGTACGCATGTATTTGTGATGGTTTTTTATGCTCTGAACACTGCATGCTGTGCGTTTGACTGTCAGCTTTCTTTTGTTTACTTGTTTGTGTGGTTCAAATTCTGCCTTTTTAAAATGTCGCGTATTGAAAAGGAAGTGAAAATTAAGGTTCTGGACACATGGATAAGTGAGAAGGGTATTACTATGCGAAAATTGGCGAAGCGGTTTGGAATTCATCATGCGAGTGTTAAAACCATCATTAATAAGTTTGGGGAACACTATTCTTTGTATGAGCTACCAGGAAGAGGCAGAAAACCCGGTTCTTTCAACCCGAAACTGGAGCAGAAAGTGGTATCTCTAATCATGAAGAACAAATCAATGTCAATACGTGATTTGGCCAAAAAAGCAGGAACGAGTGTCGGAATGATCCAGCGTATCAAGAGGCGAAACCACCTGAAGACCTACAAGAAGCAGAAAATCTCGAAACAAAGTGCAGAACAGAAGAAGCGAGCAGCAACAAGGGCCCGGAAATTGTATTCGCGTCTTTTGCAGCGTCCGGATGCATGCAAAAAAATTGGGCTCAAGCGTCCAAAAAATGCGATGCAACACTTGTCCGGAACTTGATGAAGAGCATTCGATCCAAAGTTCGAAAATTCGTGAAGGAATAACTTAAATTTCATCCGGTCTTCATTATGTTCAAGTTTAACCTCGCGCAATAAAGGATCAATTTTTTGTATGAATAAAATATCGGTTTTCAACCAAATTTGAAAGAAAGTTTGTGGATAGCTTATTTTCGATACACTCCTTATTAATGCACGGAAAAGCTTATTTCAATAACACTGTTATTTACATGTGAGGTTCAGCCATGGCAATTTCTTCAATTTTGATCATATTTAGGTGTATTTAGTGCCTTATTGTACTTCAAAATGATGAGTTATTATGTTTTATGTATAAGTTGATAAATTATCACTCCATTAAAGCTATACACACTTGGAAAATTTTACAGTATTCGGTAATTTTTACCGAACTTAACGGTAATCCGATTTAACGAATTTCTCAGTAAAATTTGACAAGTTCCGGTAATTTTTTTTACCGGAATACTGTAAAATTTTCTAAGTGTGTAGGTTTGGAGATTTGAGCATATATATTGACTGGGTCATTTTACCCCACCAGTGCATTTTGTACTGTTCTCCCCTAACTGCAAAATTTGATTTCGCTTGTAGTCCATTTGTCCTCTTTGCAGTACTTATTGATGTTAATATTTTACAGCATGAGCAAACATTGCATACAAATATATGTTTCAGAAACCAAGCATCAGATGGCATTACTAAATGTAGAGAGACTTTTACACTGAAGTAAAAAAAATGTTCAGTTATTTGGTTCTGTATAAGAATTAGTCTTTCACCAACTATTAAATTTTTGTTGACAATCATCGATGCTCGGAATGCTTTAAAGATTAGCGACGCTTTCAAACAACTACTGTTCGAGTTTTAAGCAAGGTCATAGGAACGAATCCTCAATTGTCGTCGGATTCGATTCATTGACCGTGTTCTAAACCTTCACCGCATCAAATCTGTTACTTAATTATGAACACTTTATGATGAACGATGTTATAATAGCCCAAATTTTCGTCTGCACATGAGATGAAGCAATAAAAACTCTCATATGTACAGTGGTGACTTAAACATGGTTTTCGTTTTAATTGCCTGCCGTTTAACTACCGTACAACGTTATTCAACCATGCTCCAAAGATACTCCAAAAAGTCCATTGTCCTCTACCATGAGTACACAGCATATTGTCCGGTACATGACAACGTATGCAGACAGTGTTTTCTTCTCATCGAACGAAGCTTACGGACAAAATAATTCTGTTTTATGTGTCGTGTTTTGTGTAGGCTGCGCTAGACATACCGGTATCTTTGTGCACTGCATACATTTTTAGTATAATGCGAAGAGTCCTCTCGATGGAATGATAGGCATATGGAAGATTTCAACATTTAACGGAACTATCCGGTACCATCAGCACAAATTTCGATCCGTTATGGGTGTGGGAAATTTCCATTATACGAACAAGTGGGCTAGTGAAAACAACATACATACATTGCATATGTGTGCATGTTAAAGGATTTGTGCCGTTGCTGGCGAACGAAGCAACAACATCAATCTCGGCAAAGAGAAAAACTTTCAGAGAGCGTACCCCATTGTGCATTGTGGTGGGAAGATTTTTGGAGTATACTGCCGGAATAGGTTAATGGCTTTGGTTTGCCGTTGCTGTGGTTTGAGCATGCAATACAAATCACTTCCATTATGTTTTATCTGGGGAGAATCCTTTGACGGGTGGAATTATTTTGGGACTACTTTTAAAAGGTTATGAAGCAAACAAAAATCATTGTCTATAACAAAATTAATTTTCAACTGAAATCATAAAAATGTGTTCATCAATGTTATCAAATTAATCCCAAAGATCAGGACTGTGACACGTGCCTACGTAAGTTCAGCTTTAATCACCGTTTTCAAAAGGAATCCTTAAAGTTCTTTCAAAAATTACTGAAATTACTCCTCCCCCGTTGTTTTCCTCCCGAACCATTTACAACCCGGAGAGACAACTTACTGACACGACTGTCATCAAGTGCTCCCCAACCAAATTCAAAGAAATTATGTAAATGATAAAACTTTACACCGCACGTGATCCTTCACGATACGAAACAAACAAACAACAACCGACACCCACAACTACAAGCGAGGGAATCTTCTTCTTATGGTTTGGCTCTCACATTACTTCACAACCGGAACATAAAACATGCCCTCAACATGTAATTCTGCGCCGACACAAAGAAGCAAATTTGAAACTTACTCAACATGAAAACTTCAGAACCACCTGAACTTTGTGCTTCGTACACTAACTAGATAAAGGCAAGGCCTTACCCATCGTCACACTTTCTGGGTTCGGTACTCTGCCTGTATGTAGCCCACAAAACAATTCTAATCTACCCTACTCATGTCGTCTTGGTGTTTTGGTGTCTTTCCATGGCAATGAGGAGAAAATTTCCTGTGAAACTTGTTCAATCTTCCCCCGTAGTGCACAGGCAGGAACCCACTGACTGACTGCTGACTTGATGGGAAACATCACTTTGAATGCTCCCAGGTCGCGCATCATTATCTCAAAATTTCTCATCTCAGTCTTGGAAACGTAAGACGCACGTTGGAATATCCCTCGTTGTTGCTGGCAGGGAAGCTGAGATAGAATGGCAGTGAAACCAACCACATGAGCGGGAAACCTGCCCGACACTGCTTACTTCGAGTGTTGGTTTTGATTGCTTAGGATATGAAAGAAGCAGATGATATTGAAGAGATCAAGGAGGCAGGTTTATTGCGCTGTACGTGTGTGACCTAACAAGACGGTATTGACACTAGTATAGCCATGTGGCAATGGACTGTGAGTTCGTCCTTGGATTGGCTGCAGGATAGTGGCATTGTGTTATGGTCATGGGAGTTGTTTGTTTCACTACGTAAAATAACGTATGGCTCACAGAGCCTAGATGGGGTAGTTGTTAATGGAAATTGATTGAGTTCCATGAGATGTTTGACGTAGGACCAATTAAAAGGATTTTTTTGAATTTCGAAATAGAAAATTGCTAACAACTTTCTTTACCCAAAAATATTCAATCGGAAATGGTCTCTAATCGAATTTTTACGTTTGTATATTGTCAAAATTTTCCAGAAGGGGCACCAAAGGAAAAATCTAAATTTGGTTATCCATGCCAAATGACTTAAAAATGTATAAAACTTAAAGGTCTGATGTAGTTTTATTTTTTTTTTGTGGGATCGATTTGTTTTCTCTTAGAAAATGTTTGGGACTACGAAATTTTTTCAGATGATCAAAAAATTTTTTATTTACAAAAAAAAAAAAAAAAAAAATAAATAATAAAAAAAAATATAAAAAATAAAATAAAAAAAAATACCCCCCCACAAAAAACAAAAAAAAAAAAAAAATAAAAAAAAATTACAAAAATTATTGTTGGAGAATTATTTTGGAATTTTGCTTTCAAAACATTTCCCAGCCCCTCCCCCCCCCTACCTTACCACTTCCTGCCCGTCATGTGTGTCCCCTGTCCACGCGTCCTTCTACCCCCACTCCCCATTCCCCCTTTCCCCCCCCCCCTTATAAAAACTACAGGCCCTTCTAATGCTGGTGGTGTGTTTGTTCGGGTACTTAGAAACCGGTTGAGGTACTTACAGGTTTTGCCGGTCGTTTGTTACCTGTCTTGACCCCCACTGGGCAGCTGAGATGCTGAATACGCCGCCTTGGCCGTTCAATGTTTGTTGTCGTCGAAGTAAGTCAGCGTCGAAAGACCGCACACTGAGTTTCGTCGGTAGACTACCGACTGCAGGGACCCTTCGATATGCACGGAAGATGGACCTGGATAGCTGATACGGCACCGGGTGAACGTTTCCTGTTTTCTTTCGGTCGGCGATAATGGATCGATAGATTGTCACGGGTGTTGTAGAGTTAGTTGAATGCCGCCGTGGGGATCCAGATATTCGTCCGGAAGGCTGTTGTGATGAGGTCACGGCGCTCCATACGGTGACTTCTTGCATCCGTAGGTGAGGCTGGAGATGTGCTCTGTGCTGCTGGACCCCGATAAGAGTTGTGATTTCTTTTACCCGGGACGTGAGTCTTTCTCTAGACTCGCGGATTGTACCAACCACGTGATGGCGGGTGGTGCTCGCCAGGCCTAAGGGGATCGCCCCAAGTCTTTCCGATAGCACGCATATAGCTTGTAGGTGCTGCGATATCCGTAGTAAGAAAAACGATTCTTGTCAGCACTATGTGGTAACTGTGGACGAATTAAGATTATTACCCCAAACAAATTTTCTATCAAATTACCTCACGTTGTTTCAAATTTTTCTAAAATTGTTAGTTCCGATTGATTCTAGACTCACGTTTTCTCCCCTGTTGATCATTAATTTTCGTTCTTTTTTCTTCAATTTTCAGGATAATCTCGACCCACGATTTTATTTCCAGTTAGCTTTTCAATTAAAATAAACTCTGGAAATACACAAAATTTTAATTTACATTTCATTTCACTACATTTCTTACTTTTAAATTACTTTTCAATAGCTTTAATTATCATTCAGTGCTTAAAATCACTTTGTAGAAATCAACCGTGCTGTTCGGCGATCTGCACGCGAAAGATCGAACAAGTGCTCTTTCTAGATCCAAAGAAACAAGTGCTCTTCTTCCGGTCCTGCTTTCTTGTTTTTAAAATTAAATTTAAAATCCTAATATTTAAAAATCGGCCAACTGACCTTTTGGTGATGATGTGAACTACCATCTTATGTAGCAAAGCAACTGCCTATAGCACTGAACTGTTATGTAATTAAACGATTTGATCGTTTAGTTACATAACAGTTCAGTGTAATTAAACGATTTGATCAAGGTTTAACTATGGTAAATGTTTCATCGTGTTCCTGTATGAAAACACGTGGTTCGACGGATGCATATGAGAGATCATTCCTGGTGAGTTTCCACTTGTTTACTCCATTCCATCACGTTTTGTTATAGAAGACAAGACACATTTTCTTACGTGCTATATTTGAGAATATCAGGGCAATGATCCACCATCGCATCTTCAAGTGATCATTACAAGCTGTCCATTTGGTTCAGACACTTTTGAACGTTGATGTGGCAGCAATTCACACATGAATTCTGCCGCGACCAAACCGGCAGAACGCACCCATACCCCTTTCTCTACCGAAGGGCAGGGAGTCTGTAATAAGATTTTTATATTCCTAAACTCGCTCAAAGTTGCTAGACCGCTGAGAAATCAGGGTGCATCACCCATCGTACACAGGAAAAAGTATAAATAATTTTAACAATCGCGTAAAATTTCCCCTCGTTTCATTCCAAGCCAAAGGAGGCTTAAACAACTAAATTGTTTGCAATATATTATGCGCCATACAACAATGTTTGCAAAATTTCATACAACAGGCTAGATTCAGGCGTTATCGAGCTTAAATTTTCATGAAAAATCCCATTATTTTCTGCCAAATCTAGCATTCCCTTTATGTGCATTAGATAACGCAGAAAATGCAATGTTTCTTTTTATCTGTGTATAGTAAGAGAAATGGCTGTAGTTTTGAAGTAAAACAAACAAAAACTTGTTGAAGTAAAACTAAAGGTTTTGAACAAAAAGTAACAAGCAAATGCTTAAGGTTTGTCATTTTGATGGTCATTTTGAGGTTCGAGTAAGGAGTGTATCGAAAATAAGCTATCCACAAACTATGTTAACAAATTATGTTGAAAACCGATATTTTATTCATACCAAAAATTGATCCTTCATTGTACGAGGTTAAACTTGAACATAATGAAGACCGGATGAAATTTAAGTTATTCCTTCACGAATTTTCGAACTGTAGATCGAATGCTCTTCATCAAGTTCCGGACAAGTGTTGCATTGCATTTTTTGGACGCTTGAGCCCAAATTTGTTTGAACTCCTGCATGTTCCCAGCTGCCTTGCCAGTCTTCTTGAAGACCCTCTTCACGATTGCCCAATAAAGTTCGATGGGTCGAACCTGAGGGCAATTTGGTGGATTGATATTTTTCTCAACGAAATCTATACCCTTTTCCGCAAGCCAATTAAGAGTGGTTTTGGCATAGGGAGCCGACGCTAAATCCGGCCAAAACAGTGGAGGTGTACTATGCTTCTTATATAAAGGCAACAATCACTTCTGGAGACACTCAGATCGATAGATTTCCGCATTTATAGTTCCGGTAGTGTAAAAAATGGTTGACTTCAAACCACAGGAACATATTGCTTGCCATACCAGTACCTTTCGACCAAATTTCTCCACTTGAATCGACCTGTCCGCATCGCTCACATCCTCCCCAACGACGGAAGTAAAGTATTGTGGACCTGGAAGGGTGTTTGTGTCCTCCTTTACATAGGTCGTCCATCAAAACGCATGCATCCGGACGTTGCAAAAGACGCGAATACAATTTCCGGGCCCTTGTTGCTGCTCGCTTCTTCTGTTCTGCACTTTGTTTCGAGATTTTCTGCTTCTTGTAGGTCTTCAGGTGGTTTCGCCTCTTGATACGCTGGATCATTCCGACACTCGTTCCTGCTTTTTTGGCCAAATCACGTATTGACATTGATTTGTTCTTCATGATTAGAGATACCACTTTCTGCTCCAGTTTCGGGTTGGCAGAACCGGGTTTTCTGCCGCTTCCAGGTAGCGCATCCAAAGAATAGTGTTCCCCAAACTTATTAATGATAGTTTTAACACTTGCATGATGAATTCCAAACCGCTTCGCCAATTTTCGCACAGTAATACCCTTCTCACTTAGCCTAATTTTCACTTCCTTTTCAATACGCGACATTTTGAAAACGCAGAATTTAAACCGCACAAACAAGTAAACAAAAGAAAGCTGACAGTCAAACGCACAGCATGCAGTGTTCAGAGCATAAAAAACCATCACAAATACAAGCGTACAACGCAAATGTATGTGGATAGCTTATATTCGATACACTCCTTAAACAAATTCTTTTGCTTAGCTTTGTCGGTTTCATTTATCAATCTAATGAAAACACGTACACATAAATGGGTCAATACTTTACAATACATGTTTCTTATCCACAATAATATGTATAATTTTTTTTTTTTTTTTGATTGTGGAATCAACGAACGGATGTATTACGTTTATGCTGAGCAAGTACGACTAAACGAGGAAACAACAAATGTAGTTACCGCTATTGCAGACTTGATGAGCATTCACTATGTTCACAACTTTATGTTTATGAAGAACATTTCGAAGTTTTTGGAATTTTTGTCCAAGAATACATCTTTAGAATCTTACTAGCCATTTGGTCAAATTCCAACGCTACACGTAAAGGATAGCAACAAATAATTGTTAAATGAGTAATCGAAGCTATTGCAAACCACTCTCGCATGTGAAAGTAGTACTTCTGATCCTCTACAACGACTCCTCAAACCACTACTGGCAACACGCAGCCAGAAAGCCACTACAGTTCTACTGACCTTTTGGTTAACTGACAGCCAAAATCACCTTTTGGCGTACTGATTCGAGCACGATATTTCCTACTTCCAAAGCGCCAATTACACTAAAAATAGGATCTAAATAAAACGTTGAACGAAGGTCCGTTTCAAACATATTCGTGACGCTCCAAATTTCCCCACTCGCAAGGTGTTTACTAAGTATTGAAAACACTTTGCTCCCTCTGAAGTGGTGATGTTTTCTTTTAGAATGTTTGAATTTCAACTCAATAAAAATAGTTTTGAATTCAATAAAATCCCAAGGATCATTTGTTCCTCTGTGTTGTCATTGTAAAAGAATGTTTGTTCGAAGTCTTACATATATTATTTGAATCAAAATATTTTTATTTTTGAAAATTCAAAACAGGTAAACGTTGATCTAAGCAAGCAGCTATAAGAATTTCTGTTCAATTTTATTTTATTGATTTTTTTCTAATTTCCTTATTAAAATATTGATCAGGCGGATGTCAGGTTCATGATTTTTATAAATACAAAAAAAAAACGTTATAAATACAAAGTTGTAAAACTGTACACCCAAACATTTCCAAAGCATCACCAATAATATTAGGATCCATTAAAAGTATAGAACAACGGTTGGGCTAATGTATCGCAAAATAAAGCCATTTTTTGGCAAATTTGCAAAAGTTAACCAACAATGTAAGATCATTACCGAGCTTTCAACATACAATCTGAGTCGTCGTCAAGGTTTCCGTGTACTGTTAGAACACACGCCATACGGTTTTTCCAGGAAAATTCAACTTTTTAGCCCGCTTGGACTCGGACCATGATGAATTTTCCAGGTGGCTACCAACGATTGCACACGGTGACTGTCTCCAAAACAAGAGCGTTTCATGAACTGAAAAAAGGCGCTGCTATGAGCTGCTATGTTAGCTGTTTTCTTTGGCATGCATAATTATTCCTACGTTATACATCTTCAATCTAGTAATTATGGTTATCATTTCTCTTTTCCCACTATTTTCATCTTCCTTAAAAATGAAAAATCATGACAATCACTATGCAGCAACTAGATACATCTTGATGCCTTTTAACTTAAAAGCATTATGTATGGAGCAAATCTTCTGGAATTTTTAACTTTATTAACGTCTTCATTTAAAAAATAGACACAGTTGAAAAAAAAACACTGCGAAAAATAAATCCATGTAAAAAATTTCTCTCAAATTATATATTTATTTTTTCAAATGCTTCCTCATCCTCAACCTCATGGTAGTTATTCGGGATCTTGACCATAGCAGAATTAATAAGAACAATGTTGGGTATATTCTTCAGCTCCTTCTCCGCTTTTTCGATAAGTCGTTTCTCGAATTTGGCCACATAGTTTATTTATTTAATATTTATTATCATCACCATCTTCGACAACAAAACCGTACAGACTGAACTTATTCTATTTTACCTTCTATATCTTAACTATTTTTCGAAACCAGATTTTTTATGTACTTTTGGGCATTTTAAAATCAAATTCTTCAGAAATATTATTGAATGGCCGAAAACTGACTCAGGAGTGAGGATTAAAGGGTGTCCACGATGAAATTGCCACACTATGAAATTGCTTTAACTTTTTAACCGTTGGGTAGAATTTAATGAAAATTTGAATGCATTTAGTTCATAAAGCATTATTTACATCCTGCAAGTTTTAAAGTCCTGTGATCAAAACTAGCGGAAAAGGAGTCGAAAGAACAGCTCGTGCGTGATAAAATCTTGCGCATTCATCACGAGATCAAGGATCTCTCGCATCGTTCCATCGCTAAAACGTTGGGAATCGCGAATTCCACGGTGTCGCGAGTTATTAAACGGTTCGAGGAACGGTTGACCACCGATCGGAAGCCCAGAAGTGAAGGAAAAAGTATTCCGTACAACACCAAAAATCACAACCGCGTAGTTGGGGCCTTCAACCGAAATCCGAACGCCTCCGTTCGGGATGTGGCTAAGAAACTGCACCTAAGCCGAAGTTTTGTCCAGAAGGCCAAAACTAAGGCTGGGCTTCGAACGTTCAAGGTACAAAAGGCCCCTAATCGCGACGAGAAGCAGAACAAGTCCGCCAAAACCCGTGCCAGGAAGTTGTACCTCAACATGCTGACGAAAGTTGAATGCTGCATCATGGACGACGAAACATATGTGAAGGCCGACTTCAAACAGATCCCCGGCAACCTGTTTTTCACGGCCAAGGATAAGTTCAGCGTTCCGGAGCATGTCCGCACTCAGAAGATGTCCAAATTTGCGAAGAAATTCCTGGTTTGGCAAGCCATCTGCACGTGCGGGAAGCGGAGTGCACCTTTCGTGACCCAGGACACGATGAACGGACAGGTGTACATAAAAGAGTGCCTCCAGAAGCGGCTGCTTCCTCTCCTGAAGGCCCACAACGTCCCAACAATCTTTTGGCCGGATTTGGCCTCATGCCACTACTCCAAGGACGTGCTGAAGTGGTATGCGGACAATAAGATCAATTTCGTGCCGAAAATGTTCAACCCTCTCAACAGTCCGGAGCTCCGCCCCATCGAGAAGTACTGGGCGATTATGAAGCAGCACCTTCTTAAACGACCTAAGGTAGTGAAAACAGTCGAGGAACTGAAGAAAGTATGGGTTTACATGCAAAAAACGGTTGATTCACAGGTTGTGCAGAATCTTATGGCCGGGGTTAAGGCCAAGGTGCGGGCATTTGCGTATGGACTGTAAATAAAATACGAGTAAAATGGTAAAATGAAGTTTAATAGTTATTTCTCAATCCCTGAAAATTTGATGGCAATCGGATGAAAACTCGAATTTTTCGAATCAATTTTGTGTGTGGCAATTTCATCGTGGACACCCTTTATTGTATCCATATTCTGTGAATTTAGCAAGAATTTAGGAGCTCCGAAATCTACGAAAAGAGAAAGAAAGCGTTTTCTTCGCTTAAAAGCACAGCCTGTTTTTCTTCGATTTCACCGCATAAATTCTCTGAAAGCACTCTATTGCACGTTGCTAAACAGCATCCTAAGGTACACTTTCCCGATATGTTCACCTTACTACTGTATGTAGTCGAACGATTCCAGAAAAAGTTCGTCACTTGCAGTCGCATTCCCCCAAACGTGTGAAAATGAAGCGTTTGTTCGTGTTTGACATAGGTGCTATCGATTGTCCTGCATTTCTTGAGCAGAAATCGCTAAAATGTTCCCAATCCAAGCAAACGTGGGGCCTATATTCTTTCATATACAACTTATTTATTTGCCTAAGTGGTCATCACATAGAGTCGCCACGATATCGGCTTCGTTTCGATTCTTGACGACGACTTAAGGCTTGAGGTTATTTTTTTCTTTCCTCCTTCCAAAATGATGCATTATAGGGACTACAATCCTCCCACTCATCAATTTTTCCCATCTTGATCAACAATGTATTTTATGAAATAAAGAAAGCCATGTATGTGTGGGCATGCGACTGGAATAGAATGGAAACATATTCATTTATCTTCATAACTGTATCGCGTAGTCCTCGACAATAGAAACAACTGTAGCGTCTCTATTCAATTATTTCCATCTTTCTAATATAGCTGAGTGGTTACCACTAAGAATCGCAACGCCACTGTACGAACTTGATTGTTTTTTTATGATGATGATGATGATTATGTAATACTACCATCTATTGTAGCAAGGTAACTTTCCATAGCAGTGGAATAATCTGAGAAACGATTTGATCAGGATTCTATTATTGTTTGTGATCATCAAGCTCCTGTATGAAGGGCCAAAAACGTTTGGGCGGGCCCGTAAGCAGAGACACTTACGCGAAACCCGCGAATATAGGGAAAAGAATCTCCTTCCAAAAGCAAGGTCACACAGACAGCACTAGAATCGAGGCCTCGATTGACAGAATAAACCCAATAGACGGGATCGATGACCCCGTTCTGTGAAATGTTAACAATAGGGAGGAGGCAGTCCCATGCTCCCTATCCAAATCGTGATACTTCGGTGCCCTGATGGTTCCTCCCTTTCTCAGTTATATTTTATTTAATATTTAGTATATTTTGCACACGAGAAATTAAGATATCATTATAGACAAGAATACTAATTTATTCAAATTTCAAACTTAAATGATACATCCAATGGATTGTTACTGAACAGTAAATAAAAATTAGATATGTATTAATATCGTTCTAGTCCTGGAAAAACTGAAAACAGAATAGATCATTCCAAATATCTGAGATAAAATTTCAATAAAAGATATTATTTTATAAAACATGTTGTGATATTTTTCTGTATACTGTGCTAGTAACATTTCAAAGATAGCAATTGGAGTGATCGAAGAGTCCGGTTTGATGATTTCTGAAATAATAGCTTATCTTACCATAATACCACTCAACACAATATTATAATATAATCCTACATTGCTTATATGCACATGCCAGTCTTTTATGAATATAGTAGTTGAAGTTTAGAAGTGCAATTCAAAATTAAATGTTATGCTGAAATGCTGAAAAACAAATTGAGCCTGTCATGTTGTTCCAGGCTTTTACATGGTTTTGGAATGCAAAGATGATTCTAAAGCGTTATTATATATAGCATTTCAAGCTTATTGCTTTCACAAATTGCTTATTGCCTGCTCTCAGCTTAGTGTTCTTAATACACTTCCACAGTTATCAGTAGAGAGCTTTCGATGCCGATGATTCTAATGCGTGTTGAAATTATTAATAAATTGAGAATGGAAAATACACAATATGACACGATCTTCAGTCGCACCCCCTCACTTCGCTATTGTCAGATTGACAACATTGCCTAGGCTACGCCAACCAGCGTCTCCAAGTTTCAGCCGGCAGTCTTTTGTGATCATATGACTCGTGGAGGCGTGAGGTAGGAACTTGTGAGGACGAGAGGTCGGTCGCACCCTCCTTCGAAGTTGTCAACTCACATGACATAAAACCAATTTGCATTTGAATTGTTACTTGGGAGTTCTCGAACTTTTCCTCTAACGTTCGTCATAAGGTTCTGCACAGATTGATTAGCAACGATTTTAGAAGCCCTTGTCCAATCTGTTTTGAACTTTTCCACTGTATCAGCTAAAATCGTTCGATGGGACGAATTTCAGGACAATTTGGGGGATTCGTGTGCTTAGGTACAATTATCACGTTTTTCGGCTTGTACCAGTCCATGGTCAACTTAGCTTAATTACGCAAAGCAAGGTCGGACCAGATTATCACAGGATTGTCATGTTGGTGAATATGAATCAACGGCAGCAGGTATTTTTTCAAGCATTGATTGACGTAAATATCTGCATTCATTGCTTCATTTACGAAGTACGGCTTCGAAAATTTACCGTAAGAGCAAATTGCCTGCCAGATCTGAGGTGTCAACATCATCATCTTCACAAACCGTGTCATATTGCGATCCCGGCAATGCTCAATAGTCCAACTTCGAATACGTTTTGTCGTCCATCATGATTCAGTACTTATTTTTGGCGAAAACTGTGTTTTGTTGTGAAATTTGGGGTTCGACGCTCCTTCTTTTCGTCCACTTCGTGGCAGGTCCGCAAGGGGATACTCCTCCCCGAACTTCCGGATCGCAATACGCACCTCTTTTTCACGAAAATTGTCCAGTTTCAGCAACTTTCTTAGTGATAATCCTGGAATTGTGCTCCACTTGTGCACGATGGCACGGCGTTTTTCAACGGAAATCCATCCCATCTCCCGAAATGCGCTTGAAATTTTGCTATGAGTTGTGTTCGGTTTGACGGTTGGGTGTAAACAATGAGATGGAGCCGACAGACTACCCGAATAAAAATTTATGTTCAAATAGCAGCGTGCCCGAGGATCGCAGCAAGCCGTGCTTGGAAACTGACGTGATTTGTTTTTGCTGCGTCCTTTACGCGACAAATAAAATCAAAAATATATTCGTAATTCAACCTAAACGAACAGTGAAATTATAAAATCTCCACGTGTTTTGTGTAAGATGTAGTGAATATAATCGATTCCCTCCCAAAAATTGTGATGGTCGGTAGTTTTTTTCCCGTTTTTTTGTTTTTTTTTTTTTTTTTTTACTTCGCCACCGCACCTGGAGGAAGAGTTAATATCAGCTTAGTTGTGTTTGTAAGTGCTGTTGATATTGTGCCACGCGGACATAAATGATTAAATTAGAGTTTTCCGCGTTGTCGCGAGTGAATTGATGATTATAAGCAGTTTAGAAGTCGATAAAGAGTCGCCTCATAGCGGGGGATTTTGACAGAGTGACAGAGCGTGAGTGCAGGCAGTGACAGAGTGTGGAGAGAGAAAAAAGAAAACCAGTGCATTGTAGAAAACGGCCATTTGCTGGTCAGAAGCAAAGAACGAAGCAAACGCGCATGCGCGCGTGAGTGGCTGGCATATAATTTTTAGATGTTCTCACCACGTGGAGAGCTGTGAAGTTTTTTTTTTCTTTTGTTGCACAATGATTGTGATTTTTCAAGTGTTTTTTTTACCTGTAATTTTCATTATATTGCAATTGTGCGCGAAGTACTAATTGTTTTTGGGCTGTTCCATTCGAAAAGGATGATGTGAAAATATTTGCCGAATAGCGGAGTGTTGATTTGTACAAGTGATTCGATGAAAAGTAGTAGAAGCTTGACGATTTCTGAAATTCCAACCCCATACCATTACTCTCGACACATTTTGGAACCGCTGCACAGCCAACCTATCTTGGGGAACATCTGCAAGCTTCGCTGCATAGACTCTATCATTCTGTTGGTTGTAAGTATCTAGCAACAGAAATATATTTTCTTCGGAAAAGAAAATATCTCAACTACCGTGCGCTGCAGCAACTCTTAACTTCGAATGACTCGAGCCTTCTGTTGTGTTTCTATTAATCCGTGAGCTCGCAGTTTTTTAAACGCTTTGAGTTTCAAATCATAGGTGTTGATATTCTTGATCTCGCCCTGATTGTGTCGGATTGCGGCAAATTCGCTCCCTTACGCGTTTCACCATCATTTTGGTCTAAACCGTTGGATGAAGTCCTTGCCATTGGTTGATTTTGTCCGTACTCATCTCGTTGTATCTTTTTATGGTGAAGAAAATAAATCTCTCGTTCACACCAATGTGATCTCAAGCGCTCTCAAGGTCTAAATTTCTTCAAATATATATATCTACAACCAGCTCTCGTTTTGTAACCGTGTTTAAAGCATAAACAAACCAAACAATTTTCAAAACCAAATCACATCCGTCAAATGCAAGTTTATTAGACGTAAAATGAAAAATATGCATTTATTACAAAACTACACAAGAGATACACTGTCACAAAAAAAACACTGACAGGCAACCTTTGCCACCCTGTACTGGGAGTTATCTGTTGTCCGTGGTCTAATGTTCAGCCTCAGATTGTGTAACGTTTGGTTGACGGTTTGAATTGTATTTTATTAGAAGTCTAAAAGTGGTCCATTACAATTTCCATTACGAAGAAATCCAAAATAAATAAAACATACTGTTTTTAGAGATGACTACTGCACTTCCACACTGCATGTTTTTCGTCCATTCGATAAACTTTCCAAGGCCTCTTCTAATTCGATCACGTCCTAGTTGTAAAGTCGGGAGAGAATTATCGGCGCTACTTTCAGCTCCCACCTACAAACTCTGTATCCATATCCCTTCCCTTGTATGTATGCTGTTGTTGCTGCCATCCAGTCGTACAAAGAAACATGAACCTGATACAGAACTGAAGTGTGATGATTTGGCTATGCCTTCGACTCCTTCTGGGAATCGTTTCAAGCTTTATCTATCAACCAATAACGTTCCGACAAACAAGCGACGCCAACACTCAAAAGTATAACTCCGGCGGAACACGAAGATGAAGAGGTGCCAAACTTCTACAGTCTAGCTCACGTACGAAGCTCCAAAGTGGAAGATAGCAGTAAGAATGCCACAGTAAATCTCAAACTAGAAACTTAATATAATATTGGCACGTTTGACAGACCCATGCCCCGTGAAGGGAAAGTTGGAAAATCGTTCTGTGCTAACTTTTGATCCCTTCGTTCCATCCCAGAGGACCTCTTAGGTGTGTGTATTCCCCTGGTAGAAAATTAAACTTTTCCAACGGTTCACAGCACACAAGCAAAATCACTTACACGTTTCGGGGTGATTTCACCTTTATTCTGTTGCACTCGAATGCAGCTCGCCCACTTTTCTGCTTCTCTGTTGCAGCTGATGTCCTGATTTCTCCTCACCATCGTCATCGGACTATTGATGATTCAATTTCATGTTCAATTATCGTTTGAGAGTGCTTCACCTTTTTTCCCAAACGCAAGATAGAACACACATAAGACGATCGATGGACACTAAAAGGCAACGATGAGTGTGACCCCCACCCTTGGGAGATGCTTGGTTGGTTAGCCCGACGATAGATGCACCCAAATGGCAGCAACAACCAGCTGCTGTAAAATAAATTATTATGGAGAATCCGGAGCAATGGTGATGGTCAAAGGAGTTCCTTCGGATCGGATCATTTTATCTGCTATTTATTTTAAATTAAATTACTCCGAGCTCTGATGAAGCAATTTTCCAAGCCAAATAACACTATGACAGACGGTGATTGCTTTTGTCGTATCATAGCCTGGTCAAGCAGGTTGATGATGGGATGGTATCTCCACTAATAGGAGCAACGACTTGAAGGAAGCTGTAATGGAAGGAAAAGTTTCGTTGACATTGTTTTAGAATGTTTGAAATATCTGTCAAAATTATTCCATGAATCAAGGCACACGATGTCACGATTCTTCAATATACCTCAATCATGCCATATTTGAAACACCGCATATTTCCCCGAATGTCCATCTCAAGATCTCGTAAATTACGTAACTGCCACCCAGTGCCTGTCTGGCGTTGCGAAGGAAAAGTTTCATCCTGTCTACTGGTCGTATGCTTCCATGGTCATTATTATGTAGACATAATGGACGTGATGTGAATAATGTTCACCGGCGGGCACGTGTGAGCTGATCTTTGCCCTTACATTTTTCGCATTACAACATAGCTTTAGATATAGCTGAAGAAAAAGTTCAAATCTGACGCAATTCGAAACGAGAAGGCTAGTTTGACTTTCATGCCTATTTCAGATTACCGATTTTCTAGCGAACTGGTGAGGGTGTGTGACACGACTACAACAGACAATGTTTGTCTTTCAAATTAACATCAAAAATTTTTTTCTTGTGTTCCGACGATCAAACTGGAATTATGGTGTATTGAAAATTTCAACACATTCTCACTTCATCCTTCTACTGCCAATTTGACGATGAACCTCATCAAAGAAATTTCGCGAATTTCTGACTGCAAAATCAGAAGAGAATAAAGTCGCCTGAGGCCATTTCCAGGAAGGAGCAGAAAAGCTTCAGTTGATCTTCACATGCGGAATAGAGGATGTGTTTGGAATTGGAAATGTGAACCTCACCCTTCGTAGAAAGTCAATCTCCTGTCTGTTGTTTGAGCTATTTTTGGCTCGATGCGTCATGGTACGCTCTTTAAGGCACGAAGGAATGTCTGATTCGTTGTCTTAGGAAATTGTATTTCATCAGTACGAAATAAAGTGTTCAATCATTCTTTTTTTTTCTACACGCTTCTAGTTTCATGTAAAATTGAGTCTCTTTAGAGGCATCCAAACGAAGCGGTTAGTAAGATTAAAATTCACATCCTCTTTCAAGTTTACATGAATCAAAAACTGAACACTCAATGTTACATGCCATAACGTAAATTTCAGTCACACCATTTATTGATAGATTTTTCATACTTTCAGTTATTAATCTAATCAGTATAACTCGAGAGATAAATTGCTACTGTACTGCATAATTGATGCATTGGTTTAGAGAAGCTGCTTGGGATCATGTTATTTTACATCTCTTCCAACACATTATTCTGTCTTGTGCAGCGTTTTTTTTTTAATTTGCATGCATGTAATTTTATGTTTTTAAACCCCTAAATTCATACCATTCAATGTTTTAAAATATTATTGCCATATTTTTAAATAATGAAATAATACAAATGTGACATATATTACCATTAAGGAAAGAAAGAGATATACTGCGAGTGCTGTTGCTTTTGCTGTGTGCTGTTGAAAACTTCTGTACTGGGTGTAGTAGGATACAAATTTGTCGTACGTTTATATTCCAGTCATGTAATTTTAAGTGTTTTAATCCTTAAAAAAAAATAAACATGACATATTTCAATGCAATGCAATATTGCATTACAAGATTTGCATCTCATTGTGTTTACTTTTAATGGTTGTCATCATTATTTTAGCATTTCCATCAATTTGCATATCAAATTCAGTTATTTGTTGATTTGCATGACATGAATTCAAATGTTTTAATCAATTACATAAACCGTTATAAACCTTTAATACGTAATTGCCGATTTTTCAGCATCAATCATAGTAGCCCATGAGTCAGCAGAAAAAAATTGACAGCTCTATCAGTCGAACTCTAACCGTGATGGCAAAAATAGTGAAGCAACTCCGCTCAGAAGTGTGCGCGTTCAAAGAACGGCACCCCGCCGCGTCGAAAACGGACATCGTGCGGCACTTTGTGGACGCCGGATTTGCCCGTTCCGACATCTACAACATCTTGGCACTATTAGACAATAATCAGAGTATCGAACGAAAGTCCAGTTCCAGACGGCCGACGACCCTGAGCGACAAGAAGCACCAAAGGATGCTGAAGAGGAAGACCGAAGGAAAAGTGGATGGCAACAACTGGCAGGGCACTTCGTATTTTAGTTCCCCCACGAAGGAAATGAGCTCCGAGGTGAAGTTCATTTCACACACCAAGTTCCCCAAGAAGGTACTGCCATGGCTGACAATCAGCGAGAAGGGGATGTCAAAGCCGCTCTTCTTTCGCTTCGGACTGGCCGTGAACGGGGAAATTTATAGTACGAAGTGCCTGCCGGAAGTTACGTCGTTCATCAAGAAATACCATAAAGGCTAAGACGCGGTGTTCCGGTCGGATCTGGCGTCTGCCCACTACTCGAAGCGATCGTTGGAGGAGATGGAGCGGCTAAATATAGATGTGAACCCGCCCAACGTCCCCCAGCTGCGTCCCATCGAGAATTTCTGGGCCAACCTGAAGCGTAAGATCTACTCCAACAATATTGACGCAAAAACTGAGGAGGAATTGATAAATAAAACGAAGAAAGTACTCAAAAACATGCCTACACGCATGTTTTCGTCCGCCATGGCGAATGTTCCGGTTAACTGCCGGAAGGCCGCTCGCAAGAGCGTAGAATTGTTTTGCAAGTAAGCTTAAATAATTACCTTCCAAGGGAAATTAATCAAAAGCAATTATCTGTCTTAGCTTTTTTTTTATCACCATTCGAAAAAAAATCAAATTTTTTTAATGCAAACGTTACGCCAGTTTTCTAAACTACTATGGCAATCCACAACAACTTCCGTATTAACTACTGCATTTTCGAGAAAACTACCATCAATTTTGACAGGTCATAGTATTTTCTTTTGCAATATTTATATACAAATAACAAAATTATTTTCTGCAAAAAAAAAGTAAAGGGCGATGCGGTCAAAATTTGGTCAATATCAACTTGACGTATTTCTTTCAATTTTGCATTTAAAAAACCTGAACACCCCTCATTTTGAAGGTGTGTGTGTGTGTAGAATGTTGTTCCTATTTTGATTTTGGAATTCACTCTTCAGTTGTCAAAATGCCGTCCAAGCAAGAAGAGCAGCGTATCAAAATTTTGCTCGCGCATCGCGAAAATCCGAGCTACTCGCACGCAAAGTTGGCAAAATCGCTAAAAGTTGCCAAATCAACCGTTACAAATGTAATTAAAGTGTTTGGGGAACGTTTGTCGACAGCCAGGAAGTCTGGATCGGGGGGAAATCGAAAACCGGAAGCCGCTGAGACGACAAAGAGAGTTGCCGGTAGTTTCAAGCGAAACCCTAACCTATCTCTCCGAGATGCCGCAAATAAGCTGGGTGTATCGTCTACAACCGTGCATCGAGCCAAAAAACGAGCCGGACTATCGACTTACAAGAAGGTAGTGACTCCAAATCGCGATGATAAACAAAATACGACGGCCAAAGCGCGATCCCGGAGGCTGTACACGACGATGCTGACGAAGTTTGACTGCGTGGTAATGGACGACGAAACCTACGTCAAAGCCTATACACTACAAGCAGCTTCCGGGACAGGAGTTTTATACGGCAAAAGGAAGGGGAAAGGTAGCAGATATTTTCAAGCACACGAAACTGTCAAAGTTCGCAAAGAAATATCTGGTTTGGCAAGCCATCTGTACCTGTGGCTTGAAAAGCAGTATTTTCATAGCTTCCGGGACTGTCAACCAAGAAATTTACGTGAAAGAGTGTTTGAATAAACGTCTGCTGCCTTTCCTGAAGAAACACGGTTGTTCCGTACTGTTTTGGCCGGATTTGGCATCTTGCCATTACGGTAAAAAGGCCATGGAGTGGTACGCCGCCAAAAACGTGCAGGTGGTTCCCAAGGACAAGAACCCTCCCAACACGCCAGAGCTCCGCCCAATTGAGAAATACTGGGCTATTGTCAAGCGGAACCTAAAGAAGACCAAAAAAACTGCTAAGGACGAGCAGCAGTTCAAGGCAAACTGGCTTTCTGCGGCGAAGAAGGTGAACAAGGTGGCTGTACAAAATCTGATGGCAGGGGTCAAGCGTAAGGCCCGGCAATTCGGATTTGGAAAAGCGGAAGCCTAACTGAATATTTTTCCTGAATTTTATACTAATTGAACTTGAAAAAGAAATTTAATTTGATTTTTTAAATAAACGATTTCACCGATTTACATGCGTTTTCCCTTGACCAAATTTTGACCGTATCACCCTTTAGGTGTGTGTGTGTGTTTTTAATTTAACCCTCGGATAGGTAGATTCTACCATGGTTTTTCTTTCTGCGTAGAAGCAATTCATAGACAAAATTTTTGTCTTCAAACTACACCGTATCCTGTGAGTTTTAAAGTAATTTTCTCTTGCATAACCTTAGATTAACTTCTTGAGCATAATGTAGCACTGAGAGTAGCTCAAACATCCCTCTTTCTAAGGGAAAAGGGGTTCAAAATCTCGATAATCAAACAAAAAAAAGGGGAGGGGCCTCAAACTACCAAAGAAAAAAATCTGCCCACACGTCATATTTGGTTCCACTTGCTTGATTAGTTGTCAAGCTATGCAGAAATTTGTGTTTCATTTGTATGCGAGCCCCCGCTCCCTTACAGAGGGTGAGGAAGGTCTTCTCAAACCATCATAAGAACCTTCTGCGGCCCCAAAAACCCCTACATACAATTTGTTTCGCCAATCGGTTCCATTTATGTTTCATTTGTATGAGAGCCCAGCCCCTTCCAGAGAGAGGAGGGGTCTCAAACTACCATAGAAAAAAAATCCTGCCTCCAAAAAACCCCATATTTCAAATTTAGTTCCATTTTCATGATTAATTCTCGAGATATGCAGAAATTTGTGTTTTGTTTGTATAGGAGCTCCCCCTTTTAGAGGGGAAAGGGGTCTCGAACCATCATAATAACCTTTCCTGGCCCCAAAAACCCCTGCATACAAATTTTTACGCCGATCGGTTCAATTTCTATTTCATTTGTATAAGACCCCACCCCCTTCCAGAGGAGGGAGGGGTCTCGATCCACCATTGAAAAAAATGGTGCCTCCAAAAATCTCCACATGTCATATTTGATGCCATTTACTTGATTAGTTCTCCAGTTATGCAGAAATTCAGTTGTGTTTCATTTGTATGGGAGCCCCCCCTTCCAGACGGGGGAGGAGTCTCTTGCCATCATAAGAACCTTCTCCGGCCCCATAAGCCTCTGCATACAAATTTTCATAACAGTAGGGATAATTCTCATTTTTGGTTTATGTTTCATTTCTAGATTAAATCGGCATAAGGTCGAAAGTAACAATTGAAAACAATGACTTAAAACGTAAATTTTCTGGAAATGCCAGGTTAACATCTATATCCGCTACCGACTGACGGGAAGGTAATAATTCCCCCTCTAGAGAGGGGAGGGGTCTTAAACCACAATAGAAACATTTTTTGCCATCATAAACTCCCACATGCTACATTTGGTTTCCTTTGCTTGATTAGTTCTCGAGTTAAGCAGAAATTTGTTTTTCCAGGGAAGCGAGGGGTCTCTTACTATCATAAGAAGCTTTTCCGGCCCCAAAAACCTCTCCATTCAAATTTTCACGCCGATCGGTTCAATAGTTTACAAGTGTATAAGGTTCAGACAAACAGACAGAAAGAAATTCATTTTTATAGGGGAAGGTGCTCTAATGTGGGTCTATGGATCTAGGATTCGGCCTATGAAGTAAATATTAATTCATTATTTTTACCCTGAAAATCAAAAATATACAGTATTTAGTATTGTCTCACTGACTTATCGATATGAAGACAAGTAAAAGAGAGGCAATTTTTAACGATAGGCCGAATTCTAGATCCATAGACCCACATTAGAGCACTTTCCCCTATATATAGATTTAGCTTTTTGAGAGCTAAAAGATGATTCTTAAAACACATGTTCTCATATTTGGGATTGTCAAGAATCAACCGATCCATATCCGGCAGAAGGCGAAAGAAAGAAAAACTCAACGAGAAATTGCTGCATTCCTAGGACGATCGAAAACATTTGTTTTCCATGCTCTCCGTGACCTGAAACCACGAGTGGCAACTGGACGTCCCCGGAAAACTACAGCTAAGGATGACGGACATATCAAAAGACTTTCTTACATTGATCCATTAAAGTCAGCTACGAAGATCAGAGACGACCTGAACTTGTCCGTTTGTTCCAGGACAGTTATACGACGGCTAGTTGAGAAGCAATTGATTTGAAGAAGCCATAGGAAAGTTCCAATGCTCACACGGAAGTATCTCCAGGTACGTCTAAAATTTGCGAAGGAACATCTGGATTAGATTGGGCCCGAAAATGGTAAAAAATGGTGGAACGTCCTGTGGTCAGATGAAACAAGAGTGAATTTAATTTGACATGATGGAAAACGCCGACCTATTGACCCTGCTTTCAAACCACAGTACACAACGAATACATTCAAGCATGGAGGAGGTAATATCATGGTCTGGAGATGTTTCTCTTGGAACGGTGTTGGCCCACTCTTGTGGATAAAAAAGATAATGGACCAGTATCTTTACGCCGAGATCTTGGGGAATGTAATGCTACCACAAGCTGACTGGGAAATGCAATTGAGTGGCAGTTTATGCAAAATAATGATCCTAAGCATACTGCCCGTACTGTGAAAAAATGGTTTGAGGATCACAAAATTGATTCACTTTTTGCACCCTCAATAATTTTGAAGAGGGGCGAAGTATCCTTTCACAATCACAATGATGACGCAAGTAATTTCGTAAATTTGTTGAATTTGAGCAGTGAAGATGCAGGGGACCTGAAATCTTGGTTGAAACGCGAATCGTATACTTGATGTAGCCATGGAATCCAAAACGAAATTCTCGATCTTCTTAGCCATACTCTGCTTCGGAAACTCCTTGAGCTGGTAAAGTTAGCTATTTACTATGCTATTATGTGCGACAAAACAGCGGACATTTCTAGGAAGGAGCAGTTTTCATTTTGCATCCGTTTTGCCAGAAATCCTTTGGAAGCCCAAGAAATTTTCCTTGGTTTCTATGAAGTGGAATGTACAACCTCTGATACGCTTTATTCCGTCATCAAGGATATACTTATCCGGTTTGATTTGTCGCTGTTCAACTATAGACGGCAGTGTGATGACGGAGCAAGGAATATGGCAGGTGGCAACCTAAGATTCTTGGTGATGAAAGGAGAGCTGGACAAACCACAGCTTGGCTCATTCGTTGAACTTGGTGGTGCAAGACACCATAAAGACGATTCCTATTTGCCGAGATACCTTAAACTTAGTGAAAGATCTGATCAACTTCGTCAGGGATTCACCAAAACGGCTCGCGATGTTCCAGTTTATTAAATCAGATGATTCCACCAAACTTCGACCTTTGTGCCCAACAAGATGGACAGTAAAATTCGTGTCCATGTCATCTGTTATATCAGACTATTCCGCTTTGGTTGTTTTTTTCGCGACTTTGGCTGAAAGTGATGCTTCTGATGCTGGTGCAAAAACTGCTGGGTTTTTGAGAATGATGGAGAAATTCGACTTTTACTTTACCTTGATGGTACAAGTAAAATTATTCGGGTAAATTGACACGGTGAACACGGCACTCCAAAGAAAATCGTTGCGTCTGGAGGAATCACACCGAATGATCGAAACGTTGAAGGCCAGTTTGAACTTCTGTAAAATGGAGTTTTCCGAGGATGGGAAAGAGTATCATCGGGCAAACCGGCCGAGGAAGGATCTCCGAAGTTGCCGCGAAAATGGAGGATGCCAAAACGTTTCGATCCAGACGAACAATCACAGAGAAGCGAATAAATCGCTGGGTCGGTTGAAGAGATTCATAAATCCCAGTATCAGTAAATTATCGACAAGATTCTGGAATCACTTGATGCTCGATTTAAAACTGAATCGTTTGAGTTCTTGTTGGAAATTTAAAAGTTTTTGCTGAGAGACGACGCAAACAAAGCAAAAATTCTGAGTTTTTATTAGGGTGATGTCGATCCGGAACGCTTGCTGCTGCATCGGGAAATGTTTTTGCAAACTTTTAAGGAAGCTGACAAGTGTGTTGAGAATATCTCAGATATTGTTGACTACTTCAAGAAAGAACCGCATTTGGGTGGAATTAGTTTAATGTGTATTTGTTTACGCTGGGTAAGTTTCACTAGCAGATGTGCAATCGTTGCGAAGATGGAGTTGGAAGAACAGCAGCGGCGCAAAGAAATTTTGCGCACGTACCTCGAAAATCCGTATCTTTCTCATCGTGCCATCAGCAGGAAACTGGATATGGTACATTCTACGGTATCTCTTTATTTTTTTACTCATTATTTATTCCAAATTTTACATTATTTTACATTCATATATTAACCTAGGTGATCCTGCAAAGTAATTAACATTTCAACCTTATATGCTATCATTTATATCTAATTGTGTTAATATTATTTTTACCTTGTCTATTCAGTATTTTTAACAGGGTTCCTTTTGCCTGCGTGTAAAAATAATTATTGATTTCTTAAAACTAGTTCTTATCTATAGAGAGAATTGGTCATTGCAATTGAAGACTGCAATGATTTTTGTCTAAAATTATGAATTATTTTGTTGGACATTTCTTCTGGAGTCTCAACGTTTGAAATTCTATGTAATTCAATAGTACTGAACCAGGGTGGCAGCTTCAAAATCATTTTCAGAACTTTTTTCTGAATCCTTTGAAGTGCTTTATTCCTAGTAAGGAGTGTATCGAATATAAACTATCCACATACATTTGCGTTGTACGCATGTATTTGTGATGGTTTTTTATGCTCTGAACACTGCATGCTGTGCGTTTGACTGTCAGCTTTCTTTTGTTTACTTGTTTGTGCGGTTCAAATTCTGCGTTTTCAAAATGTCGCGTATTGAAAAGGAAGTGAAAATTAAGGTTCTGGACACATGGCTAAGTGAGAAGGGTATTACTATGCGAAAATTGGCGAAGCGGTTTGGAATTCATCATGCGAGTTTGGGGAACACTCTTTTTTGGAAGAGCTACCAGAACGAGGCAGAAAACCCGGTTCTTCCAACCCAAAACTGGAGCAGAAAGCGGTATCTCTAATCATGAAGAACAAATCAATGTCAATACGTGATTTGGCCAAAAAAGCAGGAACGAGTGTCGGAATGATCCAGCGTATCAAGAGGCGAAACCACTGAAGACCTACAAGAAGCAGAAAATCTCGAAACAAAGCCCGGAAATTGTATTCGCGTCTTTTGCAGCGTCCGGATGCATGCGTTTTGATGGACGATGAGACCTATGTAAAGGAGGATTCAAAAACCCTTCCAGGCCCACAATACTTTACTGCCGTCGTTTGAGAGGATGTGAGCGATGCGGACAGGTCGATTCAAGTGGAGAAATTCGGTCGAAAGGTACTGGTATGGCAAGCAATATGTTCCTGTGGTTTGAAGTCCACCATTTTTTACACTACCGGAACTATAAATGCGGAAATCTATCGATCTGAGTGTCTCCAGAAGAGATTGTAGCCTTTATATAAGAAGCATAGTACACCTCCACTGTTTTGGCCGGATTTAGCGTCGGCTCCCTATGTCAAAACCACTCTCAATTGGCTTGCGGAAAAGGGTATAGATTTCGTTGAGAAAAATATCAATCCACCAAATTGTCCTCAACTTACTCAACGTTACTGGGCAATCGTGAAGAGGGTCTTCAAGAAGACTGGTAAGGCAGCTGGGAACATGCAGGAGTTCAAACAAATGTGGGCTCAACCGTCCAAAAAATGCGATGCAACACTTGTCCGGAACTTGATGAAGAGCATTCGATCCAAAGTTCGAAAATTCGTGAAGGAATAACTTAAATTTCATCCGGTCTTCATTATGTTCAAGTTTAACCTCGTACAATAAAGGATCAATTTTTTGTATGAATAAAATATCGGTTTTCAACATAATTTGAAAGAAAGTTTGTGGATAGCTTATTTTCGATACACTCCTTAGCACAACAACTAGACCATATTGGCACAGCATAAAGCATGGCCGGTCTAAAAATTTGTTTGAATTTTAGAAGTTGGTTTCAAAAATGCAGCTCTAGGCTTGTGTGGGAATATTATAAGTTGAGAAGCATTAGGAAAAATCTTCCATTTTTGAAAATAATCTGTAAAAATGTCCAAGCTTTTTTGTAGCCTTCTACGGTGTCTCGTGTTTTAAATCGGTACCACGAACGTTTGACTATCGATCGGAAAGAAAAAAAAGTGGCAAAAATGGATCACCGTATAGTGTTAAGGATCACAAGCGGGTAGTGCAAGCTTTCAAGAGGAATCCCAACAGTTCAGTTCGAGATGTGGCGAAGAAACTGAATCTAACCAAGACACGTACAAAGTCCAAAAGACGCCGAATCGCGATGAACGGCAGAATACGGTAGGTAAAACACGTGCACGGAAGCTCTACTCCCAGATGTTGACGAAACCACATTGCCTCGTTATGGATGATGAGACGTATGTAAAAACATACTTCCGGCAGCTTCCGAGGCTCCAGTTTTTCACTGCTCATCATGAATTCGAAGTCCCTGAGGACGTTAGAAAGCAGAAGATGTCAGAGTTTGCCAAAAAAAATATTATTTTGCAAGCAATTTGCTCGTGTGGAAAGCGGAGCACCCCATTCGTGACAACTGGAACGGTCAATGGGAAGGTGTACCTAAAGGAATGCCTCCAAAAGCGTATACTTTCTCTTCTGAGGTCACACGATGGTCCTACGATTTTCTGGCTGGATTTAGCCTCTTGCCATTACTCGAAAGAGGTTTTGGAGTGGTACAAGGCTAAGGAGGTCAATTTCGTGCCGAAGCATCGCAATCCCTCGAGCGCACCGGAAGTACTGGGCCATCATGAAGCAAGCACTTCTGAAGCATCCTAAGGAAGTGAAATCGGAGGAAGATATGAAGAAAAAATGGATTACCACGCAAAAATAAGTTGGTCCAAATGCTGTGCAGGACCTTATGAGTAGTGTAAAGAAGAAGGTTCGTGCATTTGGATATGGAATTGAAATTGAATAAAACGAACATGGGAAAATATTCATAACATGTTTTATTTTACTCCCTGAAAGTTTGGAGATGATAAAATGAACGGGCGAATTTTGCCGAATATTTTTGTGTGTCGCAATTTGATTCCGTACACCCTTTAAATTTACTTTACTTTACCTTACTTTACTATTTACTTTAAACTGGGATTAAAAAGTTGACATATCTAACACATACATCTGATTTAGGTCGATGCCTTAGATATGTCGACTTATCAATCCCAGAAACGTTTACTCACATATGAGTGACTCCACTTTTGGCGAATATGCTGTCAAAAACGACTTATTACTGAGTAAAATTGATGGCCATGTGGTCTTTCGCCTCCTTTTTTGCTACTTTTTCCAAACTGTTGTTGGAACTCATCCATTGTAAATAAAATACATCTTAATGATTCAAATCTCCCAAAGATTCCTAAGTTAGAGCAATTTGCTTATAATGCTATTCTATCGTGGACACCGCTTAGTCGGAGATTCCTTGATGTATTTCGCCGATAGTCGATTCGCCGATCATAGTTGATATTCCGGTCGAAACTTTGCCCGAATGCCGACTACTTCAAACTATGGAAATCTAGCTGAATCTTCACTTCCATAATCTCCACAGCGATAACTTGCCATTTACGCAACGTTAAGAAAAGGAATATTTTAAGGATGAATCCGGGAAAGAGATTGAGTTTTCGCCTGTGCACAAAAAAACGGTTCTAGTTTGGTGATCGACCGGCAATTGTAAATAAGTTTGAAGTTCATTGCTAGTTATTCTTAATTTCAGTTCCCATTTCAATTTCGCGGGTTTCTCGCTTATTTGCTACACTTAACCATGCCCATTTTCAATCAAATACTCTGGAAGCACTGCGAATACAACGAACTATCTCAACAACAGCAGAAAAGCTCTCAACTTAATCTAGTTCCGACTGTGTTTCCCTTGTGGACAGCAAGACGCCCACCCACACAGACCGAGATCACTTTACTTTAATTCACGCTCCACCCACCCTGTCAACGAAAAGTCGCCACCGTCGTCGTCGGTGCGACGATCCAATGTAGGTAAGGTGGCGGCACCACGCCACTCGGCCGTAGACAGAACAAATTTGCATAAAACCAATCATGGATGAAACCATGATGCCGAAAGCAAGCGATGCAAAAATGCAAAAAATAACAACAACCGGGGAAATTTATGCAGCCCGACGTTTGCAATGGATGGAAATTAAATTTTCAAGTATTTTTATCCTTTCACTCATTGGAATGAGTGAGGTTGGGACTGGAATGCAATTCTCTGAAGTATTTTGTGCAGCTCCATCACAGGAGAGATGAATAAAAGTGCCACCCTGATCTCGGTAAGCTTTATTATAGGTTACGTTCCAGTCGTTCAAGCTTTATGAATGCTGTCGATTTGCATCTTTTGTTTCGCCCATCAAGAGGAGAGCTTGCCTAAGCTTGCCGGCCCACTCAAAGTATCATCCTGGGCATGTAAAAGTCTGGTCTCTATTAGTATATGACGAGAGATGTTTGTTATTGGCACAGAAGATTGTGCAAAGTGCTGAAAGGGGAAATTGCTTACTTAATTAATATGTCCTGTGTGATGGTGGTAAACAAACAGCAGACGGATGGACGATGTATTGGAAAGTTTGCTACGGATGTTGGTTCAGTGTTGGGAATGGAGAAATCTGTTGGTTGTTGTGAAGGAGTTAGTTTTCGTCTGTGTGGTTATTATGGAAATGGGAAAACTTTGAACGAATCAAAACAGAATAGTGATTTAATTAGTACTGGTTGTTGGAGAGTTGTAATCGTGATATGCTTTCGAGGGTAAAAGTTTTTTATTAGATTTGAACTGATTGCTGTTGCTTCATTATAAAAGCATGCATTGGGTTTGAATCTCTCGCCATTCGGCTTAGTATCACATCGAATTAATTTGATTAGTCTTGAGATATCAAGTCCTTCTAAAGGCAATTTTCATTCAATAACAAAAACAGCTTCAAGATACATCAACAGTTAAAAAAAAGTTTCATCCGAAGCCATCATCATCAAATTTCAGTTATCCTTCACGCCTCGGCTCATTCCAATAACTTTCAACAAATATTTATGTAATTGCAACTCGTGACGGCATTCAACAAAAAAGCGAATCTTTCTATTTAACTTTTCTCCATCTCTCTTCGGGGCAGGTCTGACAGTTCCTACCTTCTACAGCAGCAGATTTTCTTTTCCGCTATTTAAACAGTGCTTCTTATTTAATGATTTCCATCTTTTCTGTCCAATTTTCCCTTTCTAGAAACGGATCTGGCCCAACCATCGCAGACTCACTCAAATCCAACATCGGTCGGCCCACAGCCTTAGTGCAAATTCAAATAAAAGAAGTGAAACTTTGGTACTCCAAACCGAAGAAGACTCTCTCCAGCGTCTCCATCAGTCATCCACCGACAGTCTCGAGTTTCAAGCTCTTCTGGATACCTTCATACAACGAGCGAGAGTGATAAGCAGTAGTGGCACAGCGCAAATCTGTCGGTGTTGGGTGTATCAAAGTTGCAGCAGCTACAGCTACAAAGGAGAAAAAGGAACGAAAAATCGGTAAGGAAAAAGCCCATATCGTAGAAAGTTTTCCGCAGCTGTTGGAAAAGTGACAACTGATCCTGGAAAGTCGGCTGAAGTAAAATGTTCCTTCAGCTGGCATTCCATGGCAAAATCGGCAGTAGTGGAAGGTAGGGTTTTCCATAAATTCTAGGCTTCATGGCGACTTGAATTCAGTCAATCAGACACTGAAATATTCGAGCGCCCATTATTGTGTGAAACTGTACGGATTTTGATATTAAGTAGGTAAATTCTCAAATTGCGTGGAATGGTTTTAAACATTAATGCGTAAAGAGCCTGAACGTCAGAGTATGGGGTTATTTATTTTTTCAAAATAATTTCTTTCCAAAACCCTTCTTTTTTCTTCCCCCCCACAAACAACACACCAAAAAAAAAAACAAAACAAAAAGAAAAATAATAAAAAAAAAAACAACAAGAAACACCCCACCGGGGTGGCCCCAACGCAACCTAGACCACCCCACCACTGTCCACCAAACTTCCTTTTTTTTAAAAAGTGGCCGAAATTGGTTTCGTTCCAAATCTAATTCCCAATCATTGAAACACTTTTTTTAAACTATCACTAGTAAACGCGAGCAGATTCGTTATACCTAAGAGATGTTTATGTAACGTGAACTTTTTTGTATTATACCTGCCAGATATCAACGAATCATATATATGTAGATATCATACCAACACAAATAAGCATCCTTTAACCACATGATACACTGAATACAGATATTAAAGCTATGTCCATTTAGAATCCGAAATAATAAAATCATCTGTATCTCGGTAACGGATTGACGTACAAATAATTTAAACACATCAAAACAAAGGTAATTCACTGTTCTTTAAGGAAAAAATATCAATACAAATCATTTCTCTTCGTTTCTTATGAAATTTCTTATGAACATTTCTTCTTTATTCCTCCCATCAAATGCTGCACACCTCTGGAGTTAACTTCCTTAGCACATTTGTTCGACATGTTGGTCATCTGAATCGCGTCCCGAGCCGTACTTCTACTTTTCTTAAGCTTCCGCTCCATTATTGCCCAAAATCTCTCGATGGGCCGGAACTGCGGGGAGTTGGGTGAATTTATGTTTTTATCGATGAAATCTACGTTACTATCGCGGTACCACTGGATGACTTCCCGGCTGTATTGGCAACTCACCAAATCTGCCCAAAACTTCACGGGACCTTTATGGACTTTAATAAAAAGGTAGTACGCGGTTTTTGAGGCATATTCCTAGCCAAATCATCAGTTTTTTGGCAAATTTGTCCATAAAAGCAAACTTAAACTTCGCAGGAAAATCTACTCGTGCCGTCGCCATGTAGAATTTCTGGCCAGGAAGCTGTCCGAAATCAATTTTGACGTAGGTTTCATCGTCGATGAACAGGCATCCTAGGTACTTCGTCAAAACCTGCTGGTACAATTTCCGAGCTCGAGTTTTGGTGACGAAACTTTGCGTCAACGTTCTGTTTGGTTGCTTGCTGGCTTGATAAGAACGATATCTTGCTCGCAAACGAATTCTTCGAATGGTACTGCGAGCAGCAGCGTATTTTTGTGCGATTTAATTATCTGATAGTCCAGGGTTTGCACTGACGGTTCTCAACACCTTCTGGTTCAGACTGCGGTCATATGTTCCACTACGACGCTTACCTTGAGGCACTCGATACATGCTCTTTTGCTCCCTGAAACGTTTGAGCACATCATACACGGTTGATTTGGCGATTTTCAACGTTTTTGCGATTTTTATTGCGGACCATGTTGGATTATCAACGTAGGTGTGCAGAATTTTTTCTCTCCTCTCGGCTTCCATCTGGAATAACTTTTGACTTATTGCACGAAACACCGTGAAATTTATAGCCCCCCGCGGGGCTTTCCCCCCCCCCGGGCCCCCCCCGTTTCCCAAAAACCCCCCCCCCAGAACCTTCCCCCCCACGCGGGGGGGGGTCCGGCTCGGTTTCCCCCTCGAAAAAAACCGCCGACAAAAAAAAAAAAAAAATGGCCGCCTAGATAAACAAACTGCTATACAAACTCCAACACAGTAAGTGATTCCGGATTCTAACTGGACAGAACTTTACCACTAAGTTCAAACGGCATAACTAAAGAACTTGCATACATTTTTGTAGACAGCACACTTAAATGGTTACTCACAACAAACAATACAAAATATAATCAATAAAAAAAACTATAAAACAATATAAGCAATCACTCACCACATTACCAAAAACACAACCCCAACTTAAAAGAATAGCAATGACATATAACACCCACACTAAACAATTACGACCCATCCTTCGAAACTTTGGTTTTGAAATAGTTTTCACTAGTAAAAAATAATCAACTTCAAACTCTTTTAGGCTCTGCTCAAGACCCCCTTGACAATCTTCAAAAATCCGGAATCTACGAAATAACTTGTGATCATAGTGGAAAAAAATTAACATAGGACAAACCAAACGAACTCCTTAAAACTCGCTTCAAAAAACATATCGCAGATGTCACTAAAGCAAACAAAGACACCAACAAAGGAATCATACACAATTTCAAGTCCAAAGTAGCTGAACACATGTTCAATGACAAACACTTCGTAAACTTGAACAACATACAAATTTTATGACATATCACAAACCGTTGGAAACTTAATGTAGCAGTAGAACTTTACAATCAAAATTCCAAAACATTACTTAACAAAGACAGGTATAACACGAAAACAAGTTCACATAACATACACATCTCTTATTTATTTATTTATTTATTTATTTGTCGTCAATCAATAGTAGACCGTTTTGTTACAATAGTGCTTACATTTTATGTTTCACTTATATATACAGTACGCCTTAGGAAACTAACACATCAGATTTGCATTTTTAATGTTTTGAATCGTTCGTCATTATCTAATTGAATTGAAGTATTGTTTTAGTTTTGTTTTGGTCATAGTAAAGTCTACATTTTCTCCATGCTTATTGTAAGTTGCCATCATCTGATTCAGAGGTACAAATTTGGCGTAATTTGTACGATGATGGCTTGTAATAAATATATTTCTATTTCGTAGTTGCCGCGACGGTATGTAAAAATTAAGTTTTGACAAAAGTTCTGCTGAATCAACGCGTTGCGAAACAATGTCATTTACGAATGATACTAATGCAAATTCACGGCGCTCTTTTAATGATTGGATGCTGATGAGCATGCAGCGGGCTTCATAAGATGGAAGCGGAAACCTTGTCCAACCTAATTTACGAAGTGCATACAGTAAAAATTGCTTCTGTACCGATTCTAGTCGTTCTTCATGGGTGACTGAAAATGGTGTTCAAACCACGCTACAATATTCCAGTATTGACCTCACATATGCAATGTACAATGTTTTTATTGTGTACGGATCATGAAAATTGTAACAAAAACGTTTTATAAATTCAAGCATATTATTTGCTCTGTTGATGATAGTATTGTAATGCTCAATGAAAGTTAGTTTCGAGTCCAAGATAACTCCTAAATCCCTTGTTCTTTTACATTTCTCAACTGGCTGATTCCCTAGATTGATAGTTATGTCTGGGGTGTTTCGTTTCCTACTAAAAGCTATCGAATTACATTTCTTTACGTTCAGCTGTAAAAGACTTTTGTTGCACCAAATATAGAAATCATTTATTTCTTTCTGGAATGTCATGATATCTTCTTTGTTTCTTATTTCTAAAAATAGTTTCATATCATCAGCGTAAATAAGAAATTTAATGTTTTTGAGAATAAAGGAAATGTCATTTACATACAAAATGAATAAAAGAGGACCTAAGTGAGAGCCTTGGGGGACTCCAGAAGTGACCTTAATAGGATTTGATTTCTTCCCTTTGAATCTAACTATTTGTTGACGGTTAGTAAGATAGGATTCGAGCCATCTGAGGATTCCTGCCTCAATTCCCATTTTTCGCAATTTGAATAGAAGCATGGGTATGTCAATGCGATCAAAAGCCTTGCTGAAGTCTGTATAAAGAGCTTCTACATGGTTGCCATTGTCCATTGCTATCAGTGAGTAGTTGACGAATTCCAATAAATTTGTGCTAGTTGATTGTCCTTTGAAGAATCCATGTTGCTTATTAGTCAGTCTGTTTTTGATTTGATTTTGATTTTGATTTTGAAAATAAAGGTGCTGTAAGTTCTAATGCTAAGTTCTTCATAAATACGGGTGGTATTCCATCAGGGCCAGAACCTTTGGAAACGTCTAATTTATTCAAACCTTCCAAGATGTCTTGAAATTTGACTTGACTAAATCCAATGTCCCTTGAAAATTCTGGGAAGAAATTGAAATATTCATAATCGCGATCCACCATATAATTTTTTTATAAAGAATATAAAAAATAAAAAATATATTTCTCCTCCTCCCCACCAACAATATAAAAAATATTTATTATAGAAGAAAAATTGATATTATACTGTTTTATTTTAAAAATAAATAAAAATTTTTGAAGACAATAAATAAAATTTAGTTTTTTTTTAGAATTATGCTCAATATATACAATACAAAAAACAAAATACAGCATACCCCACACCCCCAAAAAGTATATAAAATTATAACTGTTACCATCTCTTTTATACATTTTGTGGGCCTTTTTCTTCTTAGGTATAACCACAGCCATTCAAGCTTGAATCTCAGCGTGTGTAAAATTCCGCAACCGTCAATTTAAAAGGAATCGCCAAATGACAATAAGCAACCAGAAAAAAGCAAATCTGTCAGTTTTGTTTCCGCTATGTGGCATCTAATTGCACGTCAAAACATCGTGTCAATATCGGGTAGCGTGTAGCGAACGTCGGCGTGATATTTTGACATGCTAGCAGATGCCGCAACTTCACCACATCAGTGGGCACCTCGACTAAGTGAACTACGTGGCGTTTGTGCAGAATCACTAGAGATTTGAAAATTTACACTAAGTTATCGATAAATTTTGTTCTTGTTTAAACGTCTACGAACAAAAATGATATAACGAATAGACGAAATAACGAATGTGGTATACAAATACCACACACATTTTAGGTACACAATAATCTACTATAAATACTAGACCTACTGCGATGTTCTCTTCCAGTCGAGCACTCGACACTGAAGAAGTTCGTTCGTTGGTTGTGCAACGCGCTTTGTCATGTACTTCGGGACGCAGCTCAATGCCATGTTCAGCCGGGGCGCGGTAATGGAAATTTCAAACAGCACAAGAGAAAAATTCAACCAAACAAACTCTTTAGTTGGCAAACTGATTTGGTCGTCCTGAAAAGGACGGATTTAGTTGACGAGGGAGAAACATGGTTCGCGATTGAACTTTGGCTTTCTTCTTGGTATTCTTGGTTCAGCTCCTCGTCGTGGCGGGTGGCCATCTGTAGGTGACGTGGGATGATCCTTGTCTCGCTGTTGTCACGAGCGGCATTTCCCACCAACTCGAAGGCTTCATCAGCCATGTTTCTGGCAGCGAGGTTGACGGGAGCATCGACACCAACAGCCAAACTGCACCAACGCCTACCTGGACAACGACTGCTCGTAGTGCACCCTTGCTAACTGCCGCTAAGTGTGTTCCTACAGCTGATCTTGCTCTGCACAGCTCCACGACTGCCGAAAAACTTAATCAAAGTGCGATGGTGTACCCCTTTATATATCATTCATGGCTGCCTCGGAGATGTTCCTTACTTAAATATGAAGTCTGTGCTAGGATTATACTGTGCATTTGGTAAATTTACGCTGAAAAATCGACACTATAAGACATCACCTTGTATTTACGTTGTTTTCAATAGCTTTTGAACGTTAAGCTCAATCGGTCAATTTCAATATCAAAACTGAAACTGAGAAATATTTCAGATAAATTGGTGCAAAGATTTTGAAAATCGGTCATGAAATGAATTAGTAATTAACGTTCAAAACCTAAGCATATTTCGTGACGCTCGAAATTCTCGTACTTGCAACGTGTACCCCTGTATTGAAAACAAAGGCGAAGTCCTACGTAAAAAATAAAGGAAGAATTAACAAGTGCAAGAGAACAAAATGAATACAATCAACGAGCAGCTTTTGGAAATCGATGTAGGGGTTCAGGAATTATTTTGTAAGTTAAGTTAATTTTTTTTTTTTTTAGCTATATTCCTTATTTTTTCAGCACGATGAACCATTCCCAACTAACATGAACGACTACCCCATACTTTATATGGAAGCAAATTTTCCAGAGGATAACTCTGAGGCAGCTATTTCGTGGCACGGCATAACCGTCTCCACCAATAGAGACTTTTTCTACAATTTTTAGTTGTTCTGCAAAGCAATTTGACAAAGATTTTTCATTAGAGCCAAACCAGGGACCTGGCAACCCTATCCTATTTACTCGCGATTGACAGTATGCAACATATCGCGGGCCTTATTTGAATAAGGCCCATCTGACGTTTGCTACTACGGGTACGAACGCCAGCATTGTTTACAAACAATGAATCTTTTGATGTTTGATTGTAAGAGATGTTAGCTACAGGACAAGGACGGCCCGCCAGGTCCCTGAGCCAAACTGACAAACGTAAACAATGGCTTCTTTCTTGAATTTGTTGACCTTGGAAACTTGTCTCTTTAATCTACCACAGCTTGTTCGAAGAACAAGAGTCCTTCTATTCGATAGAATTGGAAGCTTACATGGGTAGATTTTGTATTACGAGAAATTTACGGAAGAACCCATTGTTTACGTTTGTCAGTTAGGCCCTAATGAAAAATCTTTGTCGAATTGTAGTTTTCAAAGCAGGGATTAACCCAACTGACAAACAGTTCTACGTTTTTTTTTACAAGCAACGATGTTGGGTGTCAGCACCGTAACCACTACAGGAGAACAATTTCTAAGTTCAATTAAATGAATCATGTTCGTCTTATACTTCATCATTAAACATGAACATCAAACATTAGGAAAACTTATTTTATTTTCAGTAAAACCGAAAAACGGCTGACTTTTCCAAAGAAAAAAAAAAGAAAATGGGATACCGAAAAATCCAGCAAAGTGAAGGTAAACAAAGAAATTACCGAAAAAGTCAGTAGTTGTGTTTGACAGAGTTTTCAGCAAATCAAAATACTGCTCGGTTGATTACTGAATTCTCAGCTGTTTGAAAACCCAGTAAAATTTTACCGACTTCGGTAATTAAAACTCTGTGTTTAGTTTTGGTACCAGGTCCAACCTAACTGCTGTCGAAACGTTTTATTATTCCCCCAGTTTCCACCCAGGTTGGCACTGGGTTGAACACTGAACTTTTTTACAGTTTCAACCCGAGTTCACCAATACATTTGTATTCGAGCTGTCAAATTGTGTGTTGTGTTTTGAATGTGAAATCTAGTGAGCTCTCAGAAAAAAAATAATTAAATGCAGAACTTTGTCTCCGTGATGGGTAATGCTGGTTATGTGGTCCATTCAATGTAATCATAATCAGAATCCGATTCTGATTCAAATTTTGAGGAACATGTTTTGTTTAAGGTTTTTGTGAAGCCAAGAAACAAAAGGGTATTGTTTACGACGTAGTGGAGAACTATTCGATTGAAAAGATAAGTGAGATTTTATATTATTTTACTGCGCCGGTAGTAAATTTCCAGTACAGATACTTTTTGCGTAAAAGACTTCTGTAAACCAACATTCCAATGGTTGATTTCACGCATATTTAATTGCAATTATGCGAACATTTTTTTTTTCAAATTGGAGGAATTATCTGATTGCAATGTTGGTTTCTTCGTTTGCAAAGTGCTTTGGAACTGCATTTTCGTGGTTATGCTAGGAAAAAGTTCTCCTATTTACATATTTGCATTCGTATGTACATATCCTATCAATTAATTACAAATAAAAGGAAGAAGAAGAAGGTTGGTCCAGGCGATCTCATAAACACACTACTATACAATCTGGCTCGTAACTCAAAATCATTTTTTTAATTCTCTACACAGCTTGAAAAAGTAGTGTGAATTTCTATTCAACATCATGCACATAAACGGAGCGTCACAAAACTTACAAACTTACATTATAAATCGTATGAAGTTCTAGGACATTCCATATATTATCGATAATGTTGTATGCAAAAGTTCGTCTTTGTTAGAACTATTTCATGCGAGTTGCTGCTTCGTGTGGAATGAAATACAATTTTACAAGCTCTATTATTTACATCACAATGGAAATTCAGATTTTTTTTTGTGCACATCTTTGGTCGAGAGATGACGGTATAACCATATGACCATAACATATGTTACCTTGTTCATTCAACAATAAATTATACGGAAAATGCTCTATTCACAGAAGAAAAGGTCGATAAAAAGAATCGATCAACTCATGGGAGAGATATCTTCTTTGTTACTCTGGCACACTCCAGCATAGACTAACTCTAAGACCAGTAGGTCCCGAACAAATACGATATTTTTCTTGGCTCAGTCAGTACTAGCACATCGGTCCCAAGCTCAATGATTCGCCCCTAACAACGTAGCTCACACCAACACATTCTCAAATGTTGTGTCAAAATAACATAGTGAATCAAAACAACAACCAAGATACTAGTACCGGAAAGTACCGAAAAGCGCAAGAATTATTGCAAGGTGCAGACTGCAAGGTATACTTCGGACCTAGGGGTTCTACAACAGTGAACCAATTTCAAATCGCTAGTTGCACATTGATTGTTGACTCCAGTGTAACGTTTGCATTAAAAAAATGGACTTTTTTCGAATGATGCTAAAAAAATAACTAAGACAGATAATTGCTTTTGATAAATTTCCCATGGAAGGTAATTATTTAAGCTTACTTGCAAAAAAAATTATACGCCCTTACGAGCGCCTTCCGGCAGTTAACCGGAACATTCGCCATGGCGGACGAAAACATGCGTGTAGGCATGTTTTTGAGTTCTTTTTCGTTTTATTTATGAATTCCTCCTCAGTTTTCGCGACAAAATTGTTGGAATAGATCTTACGCTTCAGGTTGCCCCAGAAATTCTCGGTGAGACGCAGCTGGGAGACGTTGGGCGGGTTCGCTGACTTGGGTACCACATCGATATTCAGCATCTCCTCCAACGATCGCTTCGAGTAGTGACCAGAACACCGCGTCTTCGCTCTTATGGTATTTCTTGATGAACGACGCAACTTCCGGCAGGCATTTCGGACTATAAATTTCCCCGTTCACGGCCAGTCCGGAGCGAAAGAAGAGCGGCTTTGACATCCCCTTCTCGCTGATTGTCAGCCAAGGCAACAGCTTCTTGGGGAACTTGGTGTGTGAAATGAACTTCACCTCGGAGCTCACTTCCTTCGTGGGGGAAGTAAAATACGAAGTGCCCTGCCAGTCGTCGCCATCCAGGGTGAGATAGGTCTCGTCATCCATCCCCACCGCCACGTCGCGATTCGCCGGGAAAATCGAGTTGACTATCTTATTCAGCCGCTGCCGCTGCGTCATTGCCTGCAGCTCAAACCAGTGGACGCGACATCCGCTTCCTGACATGTATGTTTATGTTTGCCAGGTAGTTTTTCACTGTTTAGCCGGTTGAACCGACCTCCCGGCCAAGCGCACGCAGCGATGTAGCCACTTTTCCCTCGGTCTTCCTCTTCAGCATCCTTTGGAGCTTCTTGTCGCTCAGGGTCGTCGACCGTCCCGAACCGGGCTTTCGTTCGATGCTCTAATTGTTGTCTAATAGTGCCAAGATGTTGTAGATGCCGGAACGGGCGTATCCGGCGTCCACAAAGTGCCGCACGATGTCGGTTTTCGACGCGGCGGGGTGCCGTTCTTTGAACGAACACACTTCTGAACGGAGTTGCTTCATTTTTTTTTTGCCATCACGATTAGAGTTCGACTGATAGAGCTGTCAAATTTTGGCTGCTGACTCATGGGTTACTATGATTGCTGCTGCATGGGTTTCGTCAGGTTAACCCATGAAAAATCGGCAATTTTTGGCAATTTTTTCAAATGCAAACGTTAAGAACGTTACATTTAAGAAAAAAAAATCATCTTGGTATACTGGTACGAGATTTGGATTGTTCATTTACGAGTTCTGTCAAACTATAGCTGTATTTTCAGACTGATATGTCAGGAATGTGGAGACGTATGCTCTAGACAGTGCCTTGGATTTTTATGAGAAGTGATAATAATTTTATCCCAGTGTAATGATGACGTTTACCTGTCCGGAAGTCATGGTTACCGTATCATAGATGAAAGTAACTAATGATTACACCTCTGTCACTTCTATGACAAATGAACTTTGTATTCTGCAATGAATGAAATCTGCGGAAATAACGAAACAAATACAAGCAGATTCTGGTGATTCCACCAGAAGATGACCAACTAAGGAGTGTATCGAAAATAAGCTATCCACAAACTTTCTTTCAAATTATGTTGAAAACCGATATTTTATTCATACAAAAAAATTGATCCTTTATTGTACGAGGTTAAACTTGAACATAATGAAGACCGGATAAAATTTAAGTTATTCCTTCACGAATTTTCGAACTTTGGATCGAATGCTCTTCATCAAGTTCCGGACAAGTGTTGCATCGCATTTTTTGGACGCTTGAGCCCAAATTTTTTTGAACTCCTGCATGTTCCCAGCTGCCTTACCAGTCTTCTTGAAGACCCTCTTCACGATTGCCCAATAAAGTTCGATGGGTCGAACCTGAGGGCAATTTGGTGGATTGATATTTTTCTCAACGAAATCTATACCCTTTTCCACAAGCCAATTGAAAGTGGTTTTGACATAGTGAGCCAACGCTAAATTGCCGACATAGTGAGCCGACGCTTGGTTCGAGTACTATTCCACATGCCTTTCGCTCAATTTCAAATACTTATATTAAATTTTTCTCAGCCTGCCGTACACTAACGGAACTATCAACACTTTCTCTTCATATTTTTCGTTCTAGCAAAATTACTGTTGACTCTTGGGGCCTCATGGTGATGGGAGAACATTTCCTTCCACATCATCATAATCGTTACTCCGCGTATTGAGAATACAAATAACAATAACAATCAAAGTATGCATAAGTATTAGGGTGATAAAATTGTATTTTCGCTAAAGTCTTATTTCTTTGAGAAGTTGTTTTTTTTTTCCAAATATGTGTGACCGTGTAGTTGTTATACCTGAACATGCGTAATCGTAACATTCTATATTATACATATCATTTCTTTCATGGGTTTCATGTTAAAAAGGCTGAGGCAAAATGCAAATGCCTTCTCCGAAAAACTTTGTTGGTTCCTTCTGGATCTAAAAGCAACTGTGTAAAATGTCAGCTCAATCCGTAAAACTATATGTTTGCGCCTGATTTTTTTTTAAACTGACATAGAATTTTACATGGGAAAACTGTCTTTTGCAAACCAATGGCTCCGGAGGTCTCCGAACGAAAATTGAAGTAGTACTGGTCTTTCGAACAATCCGAAAATTGTTTAAAAATTGTAGAAAAATTGATTAAGCCAAAACCTATAGGTTTTCGAATGTTTCGAACTATACAAATGTTGCGGATTCACCTAACCTAATGTTGACTTCGTATTGGTAGAAAAAGACAGAAAACAAATATAGGCTATTTCTGGAGCTGTGCCCTATTCTATTGTTAATTTTAAAGTTTCTTGCTAGATCTATAACTGCGATACAACCATGCCAAACGTTCCAAATGTGTTTTCTCTCCAGAATGATTCGCCTCATTTTCAAGATGATAACGTTGAAGGGGCACTCAAGGAAAATCACGATTTCGATGTTCAACCTTAGATTTTGACCCTTGACTCCTACTTCACCCGTTTTGGAACCTGAAAAACCGAGTGGATCGAAACCAAAGCCCGCAGTGCGCAATTTGAAGCGTAAAAATTCATAATATGATAAGATGGCGCTACGCTCAACATAGCGCAACTGAAAAAAGTTACGTGATAGCGCTGCGACAAAGACTTCTACAACATAGCTACTATTACTTCATAGCTCATATTTTTGCAAAACCGTTTCTCGAAACTCCTAGAACTATGACATAGATATCTATAACGGCTATATTTTAGTGAACATAACATAATATAACATAGATTTTAAGCGCCGTGTGGCGGCACCTTTACAATCAAATCAATAGGACCTTATAGAACAACTAACATTGATGCAACCGGAACCGGCCAAAGTTTTTCCAAACCACTAAGTATTTGAACATGGAATGATAACCTGTAATAATAATAATAATGATAATAATAATATCGAAGCACTTTCTACTTCGCGGGCCATGCGAGCCAGCGGATGATCCAGTAGCAAATAAATTGATTTTCCCTATCTTCTCGATTCTTCTCCGGTCTGTATTTTCAGGGAGGTGCTAACACATCGAATACACCGTCATTAAATCGGACTTCCGAACTCTCGAGCACGTGCAATCACTCAGTCGACTTATTATCCCGCATCGTCACGAAGGGCCATAGACTTACACACATACACCAATTGCCGCTATAAAGGACCAAAGAGCGTAAAGTGAAAACCTGCACTGCCATTGACGACGAGATTGGAAAAACGGCAGCAAATGGAAAACCAATAAACATTGTGCTTGGTCGAACTCGGAAACTCACCACCAGCACCTGGACCACGTACAAGGTAAATGGTTCTCTGGAAATTGCCCAAAACAGCAACAGCAGCCAACGGAAGGAGCAGCAACGATAAAAATAAAAGGAAAAACGTGGGTCGCCGGAAAAGAGTAAACGAATTTGTTTAAGTGGTCGCTTTCAGAATCAATTTGTTCCGGGAGTGCTACATTGACACGGAAGAGTGCTATTGCGGTCAAGCAACAGCAAACATCATCAATTCGGTCCATCCATCTTCATCCGATCCATCAGGAAGAAATCAGTGATATAGTGCAATAATAGCAGCAGCAGTAGGATGTCGTCCCGGTCGAAGGATAAGGTAACGGCAGCGATAAGGAAATTTTTCAAATCCCCCGACAAAAAGGAGAAAAACCAACAGAAAGACAAAGATCAACAGCAGCATCATGGGGCGAGTGGAGCAGTGACAGCGGATCAGCAACAGCAGCAACAGCAGGTCAATGGGTCAGGGACTGGAGGGGAAGGTCAGCATCATCCTATGTTACATCCACATCCGGCAACGTTGGCTGTGGCGGGTGCGATCGTTCCTAGCGGAAGCAGTTCCAGTAGTAACAATAGCAGTAGCACTAGCAAAGGTAGCACCGATAGTCCCCTGCGGAGGTTGCGATGGTGAGTAGAATAGGAAAATGGATTCGCTTCCAGAGCCATTTTTCAGTTTGATAGTTTATTTATCGATATTTCCATTAGCAACCGTCAACCTTTCTTCAAGTTTTCTTAAGCACAACTTTCAAAGCATCAGAAATTTCTTTAATGTGCGTCTAATGGAGGTAGAAATGTACCAAGAGATACATTGCTGGACATAGAAATTCATATCCTTAAATTGTTTTCATATTGATAGATATGTCATCTAGACAAAAGAGTTTGTGACCCGGGTCTTATACTTATGACAGACATACAACGCTGACTGTTGTACGAACTGTCAACTACTTTAATCCAGTACAGAAATACACGTACTAGACTAAAGGAGTACAACCAACAATCAATATGCAACTAGCGATTTGAAATTTGTTCACTGTTGTAGAACCCCTTGGTCCGAAGTACACCTTGAAGCCAGCATCTAACTATACATATTTGCGCCATTGTTTTGATTTGCTGTGTTATTTTGACAGAATATTTGAGAGTGTGTTCGTGTGAGTTCATTATGAGGGGCGTATTATTAAGCTTGGGACCGAGCTTGGGACCGATGTGCTAGTACTGACTGAGCCAAGAAAAAAATCGTATTTGTTCGGGACCGACTGGTCTTAGAGTTAGTCTTTAGTACAAAGCTGTATGTTGTATGTCTGTCCCAGGCATTAGCCTACTAAGCACAACTAGCACTCTGCCCAGTTTTAGCAAATGGACCCTAGAATGGACCTTAATGAAAAATATAATTTTAGTGCTACACAGAAAAAAAATAATGAATTTTAACAGGCGCGTAAAATTTCCCCTCGTTTAATTCCAAGCCAAAAGAATCGTAAACGTAATTGTTTGCAATCTTTCATGCGCCTTACAACAATGTTTGCAATACAACTTTCATACAACAGACTAGATTCAGGCGAAATCTGGCTTCAATTTACATGAAATGTCCCATTATTTTCTGCCAAACCTTGCATTCCCTTTATGTGCATTAGATAACGCAGAAAATTAAATATTTCATTCTATTTTTATTTTTAAATTTATTTACCTTTCAATGCATTTGTTTAAATTACTCGTACAGTAAATAATAAAAAATGATAGGTTTGTCTATTTTGTGTACATCCGCTGTTCAAACACAAATTATACCGTATTTTGGACATGTTTGATGGCCGTCTGGTTCCATGAGATTTTCATTTTCATTTTCGAGTTATAAATTCTAATGTATTCAATTGACGTTTAGAGTTTTTGTAAAATTTATCTCGTTTTAACGTGACTTTTAACCCGAGGCTGATTTCAAACACAGTTTTCACGCTGAAGTACTTGGTACGTGCTACATAAAACATAAACATATCTGAGAAGTTATTGCTCATGGTCTTGTAATTATAGATAGATTCCCGAAAATAAATCTAGATACTTAAGATTAAGGCTGTGTCCCAAAGCACGAATTCATTTTAATTTTCACTTAAACTTGACCGATGGAAAATGATCGATTAAATCTGCTACTCGAGCTGACTTATTTTTGACAGACGGGGACCACACGCAAAAAAACCGCAGTAGAAACTACACTGATAGGCAAAATAAAGTGCCCACCTCATCGTTTTTTCAATTTCTCTCATTTACTTGGTTCAAATTAAAGTAAACACAGTGTAGTTTTTTTTCTTATTTTATTTTTTATATTCTTTTTAAGTTTCACTTATGGAATACTGAAAAAAAAGGAGTTTTACTTAAAGAAAAAAAAATCAATTTGTGTTGAAAAAAAAACAGTGACAAAATAAAGTGCCCACTTCAAAAATCGATATGTTTTCGATAAGTTTCCATTTTAAGACCCCTCGATTGTTTATGTTTTGATATTTTGACATGTTTTGAAGCAAACGGCTCAACCTGGTGTATTTGTATACGTGATCGCATTTGATTCAATTGAAAAAAATGGAGAACGCAGTGCTTTCGAAAGCAATTCCCTTGTGTATCCGAAAATTGGTCGTTCGTGATGTGCAAAACGGTGAATCGCACCGGGCTGTCGCTAAGAAGTACAGTATCAGTAAGGCAGCGGTTGGCAAAATTCTTCTGAAGCTTAAAACGTTTGGATCAGTGGTGGATCGCCCTGGCAGAGGCAGGAAGCGGAAAACGGATGCGAGAACGGACACCAAGATCATGCGCGAAGTCAAGAAGAACCCGAAGGTAACTGTCCGCGAGATCCAGGAAACCCTTCAGTTATCAGTTTCCGGTCGAACTGTTCGTCGCCGTCTCGTAGCACAGGGGTTGAATAGCAAACTTGCCCGGAAGCGCCCATTTATCAGCAAGGCAAACAAAGCCAAACGGCTTAAGTTTGCTAAGGAGCATGCTGATAAGCCCCTAGAGTTCTGGAAAACGGTTCTCTGGACGGACGAATCAAAATTCGAGCTGTTTAACCGAAAGCGGCGGGTTCGTGTTTGGTGCAGATCGGGAGAAGAGCTTCAGGAGCGCCACATCCAAGGCACGATGAAGCATGGAGGAGGAAATGTGATGGTCTGGGGGTGTTTTTCGTGGGGTGGAGTGGGAAGCATTATGAAAATCGACGGGATAATGACGGCAGATTCTTACATCAATATCCTGCGAGAAAATCTGGAGGTTTCGCTGATCCAGACGGGCCTTGAAGAGAAGTTCGTATTCCAACAGGACAACGACCCGACGCATACTGCCAAGAAGACCAAGTCTTTCTTCCGGTCTTGTCGGATCAAACCGCTGGAATGGCCTCCACAAAGCCCGGACCTCAATCCCATCGAGAATTTGTGGGCGATTCTCGATGCCAGGGTTGACAAAACTGGTGTTACCAATAAAAATAACTATTTTGAAGCCCTGGAGCGCACCTGGGAAGAGCTAGATCCACAGCACCTAAAGAACCTGGTCGAGAGCATGTCGAAGCGCCTACAGGAGGTCCTGAAGGCCAAAGGAGGACACATCAATTATTGAAATGCTTTTATTTTACTTTAATTTATGTTTTCTGTAGCCTAAATGAAGTGGGCACTTTATTTTGTCACTGTTTTTTTTTTTTTCAACACAAATTGATTTTTTTTTCTTTAAGTAAAACTCCTTTTTTTCAGTATTCCATAAGTGAAATTTAAAAAGAATATAAAAAATAAGATAATAAAAAAATACAGTGTGTTTACTTTAATTTGAACCAAGTAAATGAGAGAAATTGAAAAAACGATGGGGTGGGCACTTTATTTTGCCTATCAGTGTA